>JAGFMF010012069.1:5587445-5609768 GCA_019455555.1 Galemys pyrenaicus | reverse complement strand
GAGGGGAGCAGCGGGCACAGCAGGAGAGGTCTGCCATGCCATGTGGGTCCCCTCCCTGGCCGGCAGCAGGGATCGAACTCGTGCTGCAGTGGTTGCGGTCTGCTTCATAGTGCGTTGCTTAACCCACTGCGCCAGAAGGGAGGCCCTAAAAGTGATGTTTTTTTAAAGGCACCCCTGGCCCTGGAGTAATTTACAATCTAGGTGGGAAGGCAGACTTGTAAATGACTGACTAAGCACAAATAAAAGGCATCGTGAAATGAACTAAAACAAAGGGCAGGAATCCTGCAGTAAATGCCCCAGGGAAGGGCCAATTAATTATTTTTTTTAAATAAGGTTTACTTCTTACAAATACAGAATCAGTTCCAGGAGGGAAGGGATGGGGAGGATAAAAATTTACTAACACCGATAGTTCTAGGGCTCCAGGGAATATCAGCCATCACTTCTGAAAGGGTGATGATTAGGAAAAATGGTGAAAGTTTATTTAAACCAAGGAAAATACCAAGAATCCGAAATTCTGGATTCATTCCTCAGTTTCTGACATGAGCTGGGTGGTAGAGATGCAATTTTCCCATCAAGACTCGGTACCCTGGCCTCCCTGGTGGGGCAAGGGGTTAAGTCTCAGCACTGTGAAGCTATGGACAGCCACTGCAGTTCGATCCCCGGCCAGGGAGGGGACCCACATGGCGCAGCAGACTGTCTTGCCAGCTGCTCCCCTCAGCAGTGTATTTCAGTAGATCCACTGTCTCTAGTGAATCCTCTCACCTCCGCACCTCTGGCATGTATCCCAGTTCTTCTACGTAAAAATAAATACAATCTTTTTTTTTTAAAAAAGACCCGGTAACCCTGTTTGAAATTAGTAAGGGCCCCACCACACTTCATAAAAAGAAAACATTTAGAAAACAAAATGGAAGATTCGGAATACTTCTTAAAAGTCTTCAGACTTAAAGAAAAGAGACTTAAAAAAACAAACCAGAAAAATCAGCCCACTTGCAAATACTCTCCAGGATTTGAATGTCACAAAACTGTCCCAAGATGTCTGCAGAGGTTGGTGCATATGGGAAAATTAGTTAGAGGTCAAAGAAAATTAAGCAAATAAAAAAATGAGGCAATTATTAACTCCAGGAAAAATAAATCGCCTGAGAAAGGAAATGCAATCACTGAAGCTCATTTGCCTCAGCAATAAACAATATATATGTGGTCACAAAGTAAACACTGGAGATTAATTTAATAAGAAATTAAGATATAGCTCTAGAGTGAGAATGGGGGAAGGGAAGTATGATGCAGAGAATTCAAATCCTCTTCCACCAGAGGAGGTCAACAGATGATCGATCGTTACCATGGACTAATTACCTAAGCCAAGGCCACATCTATGCAGTACTTGGGAATAAGAGTGGCAGCTACCCGAAGAAAAAGACAGTCCAAGTCCACAGGGGACTGCTTTTTCCAAGCAAGTCTTTAGAAACACTGGGAAATATCCCTTTGTGAAAAACACAAATTAATTTTTTTAATCAAAGAGACCCAAGTACTTAGAAGCATAAAACTGAGAACTGCTAAACAGTTACAATGATGTAACTAATGTTCTTTCAAACTATGTATTTTCCCAATACGCAACTCAAACTAGCCAAAATGTGGAAAGGGATGGGGAAGGAGGGCCTCCCTGGTGGTGCAAGGGGGTGAGCTCCACACTATGCCACAGCAGCACTAGTTCCATCCGGCCAGGGGGGGGACCCACATGGCACGGCAGACCTCTCCTGCCTCGCCCGTTGCTCCCCTCAGCAGTGTGCTTCTGTTGATCTGCCTGTTCTGCTCCCAGCTCTCTGTGGTGAATCCTCTCACCCCCCTCACACCTGTGGCCTATACCCCAGTGCTTGTATGCATAAATAAATAAATCTTTAAAATAAAAAGAATTACCCGGAGCTTCCCTGGTGGCACAAGGGGTTAAGCACCGCACTATGAAGCATCCACAGCATAGCGACACCCAGTTCAATCCCTGGCCAGGAGGAGACCCACATGGCACAGCAGACCTCTCCTGCCTTGCCTGCTGCTCCCCTCAGCAGTGTGTTTCAGTAGATCCGCCTGTTCTGTTCCCCACTCTGTCTCTGGTGAATCCTGTCACCTCCACACCTCTGGCCTGGACCCCAGTTCTTGTATGCATAAATAAACAAATTAAAAAAAAAGAAATGGGGAGGGAGGTGAATGGATTTCTAGCTCCTGGCCTATGATATTCTAGTTATACAGGAAGAATAAGTCATCTAAATTTGTCCTTCTCAGGAGAAATGACATTTATATTCACTTTACTGTGAAATTATCTTTCAAAATATTAGCAAACTCCCAAATACCAACACATTCCAGTTTAGAAATGAACAAGGGTAAGCTTTATAGGGCCTATAAAGAAAGCTCCAAAGACTTTCTCAACCAGCCTACGGTTGACACCTGAGAAGTCTCTCCTTGGAGCTGCTTAATTTTGATTAGGACTTGCTTCTCTAGATAATATTACACTTTTAAAATTTTTTTTAAGATTTATTTATTTATGCATACAAGAGCTGGGGTACAGGCCAGAGGTGTGGGGAAGTGAAAGGATCCACTAGACAGAGCAGGGGGCAGAACAGACAGATGGACTGAAACACACTGCTGAGGGGAGCAGCGGGCCAGGCAGGAGAGGTCTGCCTGCGCCATGTGGGTCACCTCCCCAGCCGGCGGCAGGGATCGAACTTGTGCTGCAGTGGCTGTGGTTTGCTTCATAGTGCATTGCTTAACCCACTGCGCCACCAGGGAGGGCCCAATATTACACTTTTAAATATAAATTATCTTCATCCACTGCAATCAATGTGACTTTCAGTTCACAGGTAACTTGTTAGGTTGTCAAACTGTGTTGCACCACTTCTAAGGGTAAGTCTACATCCAATACATGAAGGCCTACAGTTAACAATATCCCTTAAAGATCTCACTATCAAAAGCAAAGAACACCCCCCCCCCCAAAAAAAAGGTAACCCTACCTTGCTGGCTAAACAGCCATGACACTCCTCTCTCTCTTTTTTAAATGCTCTAAATAAATTTTAGGAGGGACCCAATAACCCATGCGCACTGAACCTTGCAGGTGAGAGGTGACAAAATACAGAGGGAGTAAGCAGGCCGACAGCTCGAGCTTCTGGGTTAACACTGGCTTGGTGTGCAGCCTTAGACCGTCAGCTCTGCTGCCAAGATGCCCTGCGTTGTTGTGCCTTTGTCTCTTTTCTTCTCTATCGGACAGAATGTTTCTCCTTTACCCCAGGAGCAGAACCACCCTGGGCCTACTCCGTGGCACTGAGTATTGGAGAAAGATAACCCTGGACATGACTTCCAGCCCTCCTGGCCGGAGACCTTTGTATAGTACACAAACCGCACAACCTGATGTGGTGAGAAGGCACCACACTGAACACTGAACATGCTGAACACTTCCTTGTACTGATCCACAGGGCTCTCGCTAAATCTGGATCTTTTTGGTTTCCAGCATAGAAGTAGCCAGCCCCACAGCCCCAAGTCAGCAGCAGGGAGGCTGGGGTGAGCCAGGTACATCCTGCAAAGTCAGGAGGAGGTTGGGGTGGGGTGGAGGGCAGGTAAGTCAGAGTTCATGTAGGAGCTCTCCACTAACTCTGGGACTTTGATTGTCACTAAGATCAAAAACATGAGCAACATGCCCTCAAAAAGCCTTGCTGAAAATTAAATCTTCATGAGCGAGAAGGAAAGCTGGCCAGAGGGTGCACATGCCTTTTGGATTTTCAAAAACGAAAATGATTTGATTTCAGATCTAGGGAAGGTGTGTCACGTTAAGGCAGCCAGAGAAAATAATAACTGCCAATTGCAAAGCAAAACAAAATCATGTTTTTCCACCACGTTTCTATCTCTGTCTCCTAGTTGAGCCACAATGAAATAGCAGATCAAATAGCAGATCAAAGGCAGAGGCAAATACAATTATGTTGCCTGTGAAACCCTTAGCATGAAATTAGAAGTCAAACTCTCCATTCAGGGGTTACAGACAAGGATAATGGGAACTTGGGGCCCTGGAGATGCACCCAGCCCCTTTCAGTCACAACACTATCCAGGCTGGATATTTAAAACAACACCTGGGGGTAGGGGACAAACATTAAATATTAGAGTAACCTATTATTAATGTATTCTTTTCCTCACACTTTAGGGAATGCATTGGCTACATTTCCAGCTTCATGCCATATAAAGAGATCTGGATCTGATACACGTATCTATGAGCAAATGGTAAAAATGTTGCCTGAGTCGTGAAGGGTCACCGCAGATCCCCAGCCCCAAGATGGCGGGTGAAGATGGTGGTAGACACGTGGCAGTCCTATCTCCTACCTGATTTCCCCTTTCAATGTCTTAGGGCCTATAACCCAACCAGTTCGTCCGTTCAATTCCGCCTCAGTCCTCCCCATACTTCCCGAGCTCATGGAGAGAGTGAGCTATCCTTTGATATCTTTAATTTCTCCTAAAATCCATATTTGCTTTGTGGCTCAATTTCTTTTACCCTGGCCTAATTTTAGCTCTCTGCCTCCCCTCACCCCCATATAATTTATGAGGCCTCTTGAGGGTACAAGCTCCTATTATAATGTAGACTATTCTGTTTAGAGGCACCGCTAATTAAGCTTAGCTCTCAAGAGTGCCTGGCATGGCTTGCTTTCTTTTTTCTTCTCTTTCTTTCTTTCTTTTTTTTCATTTTCAATGGCCACAAGTTCCCAACGAGAGCAGGGTCTGTGTCCCTTCCCCTTGAACCTGAGTGGGCTCATGACTCATTGTCACCAGCAGAATCTAACAGAAATGAAGCCACAGGACTTCTGAGGATAGGTCTGAAAAGGTGCCACGGCTCCTGCCTCGTTTGCTGGCATTTATGTCTTTGGACACCTGAGCTGCCATTTTAACCCTGAGCACTTCTACCCTTAAGCCACCATACTGTGACCACATGGGGAGCCCCTGTTTGTACCGTGGGACACAACTGGGGTCCCAGCCAGACCAGGAGATGGGGCAGCTTGATTCCAGACCCACAGAAGCCACAACAGAATTTTACTGCTTCCGAGCTCGCTCGCAGCACACATGCTCTCAGCCTCATTTTCGTGATGATAAGTGGGGAGGTCAGTTCCAGAACATGTTGCTAAGTCCAGGGAAGGAGGTGAGCTGGATTGAAAGCAGAAGCATAGAGGGCAGAACATTTTTGATCAGGACCCAAACCTTGTATCTGGAGCCCCTGAGGGGAGGTGACCTATTGCCTCCAATCTGATCTCATGGTTCCCCTAAATGGATGTGGATGAAAGGACTGGTTTGTGGTCCCTACCACCCCACCCCCCTGGATGCACAAGGGGCGTAGGTTCACCTGGCACGAGAGAGGGAACGAGCATTTCCACAGGCTATCTTTGCTCTTCCATCTATTCTCTTCTCTCCCCACATTTGTCTTGCCTCTTCTTGAAGGTCCTCCTGTTCAGGAATGGGAAGGGGTGGGATATGGAAGGCGTGTCAGCTTACTTCATTTTCTTCTCAAATCCCCTCACCCCCAATTCCACTTCTTTTCATCCCCCGATGCCAACTACCCCCTGTGTGATGCCCCCAGACACACCCTCAGTCTCCCATTTTCTTGGCCATATCCACAGTTACGAGATGAGCCTTGGCCTTTCCCTCCTGGCCCCTTTCCACTCTCACCCTTCCTCCTTCCCCAATATGGGCCCTCATAGGCACCCAGGCAGCCACCTGGACCCCAACACACAGCCTGTGCCCTCCTGGGGAAGTGCAAAGAGCAGGGGAGACCTGGGGAGGGGCTGTAAGACATCTGGAATGTGAAGAACTGAGAAAGAGAATGTGGGAACACAGGTCCTCCACACCCTGCTCCCAACACACAGAGCGGACAGGGAGCAGGCGAGAAGAACAGGCCCCTGCAACAGGGAGAGAATGGTTATATTGTGTGGGGGTTGGGGAGTGAGAGGTGGGGTGCAACTGAACAGACAAGAACGGGACATGCAGCAAAGAGAATTCAGCAACACTCCCTCCCTGCCCCACCAAATGCCAAGGAACTAACGTGCCAAAGATAAAACAGAGCCGTGATGCAGGAGCAGAAGTCAGACAGCAGTCCCCTGACCGCTGAAAGTCAGCACCAACTAGGATTATCCATCAGCCATGCCCTTGGTGCGTGACTGGACTGGAGGCTTCTCCACGGGTAGCTAGAGGCCCTGGGACCCGCCCCTTCACCAGAACCCCAGGCCTAAGGCCTACACAGCTGGCCAAACTTTAAAGTTTAGGGGCTGCCATTCACAGGGCTATTGGAACACATATTCTAGAAGCACTGCTTTTTCCTTTTTAAAGATTTATTTACTTACTCATACATACAAGAGCTGGGGTACAGGCCAGAGTTGTGGGGGTGTGTGTGTGAGAGGATTCACCAGAGACAGAGCGGGGAGCAGAAAAGGCAGATCGACTGAAACACACTGCTGAGGGGAGCAGCAGGCCAGGCAGGAGAGGTCTAGCTGCGCCATGTGGGGCCCCTCCCTGTCCGGAGCCGGCAACAGGGATCGAACTCGTGCTGCAGTGCACTGCAGTTTGCTTCATAGTGCATTGCTTAACCCACTGTGCCACCAGGGAGGCCCTAGAAGCACTGCTTTTTCTTAACTCAAATCCCAAGCTAGTGAGACCCAGGCCTAGCTATAGTCTTTCAGGAACCTCCCAATTTTACATCTCAAATGCTACTAGACCAAACCCTCCCTTTACTCCTTCAAGGGCAAGGGTCCAACATTTTTTACTGACTTTCACATGTTTTATATGCAATTATTTCTTTTTAAAAAAAGATTTATTTATTTATGCATACAAGCACTGGGGTACAGGCCAGAGGTGTTTGTGTGTGTGGGGGGGGGGTTGAGAGGATTCACCACAGAGAGCGGGGAGCAGAACAGGCAGATCTACTGAAATACACTGCTGAGGCGAGCAGTGGGCAAGACAGGAGAGCTCTGCTGTGTCATGTGGGTCCCCTCCCTGGCCTGGGATCGAACTCATGCTATGCTGCTATGGCAATGGCTGGGGATACCTTGATAGCCCTGAGAATTTAACCCCTGTGCCACCCAGGAAGCCTTACATGCAAATATTTCATCTTATCTTTTCCTAGCCTTGTGATAGAGACATTCTCATACCCATTTTACAGATAAGGAGCCAGAGGTTCCATAAGGTTACACAACTCCTGGGGGCAGAGCTACTATCTTAAGCCGAGGTATGTTTTGCTCCAGAGCTTTCCACCATACCTGTAATCGCCCATTTTGGGCATGTGCTTTGTGCCAGGCCCCGTTCCAGGCTTGCAATGATAAATAAGACAGATTCTGCCTTTGGGGGTTCAGTCTAGTGGGGGAGGCAGAAACAGTGCAATACAGCAGGATCGGGGCTCTGGATGCTGAGCGGTCCAAGTACCACAGGGTCCTCCCTCCCAAGTCAAATCTCTTGATCATCAGTGCCCTTTTGACCCCACCTCTGCTTTCTAAGCCTCTCTGGTTTCCTCTCACAAGGCCACTCTTGTCATTCCTTAGGCACTATGGCTGCTTTCTCTGCCATGCCTGTCTGTCTTCTCCTGTCCTGGGGTCTGCACCCCACTTCTGCAGGGTCCTGCCACTCTACTTGCTGCGAGGGGCTGCCCTGGTCCGGCAGCCTGCTATCCTTGGCCTCTGGGGCCTCAGGGGAGGAGCTAGACGCTGACCGCAGCCCCAGGCTTCCTCAGCCGGGAAATGGGCACAGGGCGCAGACTCGGAGCAGGCTGGTAGACCTTACCAAGGCTTTTATTGAAGCCTGTTAAAGGGCTTTGGGCTTCCTCTGATGAAAGGCGCTTAAGTGCATCTGGTTTTGATTACAGGGGAGGAGAAAGCCAGGCAGTCTCTCGGGGGCTGCACCAGTCATCTGGCTCTGCCTTCCTCCGGGCAGAGCTGGCTGCTGGTGAGGCCGGGAGGCCAGGTGTGGGGGGCAGGCAGGAAGCAGAGCCTGGACAACCCCCTCAACGTCTCCAAGGCTCCTGACCTGGCTGTGCCATGCCCGCCTCCCAGAAACAGCATGGTGGCTGCGGATGCCAGGCTCCTTTGAGAAAGTCAAGTTCAAAGTGGCTGCTGCCCGCCCCTGACTGACAGCTCGTCCCTAATCTCCAGCCTCCTCCACGGCCAAAATACCCTGCCCAGGACCCCACCCCGACCAACAACCTCGCGGACAGCTCTTCTCCCTTTCTTGTGAGAAGTTAAAATATAGACTTCTGCCCCAAGTGATGGAAACTAAGGAAATGCAGACTTCTAAAAGTTAAAGAGCCTCGAGGTTTTCTTTCTCCTCTACTAGTCGGGTGTGGGTATCGTTTCCCATAAAACAGACATCGTTAAGGGTTCCACGTCCCTGTAACTGACAACCATGATGAATTAAAGGAAGAGATTAATATTAAAATAAGGTGGCTGTTCCGGAACGTCATCCCGCAGTACCTAGCTGCTCCGTGTCCCGCACCTGTCCCTGCGCGGGCCTCCACGCGCGCACAAAAAGCTCCGGGGGGATCGGATGGGTTAAACACAGCCCGCGGTTCTAGAAACGAAAATGCATTTTCTTATTCCCGCCCTGATTTAATCCTGCTGCGTGTTATTATTGTCAAGTCTCTTCGCACCACCGTTTCTAAAAAGAAAACCCGTGGGTCTGCGCGGCCCTTCGCCGCCTGCTCGGCTTTTATTGTACACGCAGCCTGGTTTGTCTGCGTGGATCCAGCACGTCGTGACCGCCTCGCAGGCGCGCACGGACACCCTCGGATTGGCATTTCGATAAGAGCTGGGCGCATTGTCTTGGCGGCCGCGCACACACACACACACACACAGACACACACGCGCGCACACACGCGCGCGCGCACACACACACACACAATAAGGGGATAAAGACTCCTGGTCAATCTTCCTCGAAACCCATAATTAGCGATAACCTTTGCAAAAGGCAATTAAAATATGGCAATAACCGATGCGCTCGCCTCTTTCCAAAAGCGAAATAATGCGCAGGTGTTGGCTTTTGGAGGGCCCCACCCGGCCGGGTCAGGAGGCCTCCAGCGCTTGAATGAACTCTTCTTTCTCCCGGGAAGCTTCGATCTCCCGCTACCTACGCGGACGCCGGCTCCCCTCCTCCCGCTCCCCTCCCCCACCGGTGCTCCGGCTGCCTGGAGCGTGCTGGCGGCGGCGGGGCTTTGTCATCGGAACACACACAGCCACGCACACGCGCGCACCCGGCCACCACGGGACCGCGGCGCCGTGTCAGTCCTCGCTGCGCTCCCCTCCCCGCCTCCTCTTTTTAAAAGCGCCTCCAAACCCTTTCTTCCGTCCTTTATGTGTGGGATCCTTTTAATCCAGGAGCTCGGAAGGCATTTTAAGGGCGCCTTCCGCGGGGCGCGGGACGGCAGGACGCAGGACGCGCGCGGGCAGGACGCGTGGGCAGCGGGCTTTGTTCTGCCCCTGGCCTGGGTCCCGAGGGCGGAAAAGCTGCTGCTGGGCCGGGGGCCACCCGCGACTTGGCGGCGGCTAACCCCAGCAACCCCTACCCCACCCCGCCCACAAACAGGAACGTGGAATCCCCTTTGGAGTTCACTCCGGACTTGGTCCAGGTGGGGGCGCATCGCCTCGGGGAGGGTCCCCTGGTCCACAAGTGGCTGTCCCCATACAGACAAATGTGCAGTGTCATTATGGTGGCTCCTGTTGCTCGAGGACCCGGGGGTACTCCGCAGCACGGCACCCCACCCCTACAGGGTGCGGAGGACTAGACGCGAGTCCTGCGGCCCGGCTCCCCGGCGGTGGGGGGGGGGCGCTGCCTGGAGTAGACGCCGTGTCAGGCCCTCCCGCACCTCCTCGCTGCCTTCCGGGACCGCGAGCACGGAGCCAGGGCGGCCTCTCGCCTTTCATTACCCGGCCTACGAAAGCAGCAGCCCAGGCAAATATGTAGCTATTAAAATTAATCGCCCTGCGTTGTCAGCTGAACATAATGCAAATTATTTATGGGCTGTCTGCGCAATATTTATCATCGTGCAGGCTCCAGGCGCTTCGTGCCTCCCGGCCTCCCCCGCCCGCCCCGGCCCTGGAGCTGCGCGTAGGCTGCGGCGGCCAAGGGGCTCTGGGCACGCGAATGGGGTTCCAAGCGAGAGGCCGCGCTCCAACCTGTCCTCCGGGCAGGAACCTCATTGTAGTGTCTGCTGCTTATTTCACATTTGTTGGAGGCCTACTACGTGTGCAATTAGGAGGTCTGCAAAATTGAGGGGGGGGTGTGAGGGTGGTGTTAGTGTAAAAACCAGTTTCGAGAAATCTGAACCAAACATGCATCCTAGGACCTGAGGCGGACGCAGGCGGAGGGTCATCGGCTGTCCAAGTGAGTTTTCTGTGGCTCAGGTCTGTCCTCCAACCTGAGAAGCTCGTGTTTGCTGAAGCTGTATCCACACTGAGCGAAGCAGAGCAACGGAGGTGCCCAGCAGATTCGAGCACAACGCTGTCGCCTGGAACAGGAATTCGGTACCCTCGGAGCCTCAAAACTTGTTTGCAGATCGCAGATAACAGATTAACTGCTAATTGTCGAAATCGGCCAACCATTTAGTTTATCACTGTTGGGGGCCCCTTGGTATTCGCTGCACTTTTTATATGTAAAAACAGCTTTGGTACCTCCTAAACGGCTTTTGTGTGGCTTTTGTTTCTCTTTCAAATACGGTGTTTTAAAAAAACAGCAGCAACATGCCACCCCACCCCCTCTCCAACTAAGCCTCGTTTACACACACACACACACACACACACACACACACGAGAAATAATCTATAGGACAATCCCCCCCTACTGGTCGGTACTGGCGTTAGGGCTTTTTACGCAGATCGAGTCTCCCTGGGCTGCAGAGGTAAACAGGCTTTCTGCACCGCTGCAAAATGAATCACGAGAGGGAGAACCGGGATTGCGGGGCGGGGGAGGCCTGGCTGGATGCCAGGCAGGGGAGGGCTCAGCACGAGGGCAACGGGATGGAAGTGAGTTGACCCTGCCCCTGGGCCCTAGAACCAGAGAGGAGAGAGGTAGGTCAGGGGGCGGTCCAGCCAGAGGCTCAGCTCTCTGAGCGAAGACGCAGCCTGGGCCTCCATTCCGTATCCCGCGCCACCCCCTCCCAAACCCAGCTCCTAAGTTCCACCTGGGGTCTGCATCGCTGAGGGAGTGCATCTGCGGGGAAGGAGGTCACCGGGTGTCCCTCCCACACACCGTTTTGACAGCTCTGAGTCTCAGGACTCCGAGGCAGTCCTAGGTCTTTCCTCTGTTGTTCATTTTAAGCAGTTTTTTGACTTTCGTCACTGCCCCATCCCTAATGCCAACATCACCTCGCACTTAGCTGATGAAGCCTGAGTGTGGGCCTACATCCAGGGGCCTGAGGGATAGAATGGCTACCTATGGCATCTGCTCCCCAGACTGTACATGGCCACAAAACTACTCAGAATTTATAGTCTTAAAAAATTATATTCTTCATCCGGCTTTCTTCTCTTTAAAATGTGGTTTGGCCCAATTTAGAGGTGCTTTTTCCATTAGCCCCCAGTTCCTGACAGGGATTTTTCTAAGAACATTTCAAAGTTCTTCCCATTGCTTCAGAAATTTAAAGGGATGTAAAAAGAAAATAAGTTTCAAAAGATTAAGTTGTTTTTGGATCCCCTTCATCTTGCACATTCGCGCATGCATTTTGAGGAAGGGCTGGTTTTTGTTTTGCTGGTCTAGGGTAAGAGAGACTGACTACTAATAAGGAAATGCAGGGGTCATGCCCTGTTTACAAAGTGTTTTAACACGTTGGTTCTCAGAATCCCACTTGAGAGCAGCAGAGTGAGGGCCTTTGTTCCCATTTACAGATGAGGAGACTGAGCCTCGTTCTCCCCCGGGGTTTCAGGAGTCTTGTCTTCCGCAGTGAACGGGCCAGAACCGGCCTGTTCCTGTCCAGATCCACACTGCTCCAGATCAATGCCTTTTAGTAAGTGCTGCGCCCTTTTCTGAGGTGTGTCTACAGGGACCCGGACCTCCCTCCCGGCTGAGGCAGACCCCGTTCGCCTGCCTTTTAGGCTGCTCTTTGGCAGTCTGCAAACCGGTCCGGCCAGGATAGTCCCTGTATCAATCTGGCTAGTCACTTCCCTCCACCGGGTCAATTCCGTCTCCAGACCCCGGAGGACAATTTTAAAGTGTTTCTGCAGACAGACCCTGTGGCGGCGCCGGAAGTGTTTTATGGACCTGCGAGCCCAGTTAATCCCGGGAGGGGCGGCAGGATTAGTCCCTGGTGTGGGGGGGAGGGCAGGGGGGGATTCCTGTATTCAGGTTTAATCCCCATGGGGGGAGGAGTTGGGGGTCTNAGTGTGTGCCCCCCTCATTAAACTCGGAGAGTTGGGTCGAAACGTGAGGCATCTTGTTCGTCCAAAGCCTCGATCCTCGGCGAGACGTGGTGTTGGGGAGGCAAAGGGCGCCCGGGGTAGGACGCACTCGGGAAGACCAGTGGGGACGTGGAGTGCGAGTGGGGAGCGCAGTTGTGTGTGTGTGTGTGTGTGTGCGTGCGTGAGCGTGTTCCCCAGGTTTTATTCTTCCGGTCCTGTGGAACGGAGGAGGGAGCCGGAAAGAAACACTTAATCACCGGCGTCTCGCTGCTCGTCACGCGAAGATGGCAGCGGCTCCCCTGGGTTTCAAGGTTCCGGGAAAGGCGTGTGTTCTGCCTTGAGGCGCGCGGGCTGCTGCGCTCCCTCCCTCGGCTCGGCCGCCCGCCCGGGCTCACCGAATCTCTCTCCGCGCCCGCAAGTGCGGCCGGGCGGGTCAGCCGTCAGGCCAGGCTGCCCCGGTGCGGGCCCCGCGGGGGATGAGGTCAGCGGGCTCCAACGGGCTCCGCGACCCCAAAGTAAAGGCTCCAGGGGGCAGAGAGCTGAATGTCCAGCACCTCCTGCGAGAGGGCGCCCCCGCACACACCCCCGGGTCCGCAGGGGCAAGGCCGGCGCACAGGGTGGACTCCCACCGGCGGGGCCGAGCCGGGCGTCGCGGGAGAGGGAGCCTATCGCCACCCCACCCGCGCGCAGTCCCCACCGCCCGGCCCTTCCTTTTGACCCTCTGGCCGTCAGGAAATGTCGCACCGGTCCCCGCCAGCAGCCGCCACTTCCCGGGGCCCGGGGTGGGGACGCGGAGACTCCAGCAGCCTGGCCTCCAGCCCCGCGGGGTCAGCGTGCGCACGGACGCTGGGGAAGAGGGTGGCCCCTCTGCCCCGACTCTTCCCGGGGCTGCACACAACCGCCACGGGCTTCCGAAGCGTTGGAACGTGTGTGCGTGCGTGTGGTGTAGCGCGCGCACCCCCGAATTGGGGGATGAGTGTTTAGGGGCGGTAGAATGACTGAGCTCCTCGGAACCGGCCGTTCCAACTTGGGGCTGAGCAGCGGACCGGCCCGGGCCCCGGCCCTAAGGCTAGGTGCCGGACTGGCGGCTCAAGTGCAGGGGAGCCTGGAGCCGCGAAAGGCGCTGCTGGGCTTCGGGCCAGCTCCGCGGGAGGAGCCCGGGTGCGCGCCCAGAGTCTGGGGACGGGTGAGACCCAGCCGCCCCCACCAGCGGGCCATTTAGCTCCGCCCCCCCGGGACCACTGACACTCGGCGATAAGGCGTTCTTGGGCAATCGGCAGCCCTCAGCTCCCAGTCACCTCCGGCGGCGGACGTGACCGCCCCGCCGGATGCTAAGCGGCCGGGTGGTGCACTGCCTTCTCTGACTCCTTCTCCCAGGGAGCTCCAACAACAACGTGCGTCGATGTCCGGGAACTTTCCTTTGCAAAATAAGGGCCACGTGTTGGGTCAGCTTGTCTTTTCTGCTAACTTTTTCCTTCGGACTGTGGGGGTTCAACTCCCTCCGAACAGCTGGCCTGTACTACACAGTCCTACATCCCGACAGGCCCTGTCCCACCCAGCTGTGTGGGTTTGGGCAAGCCATTTGACAGTGCTGACTAGGTCTCAGTGTCCTTATCCACAAAAAGCAGCCAATAATGCTGTCTAACTCATGGCTGTTTGGGGGAGCTACATAAGGTGCCTAGAACTCTGCCTGGCATACAGAGCTGCCAAATGTTATGATTTGGTACTCTTACCAAAAACTCTCAGGTTAAAGTTCTCTGAAACCTACATGGAATCAAGGGTTTGGGAAGGGGTGGAAAGGGTATTATTTATTGCCCACAAGGTACAGATGGCAAAATGGGCTCAAACTGTCTGTACTAGGCTTTCCCATGAAGGCTTGCGTGTGGTGGTGACATAGGGGCAATATGTGCTTTGAAGGTGTTCATTTATACTGAATTAATGGGAAGCTCCTGCCAGGCCTCAAGCACCATTACCCACCCTCTTCTTGAGGCTTTGAACAGCACTAGTCTAAAGGACCTCCAATTGACTCTTGCAGGTCACCCTTTTTGATGGCTCAAGGCCACATCCTCTAAATCAGTACTTAGAGGTGTTGGGCAAAAGGCAGAGCCTCTGGGGGTGTACTTTAGCAGAGTTTAATACTGGTCCAGGGCTGGCACAAGGCAGGCGCAGTCCTTGGGCTGCATGCAGCCTCATTTTAGGGACATATAAATGCACCTACTATTTACTAAATAGGCTCAGTCAGATTTCTAACTTCAAAAGGCTTCCCACTTGCTTTGAAATAAGGTCTCATGAGGATGGGGAGGAGCTGGGGCAAAGGAGGGCCTGAGGAGGCCTCAGCACCTCTCACTGCCCGCCTGGCCTCTCCCAGGTCACTCATAATTCATTAGGTGGGTTGGCCTTTTCCTTTTCAAAGACAACACAAGTGGCCTTTCCCTTACTTTGCAGTTGCAGTCGGCGTTGGCCTATTCACTGAGATGTGCTGGCGGGGCGCTCTGGCACAGGATTGATCCTTGTCCCAACTACGCAGTGCCAGGCTGCCAGCCCCGCGAAAGACAAAAACACCGGAGCTTCCAGGTTTGCCGTCGAAGTCTCAGGGTCACCTCTGGGGCTTTCCCTTCCCAGTCTCTCCGCCCCCAAGCCGCTGTCCGCCAGCCTACGGAACAAATCCGCGGCAGCTCTAAGTCAAAATTCCAGTTCTCCAGCGCTACCCGGAGAGTTCACGTTTCCCCTCCGAGGCCGCGTGGTGCGCGAGTGAGAGCCCGAGTGAAAGGCTGAGTACAGCGGCAGCACACGTATGTGGGGGTTCCCCTCCCCCAGCAGCACGTACGCAGGAAAAAGAAAAAGCAAGAGAAAAACGTGGGCTATAAAAGTCGAGGCCAGGGCCATTCAACTAAGTACAAACAACCCCAGACATGAGTTTGCAAGAAGTAAGCAACCCCTGAATAGAAACAACTCAAATACTCAAATAATCGCGCCCCCCCCCTCCCCGTAGAGTTTTATTCAAAGGCCTTGAGGCTGGGGTACAAAGTGGTCCTTGCCTTCTCAGGACACACATGGTCACCCCGGCGTCTCCAGCACGCACGTTCAAATACCAGGCAGAGAGCAGGGTTCACGCCTACCGATTAACCAGTTCGCACAGTATTTATAAATGGCCCAACGTGTACTTGATTTTTAAAAAAGAGACTGATCTTGCTTGAAAGATTCATGGACAACCTGTATTTAGATGGGCTAGGTTCCCGCAGCTGTCTGACCACATTTGTCTGGTTTAAGAATCCACTTTTCTAGCCCGGGAAGGGGCAGGCGGCCCTCGTGGCTCCTCCTTCTGCGGTTTCCTGGCGAGGCGCCCATCCTCCCCAAGCACCGGGAGCAGAGGCGGCTGCATTAATACTCGCGGGCAGCCTGCTCTGACCTATACTGTCATTTTTTCCATCGGTCAGAATCGGGCTGGGGGTGGGGGGGAGGTTCTCCTCCAAGGGGCTCTGCACGGATCATTGGGTTTTCCCCGGCGAACTTAACACCGAGGCAAAAGGGGCAGATGGAAACCAGGCCTCGGCTGGCCGGGCGCGCGTTAGCGTCGCACTCGGCAGCTCGACGCAAAGCCAGGGCTGGATTTTCTCGGCCCGGGCCCGGCGGCCTCCCCGCGCCGGCGCGATCCTCGCTCCCTCGGGCTGAGCAAACGTGCTCGCCTAATTCCGCCCCGGAGACAGCAGCTGTGCGGTGGGGGTGTGTGTGTATTGGGGTGGGGGGAACCCGCAACTTTTCCAACAGAAAGTGTCTGCGCACAGGAGAGGTGAAGGCCCACCCCGATTCTGTGCACGTACCGACACAGCATCTAATCAGTGTCACTGCCAGGAATACACTTCCGCGGCGGGCGACACCCCCGCCCACGCCAACCTGCCGGAGGGAGGGGGGATGCAAATGGCGTCTTGTGTCGTCCCAGCTCTGCACAGCTCCGCTGCAGCGACTCCGAGCAGACGTCGCAGCGGGCCGAGCGCCACCACTCTGGCGACAAGAGCAAGCTGGTGGTCCGCACCCCTCTCCTGCACCTGGTCGCGGGATAAGGAACCAACACCAGCCCCTGCTCCGAAGCCATACCCCACCCCACCCCCACCTCCGGAAGAGCCGCCCTTCCCTGACTGGAGCGGAGGCGGCGCGGGAAACTTTGCGAGACGACTGTTCCGTGCTTTCCCCGCGCGGCGCGGGCGAGGGACGTGGGTGGGTTTCCCAACCGAGGCCTCGCCACTCTCCCACTTCTAGGCCTCGTGGACCGCGGGAACCTCGCGGACTAGGGGTGGGGGGCGGCGGGCGTCTCGGGCCACTCTGGGGGAGACATTAAAGTCAGGCGTCCTCAAGGGCTCTGGCGGGTGGCCAAGTCTGTGTCCTTCCCCTCCCACGCCGGAGGAGCGCGCGCTGCTTTGGGGAAGCGTGAGACTCTTCACCCTGTCTTCAAGGTGGGCCTGCTGTTTTCTCTCCCGCACCCTCGGGGTGCCCCTAGGGATGGCCCGCGCCTTCACTCGCCCGCTCTTCCGGGGGAGGGGGAGGCGTGTTTGTGTCGAGTGCACCGCGGCTTCGGCCCGCACCCTCCGTGGAGGCGCACTTCGGCAGCCCACCCTGGCCACAGCCTCAGTCGATCCCCGCCGGCAGTACCCCCGCGGGATGCAGCCTCCCCTGCACGTAAGGGGGCACCCCTGGGACGCAGGCAGGGATGGCGGTTCCGGTCGTTCCGGGATTTGCGTGCAAGAAGAAAACAAGGCCAGCGATTACAGCAGCGGCGGCGCCTCAGTTCTTGGGGTTCAGACGCCCGCGCAGTCTCAGCGTAGCTCCTGCTATCGCCACTCCTGCCTGGGGGCCCGCTCGCGCACCCCACTCCACCCCCCTGCAATCCGTCGGCCCGCTCGCGGAGCACCACACGGAGCTCCGAGCACCCGGCTCCCACACCAGCCACTCCGCGACTCGCGCGCCTCCCTCGCCCGGGCTCCGGGCCCCGCTAGCTCTCCGCGGCCGCAGTACGCCGTTTCCACCCTGCGCAGCGACAGCCGCCGCCCCGCGCCACCCCCGCCCGGCCCGGCCCTTGTCCCAGCCCGGCTCCCCCGCCAGCTGCGCCGCCACCACCGCACGTGACCCGCCCCCGTCGCGGCTTCCGCTGAGCTGCCTGTTCCGGAGCACAAACAATTTCTGCTCTGACGCGGGGTCTCTCGGGCCCCGGCGTCCTCTCCTCCCTGCCACCGCCCCTCCCCCCGCCCCTTTCCGGGTACGAGAACTCAAAACAACTCGCTGACCTTCGAGCCGACCAGCTCCGGCTTCCACCGACTCCGGCATTCCGTTCAGACCCAGCCGCGGTGGCTTCTAAGATTTCACTCGGCGCTGGGCTGGGGGGAGGGGGTGGTTTCTCTGGGAGTGGGTGTCTCAGATCGAAAGAGCCACTTCGCGTTCCTTCCTCTCCTCGGAAGAGAGTTTTTACACTGTCCCGAGGCCCGGGGGTACACACACACACACACACACATCCTTGGCTAGTGTCTGACCTGATTTCCAGGGTCACGGCCCAGCAGCAGAGGACCTGGCCAGCCTCGGAAATACCACCGTGGCACTGTGGCACGGGGCCCGAGCTGGCTGTGGTGGGGCGACTGAGTGCGGCAATAATAGTGGCTCACGCACTTGCGTGCTGTGTGCTGAGTACTTCACAGGCCCTCCCAACTTTACCGCCTGAGAAACTGAGGCATAAAGAAAGGTCAATTAAGTAACTGGCCAAGGGGCTCCTAGCTAGCTGAATGACTTAGTGGGAATCTGAACCCAGCCTATGTGTGTCCGGGCCGTTAAACATGCTGTAGTGCTCACCTTGGGATGAAAAATACAGACCTGTCTACCAAAGATCCTGTTGGCTGGAGGGTTATATATTTTGCATGTGGCATTGTGGTTGGCATAGAGCAGACAATAAATATTGGCAGAATGAATGGATGTTTGAATAAATGATTGTCAGATCGCCGATGGTCAGTGATAGTAGAGAAAACAGCCTCAACCATTATTCCTTCTAAGAGGATTGGCCTAACTTGTGTAAAAATCTCTAGTTGTATTTGCAGGTAATAGAAAACTTTTTTTTTTTAAATTTTAAAAGGACAGGTTTATTATGAAAAGGAGAAAGAAAAGAGACACCTGCATAGACACAGGTGGGCAGAGAGCTGCTGCTCAGTTAATAGAAAACTTTTATTAAAAAAACATTAACCTCCTACCCCAGCCTCCCAGCCAGTGTGGCAGCGTTAGAACTTGCTGGGTTTCAGGCATCCCCCCCAACCCTGTTCCTTCTCTGTACCCGTCTGCTAAGGGTCAGGCAACTTGCAAGTGCGTGTGAAGTGATTCCCAACACGGCCCGGCAGGAGAGGACTGTCCACTACCGAACATGGGCCATTGGCTTCCCTTCCACAGGCCCGTGGAGGTGTGGCGGGGGGAGTGTCACGCTGCTGGGGAGGGTATTTTTCAATTCAGGGCCCTCCTAAGGATCGCCCTGACCCCCTGTGGCTTGCTTCAGTGTCACAGCCCTCCTCAGCTACCAGGCACCCCTCTCAGAAGTCATCCACCTTAATCAAAGGCTCTGAGAGGCTTGTGGCACGGTCTCTGGGATTTGGCGAACTGCCACTGTGATCTGGGCTGCCCCACTCCTTCCGGTCACCCGAGAGAGAACGCTATTAAAAAAATATTCATATAGAGCTCTCCCTGGTGGCACAAAGAGTTCAGTCCCAGCGCTCTGAGGTGATCCCACAGCCATAGTAGCACAAGTTCGATCCCCAGCCAGGGAGGGGACCCACATGGCTCAGCAGACCTCTCCTGCCTCGCCTGCTGCTCCCCTCATCAGTGTGCTTCAGTCAATCCGCCTGTTCTGCAACCCACTCTGTCTCTGGTGACTCCTCTCATCCCCATACCTCTGGCCTGTACCCCAGTTCTTCTATGAATAAATTAATCTTTAAAAATCATATATTTAAATAGTCCGATAGAACGTATTTTCCATACAACGTTCTCTTCTCAATCCCTGTCCCCCCATTTTTTGAACCTAACCAGCTGTCCTTTCTGTGTCACTAAGTGGGCAAGCTGAGAGGAGAACTAATTTCACTTCAGGTTACCCGAAAAGAAAGCTTTCTCCTTTCCAGTAGGGTTCACCCTGCATCTGTTGAATGCTTAGGTGGGGTAAGTCACGCTCCCAGCAGGCAGCGCTCAGAAGAGGAAAGTGCCTAGTCTCTGTTTCTGATTATTGATCTAGTCTGTGCTCCCTCCCTTTCTCCCTCTGTTCCCCTCCTCCTTCCCGCTTCCAGTTATCTCTTTTGGCTCATGTTCCTATGATTATTAACCAAGAAATGAAAATGTTTATTTTCTCTCTAACAGGCCAAGCTTGATTATAAGACTGGGGTTTCAGCTGCCTCCTTTCAAGGCTGGTCTGGCGTGACCAGTGGGACCCTGTGACCTCGGCCTGTAGCCAGCCCAGGTTGAAAGCATCAGATGATTTCCGAGGAGGGCACAGGACTCAATCCCACGTGGCCAGATTATAGGAGAACAGCCTTGCAAAAAACTCACTTACCCCTTGTACAGAGGGGACTGGTGACAAGTGATGCTGAACCGAGGTTCAGGATGCTAATTTGATTTATTATCTGTGTACAGCCTGGGGAGGAGAAAAGCTCATAAAAGTGTTCTAGGCTGGTCATTCTGAATGTGAGCATTTATTTATCTGCAAAGCTGCCGAATGTCTCTGCAGGAAGTCGCGGGCGCAGCAACCCCTGGCTGCACAGACAAAAGTCTCCCCTTTACACAGGGCTGCTTTTATTGTTTCCAACAGCTTTGTGCTTTCCCTGGGGGAAGAGGAGAGTCACACAGTGAGTTTTCTTCCTCTTTTCTCACGCTGCAGAGGAAGTGATGTTGTGGAAACAGTGGCATTAACTTGGCCTGCAAACCACATGGAGCCAGAGTTGGGCAAATATCCACGCAGGATGGCATTCCGGGCACCGAGGAACCCCAGCTTGGGTCTGAGCATGCAGAGAGTAGGCACACACAGGTGATATGAAGCAGGAGAAGCCATACTTGGGGGGTCATTTCTTGGATAAAAGGAGGGCCAGGGGGATAGATGCTCCCGACTCCTGGAGCCCACTTCTAAGTAGAAGCACGGTTTCCAGTCGACTTCTACAGCAGCTTTCATTCATTTATTAGATAACATTAGGGGCTGTCCACTTTGTGCCAGGCACTGTGCTAGGCCTGGGTGTGTAATGGTCAACAGAAGAGGCTTGGTCCCTGTCCTCCTCAAGCTTGCGTGGCACACAAAAGGTAGAGGATGTGGTCCTGACCATCAAATCTTGTAGGTCCTGTCTCTGGAACCGCTATCCTGTGCTCCTCCTCTTCCAGCTGCCGAATTCCAATCCTGGAAGACTCTTTGCCGAACAACTCAACTCACCCTGAGCAAGACACCCACAAGCAGCAAGAAGGACGAGGGGAAAAGGGGTGCTTACTTTCAGCTGAGTCAGTCTCCTTTATAATGATTCCTTGAAAGCCCTTCCCAACAGTTTCCGCTTTTGCCACCTCTTGCTGCAACGGAGGCTGGGAAATGTTAACCTCTTGACTTGGATACATTGCTGCCTCCAGTGACTAAAGGAGAGGGGATGGCTATTGGGCAGGCAACGAACTACCTCTGCCCATGTACTCCCAGACTACGTGACAAATGCATGACAGCGCTTAGGTGGCAGGAAAGGATTCAGGAGAGAACTTTTGAGTCTTTTTGGATTCCATTCCTGGTTCGCATTTCCATTCTCCAAGCCCTCTCCTTTCTCTCCTCCCTTGAGGTTGGATTACCAACAGCCTCTGTGTTGCTGCCGCTGCAGGTGGAAACTGCTCCTAGCCAAGTCAATTTGCTTTCTTTTCCTGGGAATGGGGGTTGGGAAAGAGAAAGCAGGTCAATTTGGGGCAGGATTGGCTCCATGGGGTCACACAGCCCTGTCCTCAAAAGAGCCCCACACTTGGTGTTGAGTACTCTGTAGTTGTCACCTTGAAATTCCAAGTAGTATTCTCTTTGAATTTCTATTTGATGCGGACTCCCTGGTGGTGTGATGGGTTAAGCACTGCACTATGAAGCAAACCGCAGCCACTGCAGCACGAGTTCGATCCCTGTTGCCCGCACCGGAAAGGTGACCCACATGGTGCAGCAGACCTCTCGGCCTCGCCCGCTGCTCCCCTCAGCAGTGTATTTCAGTCAATCTGCCTGTTCTGCTCCCCACTCTGTCTCTGGTGAATCCTCTCACCCCCTACACCTCTGGCCTGTACCCCAGTGCTTGTATGCACAGATAAATACATCTTCTTTAAAAAAAGAATTTCTATTTGATGAAAAAATCTGATGGGACAGCAGAGTATGTACCAGGGTCCTGAGCTTCAGCTCATGTATGGCCCCATCTCCTGCTGCTTCCTGGCTGACATCCCTGAGATGTTCTCACATGTCCACTCTCCATCTCCTGGTGCCCTGGGGTTGCCCGGCCTCCTGCATAATCTCCTAGCCTTGGGGTTGCTGCTGCTCTCTGGCCCTGGCAGAACCTCACTTGCTAATATGGTGGAGATCAGGACCGGAGCCAGTTGTCCTACAGCATCTTGGGGTGGGGCGAGGTGGCAGCCTCGCCTCCTCTCTCCTGACTGGCAGGGCCACAGTACGTTCGGCTGGCCACTGGGCAGGGATGTCTCATCCACTGAGGTTTTTTTTTCTTTACTCAACCCAGCATAGAGGTTGTGATTCTTTGCCTGCCCCTGGCTGGGGCCCTGCATTTTAATTTTGTTCTGGGCTCTGCAAATTATGTAGTCAGCCTTGCCTGACGGTGGGGCCATTGTGTTTGAGTCTGTGTGTGCCAGGCCAGGGAAAAGCAGTCTGCAGCAGGGTAGAGAATAATAAAGAAGTGTAATAAGGAACAGAGCGCCTTCAGAAACACGGG
>JAGFMF010012069.1:5553406-5580489 GCA_019455555.1 Galemys pyrenaicus | reverse complement strand
AGTGGCTGGTGATAGCTTGATAACAGTTTCTTTAATCCCTGCGCCACCAGGGAGGTCCAAGAGAAAAGCTTTTTGTCTACATGGGGTTAGGACTTACCTCACTGCCTGTCACATTCGTCAGCTACTGCTGCAAGGATGCCGTGTAACAAAAGTTTTAAACACACCCAAACTCAGCAGCTGAAAATATTTATTTTATGCTGAGGCTGGCTTGTGTTCTGTTGATCTCAGCTGAGTTTGGCTGCATTCTGTGGCTTGGATCCAGGCCTGCTCCATGTCTCCGCATTCTCCTTGGACCAGAGCTTCCTGGGGCATTCTTGTCTTTTGGCAGATCACTGGAGAGCAAAAGACAAGCCAAATGGTGCAAGCACATTGAAAGCTTTTGTTGGCCTCATATCTGTTCACTTTCCATTGGTTAAAACAAGTCACACGGTCAAGTCCGAAGTCAAGGAGTGGAGAACACACCACCCCAGTAGATCTGCCAGGAGGAGGAAGGGTAGTAAATACATAGTGGACAATACTCCAGTCTCCCACAGTTATTATCCCTTATAACCTGTGTTATGGGCCTAGCTGTGTCCCCCTAAACTCATACGTTGAAACCCTGACCCCCTCAAAGCTCAGAATATGACTGTATTTGGAAATATGGCCTGTAATGAGGTGATTAAGTTAAAAGGAGGCCATTAAGTGGGCCCTAATCCAATCCGATTGGTGTCCTTATAAGAGGAGAACATTTGAAGGTACAGAGAGACCCCAGGATTATGCACACACAGAGGAAAAGCCCTGCTAGGACACAGCAAGCCGAGGAGAGAGGCCTCAGAACAAACCAAAGCTGGCACTTTGATCTTTGGCTTCACCCTCTAGAACTGTGAGGAAAAACATTTCTGTTGTTTAAGTCACCCAGTCTGTGGTATTTTGTTATGGCAACCATAGCAAAGGAATACAGCCTATAAGCCCTTATGGCTACCTCAGGGCTGTGCCTGACTCATTGTGTTGTCTCCTCACAACACTTAGCACATTACCTTGTGTATGTGCAGCAGTGCCTCACTTAACGCTTTGGTCAGTGCCAGACCACACATATGATGGTGTCCCAGTAGACCAAAGCATGTGGCCTAGGAGTGTAGCGGGCTGTACCATCGAGGTTTGTGTAATTACACTCTATGACCTTCATACAGTCATAAAATCCCCTCATAATGCACTTCTTAGAATGTATCCCCATCATTAAGAGACACATGTCTGTATTTATATCTATTTGGTAAGTGAATAGAATCTGTTTCAAAATCAGAAATTACTCATCAGTCAGAATGCATGGCTGTGTTAGAAGCCCAATGAATATTATTTAAGCGAAAATTTAACCTTTAAGTCAGATATCTGGGAACGTCCTGGGGTAGCTTCCGCCATCTGAGGATTGAGTCTAAGGAAACAGGTGCCCAGGTAGTACTACCAGGGACTGCACATCTGCAGTCTCTCTCCACATGCTCTCATGGCCGCACTTGACTTTGTTCTTGCAAAAAGCCTGGTGGCCATGCAGATGACAGGCTATATTTTCTTTCTTTCTTTTAAAGATTTATTTATGTATGTATGCAAGAGCTTGGGGACAGTTCAGAGTTGCGGGAGGTGAGAAGATTCAGCAGAGACAGAGCAGGGAGCAGAACAGGCAGACTGACTGAAGTACACTGCTGAGGGGAGCAGCGGGCGAGGCAGGAGAGGTCTGCTGTGTCATGTGGTCCCCTCCCCTGCCAGGGATCCAACTCGTGCTGCAGTGGCTGTGGATGCTCCATAGCGCAGTGCTTAACCCCTTGCGCCACCAGGGAGGCCCTGAGGCTATAATTTAAAAAAAAAAACAACACAAAAAAACAAAAAATGGTGGCAACAATATCTCTCATCCCAGATGATAGTTCTCTCACAGTGTGACTTTGACATTCCTGCCATTGAGAGATGGGGCCTATGTTTCCTGTCCTTGAGTCACGATGGGTCTGTGACTATAGTGGAGGTGATGCTATGTCACTTCCAAGGTTCGGTCATAAGAACAATGTAACTTCTACTTTGTTTGCTGGAACATTGCCTTTGAGGCCTCAGTCACCATGGCAGAAGTGAGGCTGCCATGATGCCAGGAAGCTCAAGCTCTATGGAGAGGTCACAAAAGTGTTCTGGTCAAGAGTCCCAACTGGGGTCTTAACTAACAGCTGTTTCAATCACCACATGTGAGTGAAGATGCCTCTGAGGATCCTGGGCCCCAGTCATCCCATTACTCCTGGCCTGTAGTCCTCCCTATTGAGGTCTCCGATATTGGGGAGTAGAGACAAGTCTTCCTGTGCCCTGTCACAATTCCAACCAACAGGAGATGTGAGCATGATAAAACATTTTTTTGAGAAGCTGGACTTTGACATCACTTGTTACGTAGCAGTAGTAAAAGTGAAATAAAGCGTCCAGGGTTACACCCTTATAGGCTACCTCGCCACTTCTTTGAAAAACTCTGGGAAAGAGGTCCAACCGGCCAGACTTGGGTCACATGCCAATAACTGCACCTTGGGGCCTCCCTGGTGGCGCAGCGGGTTAAGCAACACACTATGAAGCAAACTGCAGCCACTGCAGCACGAGTTCGATCCCTGCCGCTGGCCAGGGAGGTGACCCACATGACGCAGCAGACCTCTCCTGCCTCGCCCCCTCAGCAGTGTGCTTCTGTCAGTCTTCCTGCTCTGTTTCCCACTCTGTCTCTGGTGGATCCTCTCACCTCTGGCCTGTACCCCAGCTCTTGTGTGCATAAATAAATAAATCTTTCAAAAAAATAACTGCACCTTGACCCAGTTACTCTTTCTGGAAGGAAGCAGAGTAGCTCTAGTCTAGCTTATGTGTAAATGTCTGAGGGCAGGGCTGTTATTACTGCCAGCCACACCAGACATCCACCGCAGGAATTATCCGTGGAGCAGCAGAGGGATGATATCAGAAAGGGCATGAGAATTGTGTTCTAGCAGACTAAAATAATAGTTACAGTTTATTTATCACCTTTCATTTCAATTTTTTTGAGGTTTAAGATTATTTCCTTTCAAAGATTACTGCAGACCAGGCTGTATTCCTTACAAGCAGTGTGACGTTGGGCAAGTTACTTTACTACCCTGAACCTCATACAGATATTCTTTTATACTCCTCTGGCAAGTTGTTAAGGACGCTTTTCATTTTGGTCAAAATTCACACTGGGCCAGTCATCACTAGGAAGCAGGCATTTTAACACCTGGTGAAATGCTCATGTTGTTGCTTGCATGCATTTCCATGCGGCCACCATCTTCCTTTCCCACCTCCAAATCCACATACATGCAGTCAGTCACCTAGGATGTGTACACGTTCATACTAAGTACCTATCAGGCATTTCTAGGATAGCCGAACGTTTCTTCTTTTCTGAAAATTGGTAGTATTTTTGCACTCTGGAACATTCTAGGGTCAATATCCATGGGAATTAGCAAACTCTTTCTGTAAAGGACCAGAGAAGAAATCTTTTAGATTTCGTGGGCCATATAGTTCTGTTGCAATTACTGGACTCTGCAGATGAGCAAAAGAAGTCACAGGTAAGAAATAAGCTGGTGGAGGTGACTGGGTTCCGATAAACCTTTATTTATAGTAGCTGGTTGCTGGCCGGATTTGTCACTCAGGCTGTGGTTTGCTATAGAATCTATAGAATCTATAGCACTGTTCAGTAGGAGTTCAGGGCAAGCCACATTTGCAGCTGCAGTAGTGATGTCTCCGCAGCATGAATTCCCAGCATTAGGTAGCACCAGGTCCCCTCGTGCCAGGCAGAGAGCATCCAAGACCTGCGCGTGCGTGCTGGAGGAAACAAGTTCTCAGAGCAGAGCGACCTGTCGCCTGCAACTGCAGGCGAATCCAGGTATGCTGAAGGCTTCATGAACACGATATCAATAACGTCTGCCTCAGGGAGCAAGCTTGAGGAGGAAGTGTGCGCCTAGGATGGCAGAAGAGTGACAGTGGGGCCTCTCTGGTGGCGCAACGGGTTAAGCACCACACTATGAAGCATCCGCAGCCACTGCAGCACGAGTTCGATCCTGGGCCAGGGAGGGGACCCGCATGGCACAGTAGACCTCTCCTGCCTCGCTCGCTGCTCCCCTCAGCAGTGTGTTTCAGTCAATCCACCTGTTCTGCTCCCCACTCTGTCTCTGGTGGATCCTCTCACTCCCTGCACCTCTGGCCTGTTCCCCAGCTCTTGTATGTGTGAATAAATAAATCTTTTAAAAAAGTGACATAGAGAGGTACTAGGACATTGGGGATACAATGATGCCACTCGGCCGAGGCTTCCCTGAAGCTGCCCTACCTCTGCACTTGGAGGGCTCATGATCCAACATCTGCCAGTCAGTATTTACACCAGTTTCAGTCCAGGTTTCTGGGCTTTGTGACAAAAAGCAGTTTTTACCACTCTAGAAGTTAAACAGGTTAATTATCCTAGCAATTCTTCAGATACTGAGTATTTTCACTATGGGAATTGAGATTGGTAGAGGTGTGGAGAGTCTCATGTAAAGTGTTTCTTTTTTTTTTTTTTTAAAGATTTATTTATTTATGCATACAAGCACTGGGGTACAAGCCAGAGGTGTAGGGGCGGTGAAAGGATTCACCACAGAGAGCGGGGAGCAGAACAGACAGATCAACTGAAGTACACTGCTGAGGGGAGCAGCGGGCACAGCAGGAGAGNTCTGCTGCACCATGTGGGTCCCCCTCCTGGCCGGCGGCAGGGATCGAACTCATGCTGCAGCGGCTGCGGTTTGCTTCATAGTGTGTTGCTTAACCCACTGCGCCACCAGAGAGGCCCGTAAAGTGTTTCTTGGGCCCTCTATATTAAATAGGAAACTTACCTCCCGATCTTGCTCCCTCGAACAACAAAATGAACCCAATTTTAAAAAAATCCTGTATCAATAGGCAAATAAGATTCGGAGAGGCACTGTGCGAAGTTGGGCTCAGGACTCATTGGGGAGTTGCGCATTGCAGTCTGGTCTCTGGGAGACCTGGCCTGTTGGCTGATGGCAAGTGTGAGCAGAAGCCACACCATCAGTCCCAAGGAGATCAGGGCAGTTATGGGAGCTTGGCTCCCCAGATACCCAGTCCAATGCCCCCTCTCACCAACAGGCCTGTAGAGAAGGCTCTAGAGCCGATACCTCGCTTTCCCAGACATCTGTGCGGTAGGGCAACTACTAAGTCCCTTGAGCCAGTGGGACCTGGGCAGATGGCCGAAGGCAGCTTCTCTTCTGTGGCTTTCTGCTGGAGCCGCTCTGGGGCTGGAGATACAGTCACCATTGCCGATACTGGAGGAGGGGGAGAGAGGCCCTGGCTCCTTCTTGGACTTCGCAGGCCACCCCTGAAGAGCCTGCTTCTTGCTGAGACAAACAGTTCCTTTTCTGGGAGGCCACCACCGTTGAGCTTCTATTATGGGCAGTTGAATGCAGTTGTGCCCGCTTGACACAGAGTTATGTAAGTCTCTTTATTTTTACCACAATAGGCCTTTACCTAGATGACAAAATGCCACCTTCCCAAGGTTCATGGGCACGTGGGAGACCTCAGGAGACCTCACTGTGGCCAGGGCTCCAGATCCGAATCAGGACAGATGACAGTAGGTTTAGAGAGCTAAATGTCCACGAGGATCTAGCCAAGCATCGTTTAAAATCTGCAGGGAGGGGCTTCCCCGGTGGTGCAGCAGGTTGAGCCCCGCACTGTGGAGCTTCTGCGGCCACTGCGGCGAGAGTTTGATCCCCGGACAGGGAGGGGACCCACATGGCGCGGCAGACCTCTCCTGCCTTGCCCGCTGCTCCCCTCAGCAGTGTGTTTCTGTCAGTCTGCCTGTTCTGCTCCCCACTCTGTCTCTGGTGAATCCTCTCACCCCTAACACCTCTGGCCTGTACCCCAGCTCTTGTGTGCATGAATAAATAAAATCTTAAAAAAACAATCTTCAGGGAATCCAGGGGAGACCACACAGGGTTGGCTGCTATATCAGGAGCCAGTTCTGGGCCCTCACTGCCACAGGTTACTGGTGACTCGTGGGCTCTGCCAGAGGGAAGGGAGCCACTGGAAGCTGAATGATAGCCCCGGTCATCGTGATGGTGACCACACATTTCTCCAGACCTGAGTGCTCCTGCAGCCCTTGTCCCTTTCATTTTAGCCATGCGCACCTTCAGGAAGCCCAGCATTCTCTGCGCTTACCTTCACAGGTAGTTTACGGCATTAAATAAGTAACCATCCCAACAAATATCCTTTTCTTTTTGCCTTTCCAGAAGGACACCTAAGTGCTAGTATTATTTTCCACTTTTAATCAGGACTTGACAGAGATGGAAAGTTAGGTCATGTGATTGCTTTTTGTGTGTGTAGTTCTTTTCACCATTTTGGAAAAAAAGAAATAGTGCAATGGGTAAAATGTGGGTTTACACCAGACCCCAAACATCACGAGCATCGGAGGAAAAACTAGGTATGGCACAGCCCCACGTGTACAGGGGGGCAGGTTGTGACGGCATGTTCGGGGACAGGAAGCTGTAGATTACAGTAGGACTGTTTGGGTTTTTTTTTCTTTTTTAAAGATTTATTTATTTATGCAGACAAGCACTGGGGTACAGGCCAGAGGTGTGTGGTGGGGGTGAGAAGATTCACCACAGAGACCAGGATGCAGAACAGGCAGATCAACTGAAACACACTGCTGAGGGGAGCAGCAGGCAAGGTAGGAGAGGTCTGCTGTGCCATGTGGGTCCCCTCCCTGGCCAGCAGCAGGGATCGAACTCATGCTGCAGTGGCTATGGTTTGCTTCATAGTGCGTTGCTTAACCCACTGCGCCACCAGGGAGGCCCCAACAGTAGGACTGTTTGAAGCAAGACTGTCTTTGAGTCAAGGAACCGCTGTCTAGGAACTGGAAGACTGAGCATGCCTGGAGGCGCATCTGGGCCATTCCCTGCCTTCTGCCTGGATCACGCACAGAGCGATGTGCAGCTTGTGGGTCCTGGGCGCAGCCAGGAGGAGGATCTAAGCAGGTGGGGCAGCGGTCAGCTATGCATGCCTACCCATGAGAATGGGGCGGGGAAGGGGCTCTCCCCCTAGCACTCACTGTCCCCCTTCTCTCCCATTTGCCAGAGGCCCAGGTGGCTGGGGATGACAGAAGAATGATGTCAGAGACCCACTTGCTTCCGTGCCTTCTTTCTTTCTTTTTAAGGATTTATGTGTACAAGAGCTGGGGTACAGGCCAGAGTTGTGGGAGGTGAGAGGATTCACCAGAAATAGAGCGGAGAGCAGAACAGGCAGATCAACTGAAATACACTGCTGAGGGGAGCAGCAGGCGAGGTAGGAGAGGTCTGCTGTGCCATGTGGGTCCCCTCCCTGGATGGGGATCGAACTTGCACTGTTGTGCAGCGGATGCTTCACAGTGCAGTGCTCAACCAGCTGCGCCACCAGGGAGGGCCCTGTTTCCGTGACTTCCAGCCACTACATTGTGATTTCCTGCTAGAAGGGCTGATGCCACTTTAGACACCCCAGCCCCAAATGGTAAGGTGGGAAGGAATTTTTGCTTGGTCATAGCTTTGGTGTGCAATGATGAATGCTCTTTTTTTTTTAAAGGTTTATTTATTTATGCATACAAGAGCTGGGGCACAGGCCAGAGTTGCAGGAGGTGAGAGGATTCACCAGAGACAGAGCAAGGAGCAGAACAGGCAGACTGACAGAAATACACTGCTGAGGGGAGCAGCAGGCGAGGCAGGAGAGGTCTGCTGTGCCATGTGGGTCCCCTCCCTGACCAGGGATCGAACGCACACTGCTGTGCTGTAGATGCATCACAGTGCGGTGCTCAACCTGTTGCGCCACCAGGGAGGCCCAAAGACGAATGCTCTTTATTTTCCCAAAACAAAAGTTGCTTTGACCCTGGAGCACGCAGTTCCACTGGCGGCATCTGTCCAAGCACTTCCAGACTGAAGGTAGTTCCTTTCAGGAGGTTGGGGCACTTCCTCAGCCCCACCCCCCTTCCCTTCTTCTGAGGGGTAATCAAGAGCTGAGCCCTGGGCCTGGCCCCAGGAAGGGGTGCCCATGTCACCAGTGGTCCTCACTGATGTCCGCTCATTAGGCTTTCTACCTCCAGCTGCCTGCCAAATGGCTCCAAAACTTAAAACTGGCACCACATTAATCCCCCCAAATTTATCATTTGAGCAGGGTTGAGCAGGGGAGCCCATCTTTGTTCCACTGGGTATCGGCTGGAGTGGCCCAAGTGCTGAGGGGGTTGGAATCACCCCAAGGCCCCCTGGGAGGGTTGATGCTCGCTGGCATCTGGGGCCTCCGGGGGCTGTCACTGGAGCACCTACCCATGGCGTCTGCCTGATATCCGGGCTCCTCACAGCATGGCAGCTGGCTCCTAAGGGGGAGGTGGATGACATAGACAGAGAGGAGGGCACAGTTTTCCCTTTGTGACCTCGTCTTCAGAAATCACGCGCTATCACAGCAGCCCTCTCCTGCCTCGCCCACTGCTCCCCTCAGCAGTGTGTTTCAGTCAGTCTGCCTGTTCTGCTTCCCACTCTGTCTCTGGTGAATCTCCTCACTGCCCCTCCCCCTGACCCCGAACCTCTGGCCTATACCCCAGTTCTTGCATGCATAAATAAATAAATTTTTAAAAAATCACGTGCTATCACTTTCATCACATCCCATTGTCAAGGGTCCCAACGGCCTACCTGACTTCAAGAGGAGGAAGAAACAGATTCTACCTTTTGTTAGGGGGAATGGCAAGTTCTGGGGTAGACCACTTTCAAAACAGTCTGCTACAGCTTCTGTTGTTGATGCATTTCCTGCTGACCTTTTCAGAGCTGCCATGGTCTCTGGTTCATTGGGTCCACTCTGGTTCCCTCACTGCTACCTAGAGGCCTCGTGGTGTTCCAGCCGTACAGACGATCTGTGCCCTTCTTAAAGGGGGAGCGTTGGTAGAGCTCATTTCCCTATGCCTGAGAATGCTGTTGGCCTCAAGGCCTTCTCGCCCATAGCTGCCCTGTTGCTTTGGCGCCATGTGGGATGCAAGGCTTCTCCATGAAGGTCCCCTCTGCTTGAGCCTCAGCCTCCTGAATCCCATTCTAGCTGGCAGGGAAGAAGAAGCAAAAATGAAAGGCTCCTCACTCAGGACACTTATTGCTAATTATATACACCCCTTCATTTTACATCCTGTTGTTACCTGACCACATCTAACTGGGGAATGTAGACCTTACTCTGACTATGTGTTAGAGTGTGAAACTATGTGTGAAACTACGTGTTCAGGAAAAATTGGAAGTTATTTATTAAGGGAGGAGAGAAGAATGGATTTTTACTAGGAACTCTTATCTTGACAAAAGGCAATGTTTAACCTGTGTGTTTTGAGGGTGAGTCAGATACTAATGTTAGAAGCAGAAGAAGAGTATTTTAGGGAGAGGGAAGAGCAAAAACAAAGGCTCAGAGGCAGGAAAGGGTGTAGCTGATTGAGGAATAGGTGTGGAATTAATGCAGATGTGACTTAAGGAAGTGAGGGCAGGTATATAGGAGGTGAGAGATGCAGTGAAAGGAAAGGTGACCAGTATTGGATCATGCATGGTCATGTTAACTAGGATAAGGATTTTGTTCTAAAACATGTTTCATAACAGATTCTTCAATGTCTACAATTCCCACCATTAGAAATAATCTTTGGGGCCTCCCTGGTGGCACAGGGGTTAAATCTTAGTGCTACCAAACTACTGCCAGCCACTGCAACATGAGTTCGATCCCTGACCAGGGAGCTGACCCACATGGCGCAGCAGACCTCTCCTGTCTCGCCTGCTGCTCCCCTCAGCTGTGTACTTCAGTCTATCTGCCTGTTCTGCTCCCCACTCTGTCTCTGCTGAATCATCTCACTCTCTGCACCTCTGGCCTGCACCCCAGTATGCATAAATAAATAAAATACATCTTTAAAAATGATCTGTTGGTGAAAAAGGGCCATTCAAGACATTTATTGAGTGCCTACTTATGATAGGAAGACAGAAGGCATGTTGGGAGGTCAGGATAGCTTGATATTTGCAGTATGAACATTTGGAAGATACCCAGTTTAGACAGCTTATTAACTGAGTAGCTCTGGGAAAATTAAAATTTCTCTGAGTCTCAGATTACGGATTCTTCCATAGGCAATGCTGAGTTTTAAACAAAATAATACATGTAACAGTTCATGGCAAATCCTCAGGAGCCTTGTAAGTGCTATTGCTATTGCTATATTGTTACCATATTGGCTTAAATGTATTCATCACATTCTTTCTGAACCTATTTGAGGATAGGTGGGATAGTAGAGGGTGGATATGGAGATGATTCTGGCAGGGAGAGGGTTAAAGTTGGTGGCCATAGCAGGCACTACTGATGCCAATACCTATATTCTCTCAGCCTGCCTCTGATTCTCCCGCAGTTTCATGAGCTGTTTCTGGAATGTTTACAGCACTCACCTCTTGTTTCTTCTGGGCCTGTGGGCTGAGATTGGATTTTGTTCTAGAACATGTTTCCTTACAGATGTCTGCAATTCCTACCATTAGAAATGATCCGCTGGGGCCTCCCTGGTGGCGCACTCAGTTCCCAGAGTGCCAAAGTCAGTGAGGTTCTTTGGCGCTAAGGATCTTGCTGGAAGCATGCAACCGGGAGTAACCTTCCATCAACAGTGAATGGGAATCGGTGAGTAGAAGTGCCCTAAGTTAGGTATTTGGGGTGGGGGTGTGTTCTCAGGCATGTCCCACAGAGCCTCTCAGGGGTCTCCACTGGGATTCAAGCTCAGTTGTTCCCAGGGGTAACTTGCTGATCAACATCTCCAGAATCCTTTGCTCTTTTACTTCTTCTACTTCTTGTTTCTTGGGGTCACCTTCCAAATAAACCACCTGTACTCAAGTTCCTCATCTAAGCTCTGCTTTTGGGGGAACATCAATCACCCTATGCCCACCTGCTCCCAAATGTATAAGATAGGAGGGCTGACTGCTCTTTCCTGGTTCCCCTGAATTGGGTGACCCTGTGACACACTGCAGCTATTGGCTCCTCCCTGCCTTCCTGTCTTGACCATGAACCTGGCTCCTCCCTGCCTTCCTATCTTGACCATGAACCTGCTCTTGGAGGTGCAGCAGCCATCTTGAGGCTAGAAGGAAAGGCCAAGAGCATCACAGAAACACTGTCCCTGATGTTAAGCCTCCTGATTCCAATCTACAGACAGCTAACGCTACACTTGTTTTGTGAGAAATAGAACCCTTAGGTTTGCAGGCTGCTGTTCAGGCAGTTCTTGGTTACTTACTCCGGAACACATTCTGAAGTGATACAGTTGCTCAGAGTGCCAAAGTCAGTGGCAGCTGCTCCCCAGATTTCCCAAGGGAAGAGCCAGAGTCAGGCTTCTCTGGAGTAGGCCCGTGAATGCAGGAGCAGCACAACCTCCCCTGCCTGGTCAACCTCTAACCCCATGCTCAGTTCCTCCAAATTCTATGGCTTCTCCCATGGGTGGATGAGTCCCCTGGGAATTCTGCCTGCCGCCTTCTCAACTTGAAGTGTAAGGAATGCAGGTGTTGGAGACCACTGGCAAGTCTGTGACCTGCCCCACTCGCTCTCCGGCCTCACTTTCCTTCTTTTTCCTTCTCAGATTTACAGAGGGCAAGAGCTGAAGGGAATTAAGAAGCAATACCCTAATTCACTGTGACTTGCATATTTTCTTTCTTTTCTGTCTTATTTGGTCTTAAATACAAGTGCAGGAAAACTAGACTTAAGGCTTCTTTTTTTTTAAGATTTATTTTTTATTTATTTATGCATACAAGATCTGGGGTGTAGGCCAGAGGTGCAGGGGTGGGGGTTTGGGAAGTGAGAGGATTCACCAGAGACAGAGTGGGGAGAAGAACAGGAGATCTACTGAAATGTACTGCTGAGGGGAGTAGCAGGCGAGGCAGGAGAGGTCTGCTGCGCCAGGTGGGTCAGCTCCCTGGCTGGGGATCGAACTCATGCTGCAGTAATAGCTTGATAGTGCTGAGACTTTAATTCCTGGGCTACCAGGGAGGCCCTGCTAAGGTTTCTTTTAATGGAATCACATGCAGTAGTTAACCAGTACTTGGCTGAGACCCTAGATTGCTCCTGGCTAGGGGAGATACTCAGGTCAGTGAAGACCAGTCCCAACTAAACCAGGATCCAGTCTGGTTGGGGAGGAGCAAAAAGCCACCCATGAGAGCCTATAGTTAGAGGGGCCCCATAACCTAGGGATCATAAGCATATGTTCTGGAACAGATCATCTGCATCCAGCAATGTACTTAATACTTTCTGTGACTCAGTTTCTTCCTCTGTAAAATAGAGTGAATAATGGTACCAAATCCTTGGGGTCACTGCCACAGACTAAGGAAATTAATGACAATGAAGATGTAGGTTGTGTGTTTATCGCTCATCTCCACGGGGCCAAGACAGTGCTCTGCGCAGCCCAAGCTGCAGGAACAGTCACCCTCCATCTACCTAACGAGGACTCAGCCCAGCCCAGCACTGCACTAGGTGCTGGAGGCCAGGTGGACAACTAAGGTGCGGGCCTCGCGTGTGGCAGGCGCATAAAAGCCATTACCCCTATGACAGCTAAGGGTTCCAGGCAAAGGGCCCCACCAAGCTGCAGGCCTTGCTGTGGAAGTTGGCGTGTGGTTGGACCCCAGGGGGGCAAGCGCAGCTTGGGGCAGGACCTGGCTCTGTGGGCCTGGAAAATTAGGTGTAGGCAGATGCTCGATGTCAAATATCTGATGTGGACCAAACTGGTAGGGAGGTCTGTGTTTTAGACGCAAGGCGGGTGTGCGAGAAGCACCCAGTGCGCTTCCTTTTGACCTCTGCCTTGCCCCCTTCCCACTGGCAGGCTGGCGGGACCTGGGGCCACTGCGAAGCCTGGCGACAATCTCCTGCACGGGGGTCCTGATCGAACCGCGTAGGAAGATTAGCAATGGAAGATTAATTTCTCCTTGTCATTTCCCCAGGGGCCTTAAGCAATCTCGGGAGCAATTTTCCTCGCCTAGAACACCGCCCTCGGGAAGCTGGTGGGGATCTGCTGCGGTGTGGCGCCCGGTGAAGGACAGCCCCGGAGTCCCGGCTTTGGAGCGGGGTGGCGAGCCAGAGAGAAATGTGACCGCTGAACAGCCATTGCTGTCATGGAACGGACACTGAACAAAAGAAAGGAAAACATAAGCATAGCTTGGCCGTGTGCGCTTTCCATTTGGCTAGGGAGCGTGAAGGACGCACAGACGGCCACAGGGAGCCAGCAGCCTTTGTCTCCTAGGCGATTACTTTTCAAAGTCGTAGCTCTGCCTGGAGGGGGGCAGGTGTGTTGGCTCCAAGGGCACTGTTTCTTCTTCCTGCTAAAGAAGAGAAGGCGGGTGGGGCTGTCTTAGGAAGGGATCTGGTACACACTGCCCTCCAACAGGGGAGGCCGTGGTCCGCCTGGAAGCACTTCCTGCCTGTCAGAGGCTCTTAAAGGAAACCCGGAAAACTATTGTGGGATGAATTTGAAGACGCTTGGGCTGGAGAGTCCAGGGATCCTTTGAAGACTGGGGCAGGCTGCTTCCTATACAGGGCTGTGTTTTTGGGTCCTTCAGCCGCTCAGCTGCACCCCACACTGGTGATTCACTCTCCCACAGTCTGTTGATTACGCACTGACTGTTTAAAAGAGGGTTCCACCGGGCCTCCCTGGTGGCGCAGTGGGTTAAGCAATGCACTATGAAGCTGATGCAGCCACTGCAGCACAAGTTTGATCTCTGCTGCTGGCCAGGGAGGGGACCCACATGGTGCAGCAGACCTCTCCTGCCTCGCCCATTGCTCCCCTCAGCAGTGTACTTCAGTGGCTCTGCCAGTTCTGCTCCCCACTCTGTCTCTGGTGAATCCTCTCACCTCCCACGACTCTGGCCTGCATTCCAGCTCTTGTATGCCTAAATAAATAAATCTTAAAAAAAAAAAGAAGACCCCACTAAAAGAGGCTTACCAAAAGGGAGCTATAGATCACCAAGAAACTCCTGAGGCAAGGCTGGTTCTGGAGTGGGTCTAGCAACTGAAGGTCTTTTCATCTCTCTGCTCCACTACCCTAGGCTTGTTGGAGGGGACTGTCCTGACGGTCTAAAGATGCCTAAGGCAACCTGAGCATCACATGTTTAGTTTAAAGACACTGACACATGGGGCCTCCCTGGTGGCGCAGCGGGTTAAGCAATGCACTATGAAGCAAACTGCAGCCACTGCAGCATGAGTTCGATCCCTGCCACCAGCCAGGGAGGGGACCCACATGGCGCAGCAGACCTCTCCTGCCTCTCCGGCTGCTGCCTCAGCAGTGTGTTTCAGTCCCTCTGCCTGTTCTGCTCCCCACTCTGTCTGGTGAATCCTCTCACCTCCCTGGACTCTGGCCTGTACCCCAGCTCTTGTGTGCATAAATAAATAAATCTTTAAAAAAATTTTAAAAATATAGAGACACTGACACTTTCTTTTCTGTGTTTTATGAATGGATCTTACCTCTGGTTCCGTTGTCTAGGACTAGGTCCCAAGGCCACGCTCAACTGACCTTTCACAAGGGATTGGAGGCCACCATGGTTGACTGAGATCAAGGACAATTCCACAGGACTGGGGAGAGGGTTACTTTACCTGACCGCATCAAGGGGTGAATGCCAGGACAAAACTTGGGTTTGACCACAGAGGAAGAGAGAGAGGAGCTGGGGGCTGGGAAGGAGAGAACTGACCCTTGGATGAGCAACCCATAGCTTTGTCATAGTCCCATCAATAGACTGTACACCTTTGCTGATTTTTGTATTTCATAGCTCTAGACATATAATTAGTACCTTATAAATACTTGTTATTGATGATGATGACATATAGATAATGCAAACACCATAAAGCAATAAGGTTTATATGTATTTCTCTTTTTTTTTGAGAGTTGTGAGAACCTTAGGAAACACAATTTTTTTAAGACTTATTTTTATTTATTTATGCATATAAGAGCTGGGGTGTAGGCCAGAAGTGCAGGGGTGGGGGGAGAGAGAGGATTCACCAGAGACAGAGTGGGAAGCAGAACAGGCAGACTGACTGAAACACACTGCTGAGGGCAGCAGCGGGCGAGGCAGGAGAGGTCTGCTGCGCCATGTGAGGTAGCTCCCTGGTGGGGATTGAACTCCTGCTGCAGTGGCTGGTGATTGCTTGATAGCACTGACACTTTAACCCCTGTGACACCAGGGAGGCCCAGAAACATAATTTTTGAAGCAGTTCTTAAAGTATTATTGTAAAATTCATTATGAAAGAAAGATCAAGGAAGAAACACTACAGATAAATAAAAGGATGTCATTGTCTGGTGAAAGTAAGTCAGGAGGACAAGAAATAACCAACATACATCTAAGGGAAAAAATTATATATATATATATATATACACACACAGAGAGAGACATTTTCTTGGTCAAACTTTTACTTCCAAGGTAATCTACATTAAGAATTCCCTCCCCCATCAAGAGTAAAATTTTTTTTTACTCTTTTTGCATCTCAGTTCTATCAACTGTTTAATATATGTATTTAAAAATTAAACAACTGAGTCAAACATTTGAAGCAAATGTCTTTTGTGGTTTGGATTCAGGCAGCATTTTGCTTCCCACACCTTCTTTCCTCTCAGCAATGAAGGAAGGCCCATCTTCCTCCTTGGAACCCAGGGCTTGGGGGGTCGGGGGTGAGAAAACTTCTATTGCTGGCACGGTTACAGGGATTGTTAAAAGTTTATTTATTTTACGTCTTCTCTAGAACCAAATGAGTATTATTCTGTGCACTGCTGGAGTTCTAGGTCTTTTCTTAAGAGGACATTCCCCCCTAAAGGTGCTGACGTCTGGTCCTTACTGGATTTTAGGAGGCAGGTGATCCAAAATCCCGCCTGTTTACAGGATTACCAATTAACCAAACCAGTGAGAGGGAACATGAAAATGCCCTTGTCTAGCTTCAGAGTTTCATCCTCATTCTTCTACCAGTTAGCAGGGAGAACACGTGACTTAGGCCAGGCTGGTAATTAAACCAGGCTTTGCAAGGTTCTGAGCCCTATTCATTAAATTGTGTGGGATGTGTCACTGACTCAGAAGGGAAGGCAGGCCCTCGGTTATGCATTGACATAGGGAATGAATGATTTCCTGTTCCAAATAAGCTGGTAGAGCTCTATGGCAGAGGCCATTAGTTGTTCCTAACTAGCTCTTCCCCCATTACTTAGAAGTAATAGAATATCACTGGGCATACCTAGGACCTCGTGGAGAAAAAGCACTTATATTTCTAGGTATGGCCATGTGACTGATCAATGATCAATGGAATGCAATTGGAAGTTTTGCATGCAACTTCTAGAAAGTGGGAAGTATCCTTAAATGGAATGATCTTGCCCATCTTTCCCACTTGCTTCTAACATTTGCTTGTAATCTAATCTTCATGGCTTGTAGTTTAGGCAGCCATCTTGCACTGTGAGGTGGCATAGAATTGTCAATTGCCAAGATAGAAGAAACATGGGTACCCGAGTGTCATATCAGTTTGGATAGGTTTTCTTTCCCTTAGTGTTTTTCTACTTAAAATGTGGTCTTGGACCAACAGACTTTGAAGATGGTCATAAATGGCATGAGCTTCCACCTTACTTGGATTGAATGCTCTGGGGGAAGTCAGCTTCTGTGTGGTGCGGACATTCGAGCAGGCTTGGGGGAGCTCCACCAAGAGCAACCAACTTGCCAGCCATGTGCGTGAGCTTCTGTGGACGTGAATCTCCCCAACTCCTGACTTTGAGTCTTCTACCTGCAGAAATTGTGGAACAGAGACAAGCTTTCCCCATTGTGTCTAATCCAAATTCCTGACCTAGAGACATCAAGAAAGGCAGTAAATTATTGCTGTTTTTAAGCCATGACATTTTGGGGTGACATTATACAGCCCTGGATAACTGATATGGGGGGTAAGTTCCCTTAGAGTTCAGGTACTTAATGGCATACTTAGGGGGGACAGGTCTCAGAGCCTCCAGATAGACAGGAGGAGGTCACAAAAGGACCATCTATTCCCCTTGTAAGTTCCCATTACTTTGGTATTTAGGCCTACTTAAAAAAGAAGTAACTATAACACAAGGTTGTAAGATAGTGTCTAACTAAGAAAACCTGAAGGTACTTGAGAACTACTTTATAATTATATTGTAGTCTTGGGTGAACAAAGCCCTGGATTTGAGTTTGTATCAATTAGGATTAGATTTGATACCAGGGGCTGGAAACTCTAAATAAAGGTGACTGAAGAAAGAGAAATTCTTTCTTTTTTTTTTTCTTTAAATAGTGCAGTCACTTTATTTTTTTTAAGGATTTATTTATTTATGCATACAAGCACTGGGGCACAGGCCAGAGGTGTGGGGGGTGAGAGAATCCACCAGACAGAGTAGGGAACAGAACAGGCAGATCTACTGAAATACAACGCTGAGGGGAGCAGCAGGCGAGGCAGGAGAGGTCTGCTATGCCATGTGGGTCACCTCCCCAGCTGGCGGCAGGGATCGAGCTCGTGCTGCAGTGGCTGCGGTTTCCTTCACAGTGCGTTGTTCAACCCACTGCGCCACCAAGGAGGGCCCAGAGAGTTTCTTTCTTTTACATGTAAAAGAAATCTGGAGTAGGCAGTCCAAAGCGGTATAGAGTCAAAGACTCCCAATCCTTCAATCCTGTGACTCTGACATTCTCAGTGTGGGATGGCTCTCCTGGCTCAGGATTGCTGCAGAAGCTCTGGTCATTGTGTTTGCATTCCAGTCAGCAAGAAGGAAGAAGGCATGAGAAAGTGTACACCATATCCATTTAAAGACACTTTATGGAAATTGGACCAAAAATGTCTGCTCCTGTTTTATTGACCAGAATTTAGTTTCATAACCACACCCAGCCGCAAGGGAGGTAGGGATGTACAGACTTTGCTTCAACAGCTCTATTTCCACAGTGGGGACTCAGCGTTTATACTCCCACATTGTATCGGTAGGGATTAGTTTCAACTGGGCGTGACTGAAAACCCTAAATAACAGTGACTTAAACAAGATACAAATCTAGTCACATAAAAATCTGGAGGAAATCAGCCCACTGCCAGTTATATTAGCTCTTCTCTATGAAATGCTCTTGGATCCAGACTCCTCTGTCACCTTTATCTTATCTATGTGTTACCTTCCTAAAGACATGTTGTGGTTCAACATGGCTGCCCACACTCCAGTCAGGATTTGCCACATAATTTGTGGTTCTTGTACAAAATGAAAATGCAGGGCCCCTATTTAAAAATTATCAAGCATTTCAATATAGCCACAGCAGAGCACTAAACCAAATGCAGGGCTCTTGGAGTTTGGGGCTGTGTGTGCCTCACAGGTCACACACCTGTGGAGCCAGACCTGCTGTTCCAGTCAGAAAGGGGAAGGAGTAACGGTCATTGTGATTGTAGGTAGCATGTGGCTACAGGTCATGTCTTGCACGGCACCTTCTATAGAGACAAGGGAAAAATCTATTCGGGACTATTGTTTATGCCTGTCCAGTAGCCAGCGCCCCTCCCTTTGATAACAGTATCTCTTCCACTTAGCCATCTCTCAGTGACAAACTACCCTAAAACTTACTGACATAAAATAACTAAAACAGCAGCTCATAGATTCTGTCAGTCAGGAATTTGGCAAGGCCATGGAGGGGACAGCTTGTCTCTGCTCGATGATGTCTGGGACCTCAGCTGGGAAGACTCATTCAGCTAGGGTAGGAGGATACACTTCCAAGATGGCTCCTTTCTTTTCTCCTAGGGCCCGGATGACCAATGTTGTGAATGCTGACAGAGTACCAAGATGGCAGTCTCAAGCTAGAACGATGTATTCATTTCTCAAGGCGGTCACAACAAAGCGTCACAAATAGAGTGGCTGGAACAAAAATGTAAGGTCGCACAGTTCTAGAAACTGGAAGTCTAGACCAAGATGTCAGAGGGCCATGCTCTTTCTGAAGCTTCTGTAAGGGAAAATCCTTCCTGTCTCCTTCCAGCTTCTGGTAGTCCCAAGCACCCCTTGGCTTGAGATGCCTCATTCTAATCTCTGCTTCCATTGTCACCTGGTATTTTCCCTGTGTCTTCACCAGCATTCTTCTTTCTCTCTGTGTGTCAGCGTTCATATTTCCCTTCTCTTACAAGGATAGATAGTCATATCCAATTAGGGCCTAACCTATACTAGTATAACCTCATGTTAACTTAGCCAATCACAGTTGCCACAATCCTATTTCCAAATAAGATCACATTCTGAGGTACTGGGGGTTAGGAATTCAATGCAGTTTTTGGGGGGGTGGGTGGGACACAACTCAATCCTTTAGGAAGGGCTTTTTCTATAATGACTGGGACTATAAGAGCAAGTGACTCCCCACCAAACAAGGCAGAATCTGCCTAGTTTTTTCTTATCCAGCTTTGAAGTCATGGACTGGCTCTCCTGCTTGCTTCAAACAGCCAGCAGCCCATCCATCAAGGGCAGGTGTCCTAGTCAGCTCAGGCTGCCATAGCAGAATATCACAGACTAGGTGGCTTCAATGACGGCCATTTATTTTCTCCCTGTTCTGGAGGCTTGGAAGTCTATGATCAAAGGTGCTGGCAAATTTGGTTCCTGGTGAGGCCTCTCTCCCTGGTTTACAGATGGCTGCTTTTTCACTGTGTCTTTATATAGTTTTTCTTCTATGCGTGTGAGCGTGTGAACACACACACACATGTGCACAGAGAAAGAGCACATGCTCTTTGGTGTCTCTTAGAAGGACAGCAGTCCCACTGTATTAGGATTCCATCCTTATGACCTCATTTTCCCCCTAAAGTCCCTCTCTTCAAACACCATCACAGTGGGGACTTAGGGCCTCAATGTGTGGATTTGGGATGGGGGGGGACACAAGTTTGTCCATAACAAATGTACTTCAGGGGCCTCCATGGTGTCGCAGCAGGTTGAGCTCCACACTGTGAAGCATCCATGGCACAGGAGCGCGAGTTCGATCCCCGGCCAGGGAGGGGACTCACAGGGCACGGCAGGCCTCTCCTGCCTTGCCTGCTGCTCCCCTCATCAGTGGATTTCAGTCCGTCTGCCTGTTCTGCTCCCCACTCCGTCTCTGGTGAATCCTCTCACCACCCATGTCTCTGAACTGTACCCACCCAGCTTGTATGCATAAATAAGTAAATCTTTAAAAAAAAACAAATATACTTCAGATTAGGTAGTGTGACATATATGTGTGACTTTGTTGGTTTTGATCTATACTGCAGAGAGACAGGTTTATATGTGAAATACATCAGTGAGGTGACCGTACCTCAGGGGTGGTGTCCCTGACCCGGAAATACACACCCCAAAGACAGGGGCACAAGCATGTCTGCTGTCTAAATCTATAGCAGTGGCTTCACCAGTTAGCAGGAAGCTGTTAGAAAACCATTGTCACTGCTGAAACGGGTGGTGTTCAAGATGCAGGAATTGGCTAGAGAGATTGCACAGGCACCTCTGCCTCAGAGTGCACGGGGTCTGTGATGAATGAGTTTGGAGCCAGACACTTTGGGTGTGGCATCCCAGCCACGTGCTTTGTTTGTTCCTTTGCCGCTCCCTGCCAGAGGACTTGGAGCCTCTTCTAACCTGAGGGTTAGTTAGTTCCTGCCACTTAAATATTGTCCTATCTCTGCACGGTGTACCTTTCAGTGAGGTACTTGTTTGTGTGCCTAAGGGAAGAGACCTGGCACTTTCGCTCAGTGCAAGAGCAGATTGCGTAACTGTTTTAGTGCCTGCTTGTAAGAAACGTTTTTATGTGTGATTTCTGATTCAGCTGGAGGCTGGCTATGACTTAAAAAAAAAAAAAAAAAGATCCTGAGCAGCACACCTGGCCGTGAGATTGTAAGAGACGGGACCTATAGCCTTTAAGGGACTCTGGGACTCTAGACAAGGGTCTCTTAACTTGAGGTTCAAAGAGAGAATTCACAGGGTCTGTTCATTTTTTTCTTAATTTATTTTAAAAATTTTATTGCATCATTGTTCATTTCTGTACAATATGTGATCTCTCCCCTCAGGTGAAGACCCTGTACTTCTGCCACCACCATGGCACTCGTGACATTCACCATAGTCCCTTGTGCTCTTCCCTCCAGGGTCTGTGAATTTGATGGGGAAAAAAATGACATCCGAATTCTTACTAGCCTCAAACTGAAACTTAGCATTTTGGACCATTTCAAACGTAGGCAACAAACCTCAGTGGTATTAGCAGTACCTATGATTTTGTCACTGATTGAAATCACATTCCCATCACTGCAGATATCTTGAAATATCATTTATGCTCATCAACCCTATGAAATCTTGTTATTTAATGATAGATGAAAGAAGCACAGAGATATCTACACTACAATTTAAAAAAATAATTTGATAATTATTTCATTGTCACTAGTTTCCTTTGTAACCCGATGTATTTATTTCTGGTTAAGGACCTCTGTTCTGGAGGCTTCCGTTGCTTCCCAGACAGTGCCAATATATGCTGTACACTCAAGGCCAGACTTGTCATTAAAACGGCAGTGATTGGAAACTCGTGTTTCAAATTGTCTCTTGATATTTTCAATTTGGGGCCGACTTCATCTCAGATCTGATTAGATTATGGTTGGTTTTGCCTCATGATGTGGCTGACAAAGAGCTTATACTAGAAGAAACATCTGCTCTGCCTCCATCTTGTTCAGGCGTGCTTGTATTATTAGTATTATTTTTAACACATGGTTTCTTTTCAGGAGTCTTTTTAAGCCCTATGGTTCATCTGGGAGTTAAGTTAAAACTATGTCACATGATCAGTAAAGCCACATCACCAGGCACCTGTAAGCTACATGGTGTCACAAAATGCTGACAATGGAGGAGGGAGTCGGCTTCCTGCTTTTCTGAAGTCACGCTGGTGGTGCCTATGACCATAATTCACACTTGAACTTGCCAGGTAAGGGCATTCCCATGGGACAATCTGCATGGTAAACTGAGACACTAGATTTAAATTTACAAATGAAAAAGAAATTAATCTCCCTGATAACTTTATGTATTTTTTTATTCTAAAAAAGCAAGTGAAATTCAAGTTGCTGATGTACCTGGTAGAGTGTCGAAGACCACGACGCTACACCATAAGCCTTTGTTATCAGCATCTTTAGGCTATCCCACGACCCAATTAATTCATGGGGCACTTACTGAAAGTCCTAAGTCATATTCATCTAAGCATTCATTTCGTTCATTCATTCAACAACTATTTATTGGGCACTGTGCCAAGCCGGATTCTGCTAGGGGCTCAGATTCAGAGACAAATAAATTACATTGTCCACCCTCCTTTGGCCATAGTCCAATGGAAGATGGGTCATGGAGTGTCCTGGGAAGATGGGAGAAGGGTGCCTTTGTAGGTGGGTAAGGAGACAGGGAGCACAGGGGTTGGGAGGCTGCTGGCCTGGGCATGGGCTCAGTCTGGAAGTCATAGGTCCTCATCTGGGTAGAGATGTGTCGGGAATAGGGTAGGAAATTTGGAGGGGGTGGCCAGATTTCCAGAAGGAGCTCAAAACAGTGGCTAATGGGCAGTTGCTCCTCATGGCTGGAGAGGTGAGTGGGTGAGTGACAGGCGACAGAGTGAGGCCCAAACCTGTTCTAAAGAGCCTTGTCTGAGCACTATGGTTTATACCCTGGAATGTTCAAGTGGATATTTTGGTGCAGTTTTTTTCTTTTCTTTTTCTTTTTTTTTTTTGATCATGGGCAGGACTTTGTCAATTATCTTAACCCGTTGAGATATTTTCCCACTCTGATTAATCCTATATTTCACACCATGAAACTTGTAGAAGGGGACTGTGCTACCTAATGCAAATCACCATCGGCAGCAAACGCTGCTGAAAGAAATGTATAAAGTGACAGACACTTCCCTGCACTGCAAGGAGGAGCTAGGGAGAGAACAGTTAAACCCCTCACTCTCCACTTGGGTGTCATTTCAATTTTAAATAAACCATGGAAGGAGATACTATACTAGGAGTGAAAAATCCCTAACCAAAAAGCATATCATGCCATACTCCAAGGTAACGGCAAAATACTTTCCTATAAAAAATGAAAAAGGAAGAATCTGTGTCATCTAATTATACCCCAGCAAACTTCTGTTCAATAAAACCATGGACACTGCCATTCAGCAATTTCCCTTCTACACAGCATAGCACCTGGATCCAGACATTTGCAATTTCACATTGGGGAGACTCAGATCATTTGATGATGGAGACTTTGAACTTAGATGAATCTTTTCCCTTTCTGGTATGATAAAATTGGCCTAGATATTTTTGTCTTCCAAATACGTATGGGGATGTGGCTGCAGGTGGAGGGAGGCAGAGGCAGGAGTCAGGCCTTTTCATCTTTGCATGGAAAATTGGAATCCAGGCCAAGCTTGTAGTCACTGAGCTTTATTACCACCTCTGGCCACCTTTGGTTTTGAAAGGTTGCTGCAGTCCAAACTCCCAATTTACTAGATTTCTCACTATGTCCAAACACATCAAGTACCTCTTCCATCATGGCTTATCAAGAAGCTTCTGACCTGCTCCCGACCAGCTAGGCTGGTGGTTCCTAATGCTTCAGGCTCAGCAGTCACCCTGGGGCCTCCCTCCCTCATCATGGAGTTTCCTGGTGACTCTATATGGAGAGGTGAGTGGGTGACATTCCCACTTGCCTGGCTTGCACATTGTCCTCTTTCCTCATTGTCCGCAACATTTTGGTGGGTCATCTTCTCTAATAGCTCTCTGACAAAGGATGCATGGGCAGCAATCTTTTGAGACCTTCCTTGCTAGAGAAGTATTTTTCTACACTCACACTTAACTGGTAGTTTGGTTGGATATGGAATTCTAAGTTGGATCATTTTCCCTTAAAATTTTGGAAAGTCATTTTTCTATTTTCTATCTACTCGACATTTGCTGATGAGAAGCCCTAAACCATTCTGGTTCTTAATCCCGTGTACATATGTATATTTTGTTTCCAGAAGCTTTTTAAAGAAGATTCTTTGTGCATACAAGAGCTGAGGTGTAGGCCAGAGGTGCGGTGGGGGGGAAGGGCGGTGAGAGGATTCACCAGACACAGAGTGGGGAGCAAAACAGGAAGATCGACTGACACACACTGCTGAGGGGAGCAGTTGGGAGACAGGAGAGGTGTGCTGTGCCATGTGTGTCACCTTCCTGGCTGCCCCAGCATTGCTGCAGTGGCTGGCGACAGCTTGATAGCCCTGAGACTTTAGTCCTTATGTCACCAGGGAAGTCCTCTTTCTAGAAGCTTTTAGGATCTTTGTTCACAATGTTCTGAAAGTTCATGATGATATGCATATATGTGGGTCTGTTTTCTTTATTTGTATTACATACTCAGTCCCTTCAATTTGTAAGCTCTTGTCCTTAAAGTGTGGAAAATTTTCTTAAATTATTCCTTTGATATTTTCTTCCTTTCTGTCTCTCTAAAACTCCTTTTTTTGGGGGGAAATTTTTAACTAATCATTATCATTTTCCCCTTTATTTCTCATCTCACTTTCTTTTCTCTAATAAAAAAAAGTTCTGAACTTTAGATTCCAATCTTTCTACTTAATTCTTTCCATTAGCTCAATTTTCATTCCCTCAATGCTTATTTTTAGTGCTATTAAAACAATGTCTCAGGCCTCCCTGGCGGCACAGGGGGAAAAGTCTCAGCTCTGTGATGCTATGGGCAGCCACTGTAATACGAGTTCAATCCCCATCCAAGGAGCTGACCCACATGGCGCAACAGGCCTCTCCTGTCTTGCCTGTTGCTCGACTCAGCAGTATATTTCAGTACATCTGCCTGTTCTGCTCCCCACTCTGTCTCTGGTGAATTCTCTCACACCCCCTCCCCCATCTCTAGCCTACATCCCAGTTTTTGTGTGCATAAATAAATCTAAAAAAAAATAATGACTCTTCTGGGATATTACTGATAGGCGGGCATGCGCAGGTATGTATGCTTGTGTGTCTGAGAGTGTGTACAACGTCTGTTTCCTTAAGGTTGTTTCCTCTGTTTCAGTCATGGTAGTTCATGTTAGAGGTTTTCCTTAGATATCTAGTGATCACTAGTTATGTGCGTGCATTTACGAGCACTAAAAAGTTGCTGGAAAGCTCTATCTATATCAGTGGATGTGGTATAGCCATCGTAGACTTTACTTAGACCCAGTTTCCAAAGTGTGGTCCCAGGGCCAGCAACAATAGCATCACCTGGGAACTTCCAAGACATGCACCTCCAGATTTACTGGATTTGGGACCCTGGGAGTGGGACCTGTGGTCTGTGTTTTAATAACCCCCAGTGGGTTCTCATGCAGGCTGAGGTTTGAGAACCATTACTCCACAAAGATCTAGGTAGGCCTTGTAATTGGGAAATCTCTGATGTCAGTATTCAATCTCCTTCCTAGAGGGTCTAGGCCTGGATGTCACGTATCTAGAAAGTTGAGTGGGCAGGAGAGGTTAGCTTTGGGGTATAGTATTCATAAGGAAATTTATATCTATTTTGCCTGTTTTCAGTTGGTCATCCTACTCTCAACTATGCCTGCTATCTCCATCAAAGTCATCCCCCTTCTTTTTTTAATGCTCTGAAGATAATAAAAGTCCAGTTTGTCTGGAGAGGTGGGGGTGAAGGGATAGTCCCTTAGGTGTAGAGAGCTGGGAAAACATCTGAACACCTGACTGTTTCTGAAATGGATTTTCAATTGATCCTCCTATTTTTAGTCTCTGTTTCACCTCCTTTTCCAGAAGGACGCTTTGTTGCAATTTCTGCATCTTTGGAGCAGGGGAAGTTTCTGCAATGCATTCAGGTAGCTTCTCAGCTTTCCTCACTACCAGTTGGAGATTCTGCTTTCTCAGCCCTGCTATAAGTTAGTGGCCCAACTTACCTCAGTTTTCCAGCTTTCAAAACCATTGGCTATTTTTCCCTTTGCCATCCTTATACTTGCAGACAAATACCTTTCAAAAAGCCCTTTACTAGCACCTTCATGAAGTTTCGAAGTGAAGTAGAGGAACTTCATGTGCTGAGCCCTCCATCTTTAACCAGACATACTTACTGTTCTCTCAAAGTGTGTCCTTTGGGAATGAGAAACTGTAAACCATCAACGAACGAACAGGGTTTCCAGAGTTGCTCCCTGCTACTGTAATGCATGCCAGGGCTGGGGTTCTGGCTGGGCTGTGGCTTGTCTGGGTCCCTGAATAAAAGAGAAAGGGGATTTGGGGCCTATTGTTGTTCTGGCAGAGTAACCTGCCAACCATGACTGCCCACTGCCCACTGCCCACTGCCCACTGCCTGCAGTGCTGGTCTCTCAAGGGAGGCATGCAAGGCTCACCTAACTGTGCTTCATTCAACTCACCAACCTGCCTCTCCCTCTGCTCTCCCCTCCCTTCCTATGACCACCGACACAGGCGTTTCTGTCCCCTGCCAGTCCCTTGTCACCAGGAAAGACTTCTCTCTCCCCTTTGCCTGTGCAAACCCGGCTACCCCTCCAAATCTAAGCCAAGGTGCCCCATTCCCTTTAGGTGGCCGCTGTGTGCTTTAGCTGCTTTCCCCCGACCTCACGTGCTTGTCAGCAGTGGCTCACAAAGCTTGCCCTGCGTGTCAGCTCACAAGGGCAAGGGCTCTCTGACCCTTCTTCAGGCCTCCCGAAGAGCCCAGCGTCATGCTGGGAACCCTGTGGATATTAAATATATATTTTTGATTGATTGATGTGGACACACTATGCTCATCTCTTATATTTCTCATTATTAATTTATATTAATACGCTTTCTATCATAATATATTAATACACGGCACATAATACATATGAATATATATTAAAAAATGACAAGCAATATTCTCGCTCTCTGCTCAATTTCTTTCCCTGTGGTCATTCTCTTCGTACAATCTTGTCCCACAGTCTTAGGAAAAGGTAAGGCGTTTTGTTATCGTTGATTAACAGTCTGTTTTTTATACTAGAATTTCTATCTGATGGGTTTTTCTCAAACACCTAAAAAATACAGTGCCCAAGTAGTTTTAACAACTTTTTCAGAAACTGAAATGGACCCTCTAGTAGTTTCATCATCTTTTTTTTTTAAAAAAAGATTTATTTATTTATGCATACAAGAGCTGGGGTACAGGTCAGAGTTGTGGG
>JAGFMF010012069.1:5540951-5553356 GCA_019455555.1 Galemys pyrenaicus | reverse complement strand
GGGTACAGGTCAGAGTTGTGGGAGGTGAGAGGATTCACCAGAAACTGAGTGGGGAGCAGAACAGGCAGACTGACTGAAACACACTGCTGAGGGGAGCAGTGGGCAAAGCAGAAGAGGTCTGCTACGCCATGTGGGTCACCTCCCTGGCCAGCGGCAGGGATTGAACTCACACTGCAGTGACTGTGGTTTGCTTCATAGTGCGTTGCTTAACCCACTGCGCCACCAGGGAGGCCAGATTTGTCCTTTTACATTTGACTGATTTCGCTTAGCAGAATGTCTTCAAGGTTAGTCCATGTTGTGGCATGGGGCAGAATTTCATTTTTTTAAGGTCAAATAATAGCCCTTTGTGTGTATACACATCTTTGTTTATTATCCAATTCTTTCGGTGATGGACACTGGGCCGTTTCCAACTTTTGGCCATCACGAAGAACGCCGCTGTGAACATGGAGGTGCCTTACCTGCTTGAGCCACTGTTCCACTCCACTTTTTTTTTTTAAAAAATATTTATTTATTTATTTATTTATGTATACAAGAGCTGGGGTGTAGGCCAGAGGTGGGGAGGTGGTAGTGGTGATAGGATTTACCAGAGACAGAGTGGGGAGCTGAACAGGCAGACTGACTGAACCACACTGCTGAGGGGAGCAGTGGGCAAGGTAGGAGAGGTCTGCTGCACCATGTGGGCTACCTCCCTGGCCGAGGATCGAACTCGTGCTGTGGCTGCAGATAGTTTCGTAGTGCTGCCACTTAAGCCCTTGCACCACCAGGGAGGCCCAGCTGCACTCCACTTTCAACAGATTGGCAACTGTACCTTAGTGGTCTGGTATCCATCTAACATTGTATCACACCTGCCCTTTCCATGTTGCTACATGGTTCTTACAAGTCCTTCTCAATAGCTGCATAATAGTCCTACTAAGTAACTCAGTTTTCACCAAGAATTGCAGCTCTAGTTTAGACAAGTTGTTAAAAGCCTTCCCTCTCCATGTCCTTTGAAGGTTTGGGGTGCATTTGGAAAACTCTCCTGGGAGCAGTTTGACTCCCCACCTTGCCCCCTCAGCAAAAACAGACAAGCATGTCCTCAAAACAGATACCCACAAGCTGAAAGACAGAGAAAGGAGTTCCTCTGAAGTGGTCTGCTGAAAATAGGAGGGAGGTAAAAGGGGGCGAGAGGGAGCTTAAAGCAAAGCAGAAGTGAATCAGGCCCGGTTGCATTCGGCCTCAGTGCGCAGCTGCGAGCCCAGGCAGGGAGCCAGTGCCGGGTCCTCCCCGCCTCGGCCTCCACCTGCATCCTTGGTGCGCACACATCCTTTGGTAAGCCCCTCACCGCGCTCGGAAGGCCGACCTCCCGTACTTGCCCTGGTTCCTGTCACGGGGGAAGCAGCAGGCGTGCTGCTCCTGAGCACGAACAGTGGAACAGTGAGCCGCAGAGGCAGAGTGAGCTTCCCCCAGGCCCCGCGGCCGCTGACAACCCCGGGTGCCCAGTCCGGGAAGGAAGTGTTTTGTTTGCCTTTGTTTTGTTCACACAGCCTACTCTTCCAGCCCGTTCACCTTTACAGCATCGCTTGAAGCAACAAAGCAGCTTAATTATGCTGCTTTTTAAAACTTTGAACTAGGCAGGCTTGATTCCTAATGTTAAAATCCTTTCCCTCTTTCAAGAGCTGAAAGGAGCTTCCCTGCTCAGTCTGGTTTTAAAACTCTCACACCAAGCATGGAAAATTCTATAAATACCAAATGCAAACCTGGAGTTTAACCTTTAATTATTCTAGCCTCCAGCTCAGCCTCCCGGATTCCACCATTTTCTTTCTGCACATATGCCCTCTTTAAACTCTGTTCCAAGCCCAATCAACACTAATAATAATAAAAACCAATCTCCTCAAGAAGACTTTCAGAGTCACGTGAAAATGAATTAAAATCATGAAACTGGCAGTGGTCTTCAGCGAAACTCAGCTGGCGGCCTATTGTGCTGCACTGATGTTGGAGGCCTGTGTCTGTTTGTCTGACATGGCTGCTAGGACCCCAAAAGTGAAGCCTGCATATCGACTTGGTCCCACTCTCTCCCAGGTGGTCGCCTGTATGATTTTGTTCTGAAGACCCCTGTTCTGGTTATCTATTACTGTGTAATCACCCGTCCCCAACTAGCATCTCAAAACAATAACCATCATTTATTTGACTCACAAATTCGCAGTCCTGGTGAGCCTAGTGGGGTCAGCTTATCTCGGCTCCACACAGTCTCTCAAGCAAAAATCATATTCTGGGGTGGCTCCACGGTTGGGGACTGGAGTCACCTGAAGACTCACTTCTCACAGGTCTAGTGTTAATGCTGGTTGTCTGCTGGGAGCCTCAGTTTGGGTGGTCAACTGTGGCTTCTCCATGTGGCTTCTTTGCTGCAAGGTGGCTGGGTTCTAAGGTTTAATGTCCCAAGGGAATGAGGTGACCATGCATGGTATTTTTTTTTAAGATTTATTTATTTATTTATTTATTTATGCATACAAGAGCTGGAATGCAGGCCAGAGTTGTGGGAGATGAGAGGATCCACCAGAGACAGAGTGGGGAGCAGAACAGGCAGATTGACTGAAACACACTGCTGAGGGCAGCAGTGGGCAAGGCAGGAGAGGTCTTCTGCGCCATGTGGATCCCCTCCCTGGCTGGCAGCAGGGATCGAACTGCGGTTTGCTTCACAGTGCGTTGCTTAACCCACTGCGCCACCAGGGAGGCCCTCTCCCTCTTCTTATAAGGCCACCAATCCCAGCAGATTAGGCCCCCACCATCATGACCTCACTTATCCTTAATTACCTCCCTAAAGGCGCATCTCCAGATCAGTCATATTGCAGATTAAGGCTTCAACATATGACTTTTTAGCGGGTAGGGTGGGAAGAACACATTTCAGCCCACAAGAGTAACCATCTTTGGAAAGTCAATTGTACCATGAGACTGTTGTTTCCTTTTCTCTCTGAGTCTCTCAAGTTGAAGTCATTTTTTTTTATTTAAAAAAAATTTATTTATTTATGCATACAAGAGCTGGGGTCCAGGTCACAGTCACGGGAGGTGAGAGGATTCACCAGAGACAGAGTGGGGAGCAGAAAGAGGCAGATCAACTGAAATGCACTGCTGATGGGAGCAGCAGGCGAGGCAGGAGAGGTCTGCTGCACCATGTGGGTTCCCTCCCTGGCCGGGGATCGAACTCACTGTGCTATGCTGTGGATGCATCACAGTGCTCAACCCACTGCACCGCCAGGGAGGCCCTGAAGTAATCTTTTTGAGTGATAAATGGGCTGAGAGGACAGTGTGAAGTTTGATCTGCAGGTAAGTTAGGAAGATGCTCCCCTGTAAATGTCTCTCCCTTTGTGGGCCAAGTCTGCCTGCCAAGCCTGGGCCACAGAATGTTTGAGGACCAACAGTATAAATGTCACTTCTAGACTGGTTGTTGTTGTAAAGTGGTGAGCAGTTCATATCTTGACCCCTCTGGTAGTTTCCTATTGTGTCACCTTTGCTAAACTGGAGCAATATTCCTCTTTATGGTTCCAGGTTAGAGTTGATTAGAAGAGAAATTTGTACAACATTTGGAAGGTGGAGGAGGAGCAGCCCCCATTCCTTTCGGGTCATGGAGGGCAAATGCTATGAAAGAAAGTTCTAGAAGGTGCCAGCTGTCCTTGTTTTCCCCTCCTGAGCCTGCAGCTCTGCTTCCTGGTTGCTGAGCCACACCACGCCAGGCCTACCACCAAACATGCACGCCTTCCACAGTCTGCTCCCCCAGGTTCCTTGTCGTGGCCCAGTTCTGGCTGCAGAAGGGCTGGCTAGGGACTCTTCTCCATCCTTCCACTTCACCTTCAGACCCTGCCTTGCTCTGACTCTGCTGCAGTTGGGTCAGGTCTTGTTCTGTTTTGAAGCCCTTACTTTACTATCCTCACTGTGATCTGCTTCTCTCCTCCACCCCTGACTGGTACAACCTTCCTCCTCCTCTCTGTGCCAGGCTCTTCTCAGTAACACCCAGCCATGGATGCCTGCCATGAATTTGATGAGAATTATTCATAATGGAGACCTCAGAGCCAACCAGTACTGTCCTACCTGCTTGCCCAGGAACCATGCAGTCAGCAATTGGCAGCCCTGGGAAAAACCTGGGGATGAGGTTTTGCATGCATCCCACTCCCTAATGGATTCTACACTTAAAGATATATGCCAGGGGGTCCTCACCTCCCTGGGGCCTGGCCCACGTCCTTGACATTAGACACGTACACACTGAGCTCTGAGTCACAATGATGGAAGACAAAGGGAGTCAGCATTGTAGGGAGCTCAGGGGGTGAAGGAACAAAGATGCTTGGAGTGGAGGGAGTGATCAGGAGTATGTGACATTTTACCACTTCACAGAATTGGGCCTGAGCTCTGGGTGCTGAGCAGGTGTGCCCAGCGCAAGGTGTACACCAGGGATGGAAGGAAATTTATGGTCAGGAGCGGTGCCTCTTTTTGTCTCCAAGCTTTGGCGTGTTCAAGCTGGACCTGGCACCAGGATTGCACCTTTGTAGATGCTGAGAAGCTGGGGGGAGCCTTTAGGCAGCAGCAGGGTCTTTGCCACCGCCCTGCCCCCTCCGCCCCGCCCCCTTCTGCTACAGAGAGCTCCTGATGGTTCTTGTTAGGCCTAACACCAAGGTGTGTCCTCACTTTTCCTGTGACATCACCCTCTCCCCTAGGCTTTACAAACAGTGTGAACACAACAAAACATGGGAGCGCCCAGGGCCCTGCACCCCGAGTGCCTTAGGGGCAGGCCTTTCCCATGCTTCATGACATGATTCCTCAACGCTAAAAAAAAAGAACTCGCCCAACGAGCTAATAAATCAGCTTGACCTGGTGAGCTCCACGTTCAAGTGATTTCAACCAGAACAGTGAAACACTTTTAGGACCCCCACCCCACTATATGTATATTTATTTACTTATAAATCACACACATGTGCTCGTGGTTTGTGGTAAGATCATAAGACCATGTGTGTGTGAGACAGGGCCTTTCTTTTATTTTTTTAATTTTTGTTTATTGAGGTAATGTTGATTTACCACATGGTGTGTATTTTAGAGGTACAGGTTCACACCTCTACAGATGTATGTTCTCACACTGCGCCCAGCACCACTGCTTCCGTGCTCCTCCATCACAGTCCATTGGGCACCTCCCTTTACCTCCTTCCCCGACCCTCCCCTCTGGTAGCCTCAGTATTGCTGTTTTGAGGTCCATTATTACTAATTGAAGTTGAAAATCAACATTTGAGGTGATCTTCTTGTTCCGTTTGAAAGGTTTAAAACATACTCATCAGATCTGATGGGGTAGCTCGTGATGCGACGGGCGGGGCTGCCCCACTAGAATGGAGTTCTGCCAGTTTCTGCCTCCCCTTATACTTGCATTCTCTTGTTCCCTTCAAGCCATGGTTTCTTTCGAGGAGCTATTTCAAGTCCCTTGCCCATCTGCTGATGGTTGGTTTAGTCAGGGCTGGGTAATAAAATCTGCAAATCACCTGACATCACGCTCACAATAGGCCATTTATTGAAGGGGAAAAATCATGTGAGGTGGACACGAACTGAGTTATGGGGCTGCCCGTCTTCACTCAGCCTTCCTTGCTGGACACCCTGGATGCTGGGCAGGGACACACAGCCCGAATGAGGGTCTGTCCACATGCTGCGTATTGGTACTGTAACTATCAGTGATTGCTGCAATAATGCTACAGAACAAGCACCCCCAAAGGCCGCGGTTATTTGTCGTTTGAAAGAAAAGCATTTCTTTGTCTTGTTCCTGCTCCGGAAGGGTGGTGGTGGTGGTGGGGTCTAATGGATCTTGGCCAGCCTTGATTATTTCAGCTGCAGGTTGGTTGGGCTTGGTTTCAGGTGCAGGGGGTCGTGGGGTTCTATAGCCTTCACTGAGGCCTCCTGGTGGTGGCGGAAGCTCACAGACAAACCTCAGTGCAACACATTTCAAGTGCCTGCTCATAAGCCTGTAATTGTCCTTTGGTCAAAGCAAAGCACGTGGTCAAACCCAACTTCACTGGTGGTGGGGGGAGAGTACGGGGGAGCATATTGCACCCAAAGTGAGAGGCACTTCGGAGTAACATGGCAAAGGGAACCAATTCTATTCCAGGTGAGTGATGAATTAGGATGGATAACCCAAATTACCACAGTGATATAAACAGATATTCTAAAATTCTGGTACATTCTTACTCTATTAGCTTGCTCAGACAGCCATCACAAAGTGCCACAAACTGTGTAGCTCACAGATCTGGGGGCCTCAAGTCCAAAATCAAGGTGTCAGCGGGGTTGCTTTCTCCTGAGGGCCGTGAGGGAGTTGCTGCTCCAGGCCTCTTTCCTTGGCTTCTCTTCTCCCTGTGTCTCCTCACATCGTCTGCTCTCTATGGGAGTCTGTGTGCAAAATTTCCCTTTCTATAAGGGCACTTGTCATAGATTTGGGGCTTGGTCTAGTGATCTCATTTTAACTTGATTACCTCTGTAAAGATCCTACCTCTGAATAAGCTCAGTAGTCTGAGGTGCTGGGGATTAGGTGCTGGTGGGGGCAAAATTCACCCATAATTCTGCCCCTCAAAGGATTATTTTGTGTACCACTTTGGGCACATGATTTCCTAGATTCGGAGACACTTGGGTGTAGAGACCAGCAGAGGAATTTCCCTTGCATTTGGGCGTGGCTGGCTCGCTTTGCCCAGTGTTGAGCTGATTTTAAGGCCTCCCACCAGCCCCGCGGTCATCAGGAATGCAGACCTCCTTGGCCACACCACACCCAAGCCTTATTAGCTTAAGTTCACGGACACAGCTCAGACCCAGCCCCCCGGGGGAAGAAAAACTTCTCTGCCCTTGGCTGGCAGGTGTCAAGGAGGTGCATCCTGCGTGTTAGTCTGCCCACATGTGAAGTGCTTGCCTTGCCTCCCTTTAATGGGGTGCTGTGATGTTTAATGTTTTCCAGAAGCGCCCCAGAGGAAGGGCAGAATCAATCCTGATGATGATTCTATAGAGCAGTCCTGCTTTTCTATTCGCGCTCAGGAAGGGGTCTGGGCCAGATGACTGGACTCACACGAGTTTGTGATGTGACCAGCAGGGCGGGAGCACCCACCAGCGCCTGCGGCAAATACTCGGAACACTTTGTAGGAGCTCAAGGAAGCGATTCTCTTAGCCGGTCGCCCCGGTCGCCCGGTAGCGCTTCTCTGATTCATTCCTGAACCATGCGGCCCTCGTACGCTCCCTGCCGCGGCAGAAGCAAGTGCCTTTCTGCCTCGTCAGCGTTTCCCATCCTGGCGTAGAGTAGGTGCACGCTAGCCATTTCATTAAGAAATAATGTCTCTGATGTGCCATGTCGGGTTTCCAGAGGTGGATGGAAAAGTCGGCCTGTGGCTGGGGATGGCCATCTGCCCTGAAGACAGTGGCCGCTCGTGTGACACCTGGCCATCAGGGAGAGGAGGAGGAGGCACAGGCAGTCACACCAGACAAGCCACCGCAGACACCGGCGACGCCGAGACTACAACAGAAGGCTCAGCCGCTTCCTTTCTTCCTCCCCGCCCCCACATGCCTGGTGTTGGAATACTGCAGACATCTGGAATTAGGACTAGCTAAATGCAGTCAAACACAGATTTCTTTTTGTGGAAATATTCTGATCTAAGACCCAGGAGGGCAGGGATATTGGGTAATTGCCATCCTCGCAATAAACATATTATAGAAGTTTATAAACTCGGCCTATCTCTTGGCTGCCTTAGGCTTCTGGTGTGCTGGGGGTGGCTTTGATTTTGAAATCACTTAGACGATAGGCAGACTTTTCCTCTCCTTGCATTTGCTGTGCAATCTGATAAACACATCTGTGGCAAGTCCTGTTTGGGCTGATTTGGGGCAGACCAAAGGATTGAGTACTTTTGACGAAATAAATACATCAAAACATGTATGTGACCCACTTGGAATGGGGGAAGAATGGAGACTATGACAAGATATTCTGAGCACATGATATCTAATCTCCCTTTCAGACAGAAGAAATTCAAATGAGCCTTTGCCATTAAAACTTTGATTATCAGAAACTTCGTTTTAATCAGAGCTTGCTATAAACTCTCTGTGCTCAGCTGACTTGTGTATTTAACATTCTTGATATTATATGCTGTTCCAATTATCCAAATTTTTCTTAAACTCGATTTCCCAGGGCCTCGTGGTGTTCAGCTAATCAAGCTTTAACTTTTTAAAAAAGTGTTTATCTCTGGCACTCTACAGACACACTGCGTATATACACACACAAGCACCAGATCTGGGAGGATGGGAGGATGGGGGGGGTTGCTTTTCAGGGAGCCAAATAAATGTGTACCTACTGCGTGGCACTTTGCTGATGGAGATGCACGCTAGCCGACTGCTCTCGTGCTAGAATCTAAACATGCCCGCTTCAAGCTTCACCTCAATGCCCTTTGGGGATGGGCCTCATTTCCATGCTCCCTCCTGCACCACTCCGCCCTAGCTGGTTTTCCTTTGCCCTTCTTAGTTGCTCAGAAAGACTAACCTTCAGGATAGTCATCAGCGCTTTGTACCCCCAACCCAGCCCAGTCCATCGCAACACACAATCACAGGAAATACCACGTTATGACAACGTGCACGCTCACGCATCCGTCCCCACACACGCCTCACGTCGCAGTCTCACAAGACACAGACACATATTGCACCCAGACATGCTGCTATGCACCCCCACTCTGCACCCACAACTCGCTGTACGTGCCCTGCATATATTTGTCCCCAGTGATGAGGGGAGAGGATGGGCTTTTTTTCTTTTTTTTAATCCCTGAGCCTGCTTTGCTTTCCATCCTAGGCTCCGTGGACAAGGGTCAAGAATTGTAAAGAAAGTCAATCTTGGCCCCGTTCCAAGCACTGGAAGGGTTGGGGCCAGGGATTGTGTTATTTCAGTTGAGGGAGGGGAGGAAGCCCACAGTTGTCCGCCTGAACGATCGCATCCCACACACGGGGCGCGCCAAGCCAAATGTCCATGCAGCATCTTCTGCGCATGCCTACCGAGTCCTTTTGCCCTTTCAACCAAGCTCATTCTGCCACTGGAATGTTCTTTCCCCCTTTTTCTGCCTATTGAAATCTTCCCCTTCCCTCAAAGCCTCTCTCAAGCCCCACCTCCCCTGGAGAGGCCAGCTGGAAATGATCTCTCTCTCATTTCAACTCCTTAAAGGCTTTATTTTCTATAGCACTTATTGCACCCAAAGTAAACACTGCCATTGGGCGTTGGGGCTTTTTTGTACATGTAAGAGCAGGGACTTTGTCTTGTACTTCTTTACCTCCCAAATGGGGCTTAAATATGATGACTTGTACATAATAGGCACTCAACGAATGTTTGTGGATGATGATAATAAGTACTAACAGCTACTTTTAATTGAGCACCTACTGAGTGTCCGCCACCTTAGCTAGATGATTCTAGTTAACCTTTGTGGTTTTGATCACATACATTTGAACATCTGCAATACTTTCATATGTTCTAGTCATAAAAAATTCAACTTTAAGACATCGAGTAAAAGTCTTGCTTTTGAAGAGCTTTGAGTTCTTTTGAGAAGAAAAGTCAAATAATGGTCATATTAAGAACCATTCCAGAGGTCTTCCTGGTGGCGCAGTAGGTTAAGCAACACACTATGAAGCAAACCGCAGCCACTGCAGCACGAGTTCGATCCCTGCCACCGGCCAGGGAGGGGACCCACATGGCGTAGCAGATCTCTCCTGCCTTGTCTGCTGCTCCCCTCAGCAGTGTGTTTTGGTCTATCTGCCTGTTCTGCTCCCCACTCTGACTCTGGTGAATCCTGTCACCTCCCACGACTCTGGCCTGTACCCCAGCTCTTGTATGCATAAATAAATAAATAAATCTTTAAAAAGACATCGAGTAAAAGTGAAAGCCTCTTCCATCCCACTCCCTTCCCCTTTACCCTCCCCCATGCACCCCGCCTGAGTGATAACCACCCTTAGTACTTTGGTCTACATGACTTTTATCTGATATTTATGTATCTATATAGGTAAGTTATACATATATCATTTTAGAACTATAAATGGAATTATATGATAGGTACAGAAACTCAGTTTAAATTTCACAAAATTATAATAGAAGTAGTATTATTTTTATTTTAGAACTGAGAAAAATTGAGGCAAAGAGAGGCTAATTAACTTTTCCAAAGTCACACAGGTAGAAAGAGGGTGTAGCGGCAGGAAGGTAGCACAGGAGCAAGGTTCGGGATGGTTCTGGGCAGATGGGTCAGGGAAGGAGAGTCTTGGAGCCCTCGGTGGCTTTTCATGCTTTATTTAGTAGAGGTGGCCAGGGACATGGCAGGCAGGGGTGCCGGGGGGCTGAGAGGCCTTCTTCCCTACACATGACTCAAAGGGGCTCACCCTCTTGGCTGCTGCTTCTCTCTGCTGCTGCTGCTGCTCCTCCGTCCTGTCGGTTCTGTTGGTCGGTCGGTCCTCGCAGTTCTGTCTGTTCTGGCGTCCTCATGACGCCGCCCATTTAAGCCCGTGTCCAACTCAGGTGCGCCCACTTGCGCATGCCCACCCTGGAATGCTCGCAGCACCGCAGGTGTCTGTCATCATAGTGGTGGGAGGGTGGAAAGACCTGATCATTCTCTGACCCTACAGAGGGAGAGCCGGGATTAGAACCTGGCCCCTGCTCTTTCATCTACAGCGTTGTCCAGTTTCAGAGTCGTCTCCCCACCCTCTCTGTCAGAACACCTGGGGGCCTGCAAATGTCTGGATTGCCTGTGCCCTTGGCCCTGGGTTCTGATTCTGTAGGTTCAGGATGAGGCTCTGGGTGCTCGCACAACCGTCCCTCACAGGCGATTCTGACGTGTGCTGAGGTTTCTAGACATGCTCTTCTGAAGGTGTCCGAGGTGGTCTCCTGACGTCTGTCACCTGTCTGCCCCCAGCCAGAGGGACAGCCAGGTCAGGAGCGTGGGGGCATAGTGCTCTTGAGCCAGGAGCTTCCGGGTTCAAATCCTGCTTCCACTACTGCCTTGTGTTAACGTGTGCAAATTAATGACGCTCTCTGGTCCAGTGAAGGCCCTTCACTGACTGGTCCCTGGTTTGTAAAATGGGAACAGTAAGTCATGGGACCTCCCTCTCTGAGGATCATCTGGGACAGAAAGTGCTTAGAAGAGCGCCTGGCAGAGTAACATCTGCACAAGTTGCTGCTGTTGTTAGACTCAAAGTGCTCCAGCAGCTTTCTGGCGAGCCCTTGGGTCTCTCAGGCTGGCGTTCAACAGCCAGGGCACAAGTTGTGGTTTTCAGAGACACTGGGTCATGTCTAGGGTACCTGCCCAGACACCCTGCTTGGGACTACCCTAGAAAGACCCACTTGTGTTGAGGCCATTCCCTGGCCATTGGCTTGAGCGACGGGCAGCTGGAAGGAGCTCCGGGGCATCCAACTTCCTTAAGAGGCTTTTGCTCGCGTCTATCCTATTTCTCTCCCGCCGTTCTCCAGGGCAGCCCTTCATGGACGAGGCTGGTGTCCAGCCAGAAACCCTGCACTGACTAGCATGCTCATGCGCAGCGGCGTGCTCCGGGCACGCTCTGTGCCTGCAGCACAGCCTTGCCCAGAGCTGATGGCTTGGGGCTTCTGTGTCTCCTGCCCCCTTCCACTGTTTCCCCCCGTGGGGGTGCCTTGTGGTCAGTGACTGACTGAGATGGGGGATGTGATGGCCTGGCCCCTTTGAGTCATGTGTAGGGAAGAAGGACTCTGATGCTGACCTTCCCCTTCCCTGGGGGGCTCGGACTGAGGCTTGACTTGGGGGAATCTGCATCTTCGCCCGGCTTCTTGCCCTGCCCTATGCTGCTTCCCTCCCGTCCTTACCTTTCTCTCCTGTGAGTCCTCCCTCAATAATCCACTTGCACCAGAGTCTGCATCTGGGGCACCCAACCCACAATGCTGCCAGTTGACGTGGCCTGCGGTAATAACCCTGAAATGCATGGAGACTGTCTCCAAGCCATCCCTTGGCCTCTCTGTCCCCCACTTAATTATTTCCCTCCTGGGGCCTGTTTTGTAGCCTCTAATCAGAAGGTGGCATCAGGGAGAAAGTATGATAAATGAAAAAGGGAGCTGGTGGGCCGTGTGAAGCAGAGAAACACAGTCACCTGGGAGCCAGGACCAGTGGAAGGTCCCGCGCGACCCCGAGTGTCAGGACCACAGGCTGTAGGCACTAATTTACCTCCCTTTTTTGCACATGTGCACCCTGGGTCAGGAGCCCTGCACGCGGACAAAAAAAAATTAGCACCGCTTGCTGCAGGAAACCCAGCCTAGTGCGGGCTGGGTGCATGGGAAACAGAAGGGAGTCTTTTTTTTTTAAAGATTTATTTATTTATGCGTACAAGCACTGGGGTACAGGCCAGAGGTGTGGGGGGGTGAGAGGATTCACCACAGAGAGCGGGAGC
>JAGFMF010012069.1:5528042-5540901 GCA_019455555.1 Galemys pyrenaicus | reverse complement strand
TCCCCTCCCTGGCCGGCAGCAGGGATCGAACTTGAGCTGCAGTGGCTGCGGTTTGCTTCATAGTGTGTTGCTTAACCCACTGCGCCACCGGGGAGGCCCCCAGAAGGGAGTCTTAAAAGTTGCTCGTGTCATGCATTGTAGGCTCAGAGGGGCAGGAAGGCACTGGAACTTCACAGAGGCCCCTGGCATGGACCTGCCCTGGTCTATTAAAAGCAGAATGGCCATCGAATGGCTGTCCTGCCCCACTGCTTTTTGGCTGAGTCCTTTCTTGACAAATATCTGTTGACCTCAGCGCCTTTGTGCTTCTCACTGCCATGCAGTTCCAGAAGCCATTTAGGGGCAGGTGATTACTGCTGTGATGTTGGACATTTGGTTTTAACTCCCTTCCTTAGTTCGCTGAAGGAAGCCAAGTGATATGTGGCCTCTTCCTTCCCTTCGGAAGTCAGTCTGAAAGGGGACGTTGGATACAATTAAGGACGCTTTGAATCTCTGTAAAAATTACTTATGCTTTCAATGCAAAACATGACACACTAATTAGAGTAAAATGTAAAGAAACACAAATACCTAGGGGCCAATCTAGCAACTTCCTGCATAAATTTTATCTCCCAAATAAATGCTTAATCATCTTCTAATTTTTCTTCTTTGGTTTCAGGGAGCTCCAACTATTCACCATATATGTGTGTGTGTACATACGAATATATACAAACACCCATACACATACATGTGTGAATATATGTGTATGTATGTATACATATACAAATGTGTGTGTGTGTGTGTATGAATGCCAGGCCTGGATAAATCTTCCCAGCTCCCTCATAACTGGGTATATCCACATGGATGGTTGAAAAGTCACTCAATTAACCAAGAGTACACACACAGACACACATATAATAGATTTTTCTTTCTAGAGAAGTTTTAGATTGACAGGAAAACTGGGGAGATAGTATAGAGTTCTCATTTACCCCTCCCAGATTCCCCTATTAATATCTTAAGTTAGAATATTGGTTCAATGGATGAGTCAGTGTTGATACATTGTTATTTACCAATCTCCTATGGGTTTTGACAAATGTATAATACTGTGAATCCATCACTACAGTCTCACAGAGAATTGTTTCACTGCCCTAAACACCTCCTGTGTGCTACTTATTCATCCCTCGTTCCCTCCCCTGGGCTCCTGGCAACCAGATCTTTTAACTGTCTCTGCTGTTTGCCCTTTTCCAGAATGTCATATAGTGGGACTCAAACAGTGTGTAACCCTTTCAGATTGGCTCCTTCCACTTCGTAACCTGCATTTCACATTCTTCCATGTCTTTTCATGATCTGGTAGCTCATTACTTTTTAGCGCTGAAAACTTTTCTGTTCTGGATGTACATGCCTCTTACTACATATAAGACATGATGGACATCCATGCAAAGGGGGCTAAGATTAGTCTTTACCTTTGGAGAACTAGCCTAGTTAGGGAGAAAAGGCACACATCCATGTAAGCCAGACATGCCAGACAAAGGACATACATGGAATTAATAACTGCTGTACTGGTTATGAAGAAGGAAAGTTCGGGAGGATTCAAAGAGGAAGTGCGGTGGGATAGGTGGGGGTCGGGCATATTGATATTGAGGACCAAGAGGGGATTCGAGAAAGGTCCATTTGTCTGAGCTTTTAACCCTGTGTCCTGTCACTCAGATCATAGACAGAGAAGAGAGAAAAGGGAAATGAAGTACCTATGGTGTGTCCATTTCTCTGTCTCCACACAGGGAGTTTCTCTGATGATGAGAGCATCCCCTCTCTCAGCAGGTGGATGGCTGCAGCGAGGGCACTGGAGCCTTCATGAAATTCCATTCAGGCAGCAAAGCCTCTCAAATCTTTAGCTACACTTTTGTATGTGCATGAGTATAAAGTTTACTTTAGAAGACATTTTTTATACTAATTTTTTATGGTGGTAAAATACACAGAACATAAAAACGACTGTCTTAACCATCGTAAAGTATACATTAAATATATGGATGGCATTAGATACAGACACATGCACATTTGAGTGCAAACCTCACCACCATCCAGCTCCAGAACATTCTCTTTGTCCCAAGCCGAAGCTCCATATCCATTGGTCATTAACTCCCCCTCCCCTGATCCCCACAGCCCCTGGCCACCACCATCCTTCTCTCTGTCTCTAGGAATCTGGCTACTCCAGGGAACTCCCAGAAGTAGAATCACACAGCATCTCTCCTTTCTTGTCTGGCTTACTGTTGTCTGCAATGGTGGCACCGTTTGCCACCTAATGGGTGTGGAGTGGTTGCACATTGTGGCTTTGGTTTCTTAAGTTAAACTTTGACTCGTGGGGGAAAGAGCTGGGAGGAACAATTCCTGCCCAGGGTGTCAACCTGTGTCAACCCGCTGAGGCCTGTTGTGTAAAATATGTATAAAATGTTCAAATCCGTTCCCGCCCCTCATCCTCCCTCACCAAGGATTATCAGTGCTATCAGTTCACATGTCAAAAGTTCTAAATATTTAAATGCACACAGAGAAGCACATGAAGTTGTGCTTTATCTTTTGCTTATTCGTTTTTTAATGGCAAGCAGGTTCAACATACAGGGCACCCAAAGCCTGGGGTGGGGAAGCCTGGGGAATCCCAGCATAAGGGCATTGGGTGAGGGATGTGGGGGAGGAGCGGAACCTAGAAGTGGGTTTCTGGGGTTCATACTTCCCTTTCACCCACCTCTGTTAGCAAGAGTTTTGGTTTCATTTTTGCAGCACATTCCAGTGTCTGTTGTCAAGCACGCAGAACTTTCCAGGAAAGCCAAAAGCCAAAGCCTGGCTGAACTGACTGGTGAAGATGCAGGGAGGCACTTTTAGACTTAGTTTATTACCTGTGCAGTGGAAGGAGGATGAGCTAAAGGTTCCAGCTCCCAGGGTCCTTGTCACTACAGTCTGAGTGGTGGGCTCCCCCATTGCTACAGGTCTAATGCTAGACGGACAGTATTTAATAGGGGGGTTTGTGATCTGCAGCTCTAGCCTGAAAGGGGTGGTGTGAAAGTCTTATATCTCCTCAGAACTCAGGAGGTGATGAGAAACAGTCTCCTGAAAACCTCACAGGAAAGATGGGGGTGGGAGGGTAATATCAGCTGAATGGTATCAGTCCTCACCCCTCAAGTACATGTAGTCTTGTGTTGCTTAACAACAAGGGTGCCTTCTGAGAAACCATTAGATGATTTGCGCCATTGTGTGAAGACCAGAGTGTCGTTACACACACCTAGGTGCTATAGCCCACCACATACCTCGGACCTCTGTCACATATGTGATACATTGCTGATGGAAATGAAGTTAAGAGACACGTGACTATATATCAAAATCCTAATTTCTTCTACCTCAGAAAGTAAGTATTGGAGATACAGTCTTACAGAGGTAATTCAATTAAAACGAGGTCCCATGGGTGGATCCTAATCCAATCTGACTGGTGTCCTTACAAGAAAAGAAGATCAAGACAGAGAGGCACATAGCAGGAAGATCAGGTGAGGTCACAGCTGCAAGCCAAGCAGAGAGGCTTCAGGCAAAACTGACCTGGAGGCGCCTTGGTCTCGTACTTCCGGCATCCAGAACTGTGAAAAATTCCTTTCCTGCCGTTTTAACCGCCCAGGCTGTGGTAGTTTGTGCTGGCTGCCCTAGCAAACTGAGGCAGGAGGCAAGTGGAAGATGGCTTCTGGGCAATTGCTCACAGGCCTCGCCTTCCGGTGTTCTGCCAAGATTCAGATCAGCTGTGGCTCAAGCCTTGCTGTGTGGCCCCTGTGGACACGTGGGCGGGCACTAGGGAGCTATGGTGAGCTGTCTCCTCCTTTGTGGATGAGATATAGTGCTGGATGTGGCTTCCAGATATTTTACTGAATATGTGTAAATGTGTGTGTGTATCTGTACGTATATAAACACAATTCAGTACTATGTTATATACTATACATGTACATATTCAGGCTATATATACATGTATATTCACTTGTATTCTTAAAATTTATTTGTAATTAAATTTACTTTCTTTCATCATTGTTCATTTTTGTACAGTATTTGATTTCTCTATAAAGGATTTTTAAAGAAGTTTATTTATTTATGCATACAAGAACTGGGGTACAGACCAGAGGTATGGGGGGATGAGAGGATTCTGCTGAGGGGAGCAGTGGGCAAGGCAGGAGAGGTCTGCTGTGCCATGTGGGTCCCCTCCCTGATCTGGGATTGAACTCACACGGCTGTGCTGCAGATGCTTCATAGCACGGTACTTAACTCCCTGCGCCACCAGGGAGGCCCTGTAAAGGATTGTTTTAACTTGATTTTTTTTTATTCTGGAAAAGTAGATTATACTCAGCTTTCTCTCTTGCAAGAAGATACTTTTGCCACCGATGGGCAGTGTCACAAGTGGTCTTACAGTGGCCTTCTGACCACTGGATTGCTGCTACAATAGTGTACTCTCGAGGCCAGCTTTTCTAGGGACTGTCCCCTGAGCCCCTGCTTTCCTGATGGTGGTAGAGATGACTTGAGAAATGAGCCAACAAGGAGACCCACTGTGTTTTCAACACCAGAGTTCATGGTAGCACACTGGCAGTGGGATGCAGAAAAGTAATGAATTGTGGGGCCTCCCTGGTGGCGCAAGGGGTTAAATCGCAGCACTATGAGGCTGTCCTCAGCCACTGCTGTACAAGTTCACTCCCAGGCCAGGGAGGTGACCCACATGGTTAGGCAGACCTCTCTTGTCTCACCCGCTGTTCCCCTCAGCAGTGTATTTCAGTTGATCCACCTGTTCTGCACTCTACTCTGTCTCTCGTGAATCCTCTCACCCCCACACCTCTGGCCTGTATCCCAGTTCTTGTATGCATAAATAAATAAATCTTTAAAGAAAAAATAAATGTAGATCAATTGAGATACATAGAATATATGTAGAATCGGACCCATTTTCCTTCCCCACTGCTTCATATTTGACAAATCCTTCCAGTTATTTAATGCACACATTTCTCTACATGAAAGTGCGCTTTGGTCTTTTGTTTGTTGAGAAAGTGGAATCACACCATACCTATTTTTTGGCAGGATGCTTTTTTTTCACTTGAAGACGCATGGTGAGTCTCACACCCACACAGCTCATTGTCTTTTATCAGCTACACACCAGTAAGTATCCCAAGTCAGGATGATATTCTTAACCCAGGCGTTATTAGTCAGCACAGAGGTTAACTTACTATTTTTTTTCATTCCATTCTCATTGAATGTTACAATGTACACCCTCGCACATGCAGTCCTGTTCTCTCAGGGTGTTCCGAAAGATTCTTTGAGCAAAAGTGTTGTCAAGAGGTACATACCCAACAGAAATGAGGTTTTCTATATGTACCAAAAGTCACATACAAGAATGTCTGTAGCAGCAATATTTGTAATAGGCCCACTCTGGAAGCAACCCAAATGTTCTTTACAATGCCCTCCTCACGACATTTTGGTCAACAATGGGATGCTGTTTCTTTTTAAAGATTTGTTTATTTATGCACACAAGAACTGGAGTACAGGCCAGAGGTGCTGGGTGTGAGAGGATCCACCAGAGACAGAGTGGGGAACAGAACAGGCAGACTGACTGAAGTGCACTGCTGAGGGGAGCAGCAGGCGAGGCAGGAGAGAGGTCTGCTATGCCATGTGGCTCCTCCCTGACCTGGGATTGAACTCGCGCAGCAGTGCCTGCAGATCCTTCACAGTGCAGCACTCAACCCCCTGAGCCACTAGGGAGGCCCATGTGATGCTGTTGTTAACAGGCTTGACCATCCAGCCTAGGCGTGGAGCGGGCCGTTCCATCAGTATGTGCGATGACACCCGGTGTCGTTTACACAAGGAAGAAGTTGCCTAAGAATGCTTTTCTCAGAACATACCCCATCATTAAGTGACGCATGACTGTAATTTAGATTGGTCTAGTTAGGCAGTGAAATTCTATACAGGAACGAAAATGAATGTTCTGCTTCCTAGAGCAACAGATGAAACTTCCAAATAGAATATTTGGTGAAAGAAGTCAGACACAGGGGCCTCCCTGGTGGCGCAGTGGGTTAAGCAATGCACTATGAAGCAAACTGCAGCCACTGCAGCATGAGTTCGATCCCTGCTGCCAGCCAAGGAGGGGACCCACATGGCGCAGCAGACCTCTCCTGCCTCGCTCGCTGCTGCCCTCGTCAGTGTGTTTCAGTCAATCTGCCTGTTCTGCTCCCCACTCTGACTCTGGTGAATCTTCTCATCCCCCTACTTCTGGCCTGTACCTCAGCTCTTGTATGCATAAATAAATAAACCTTTATAAAACAAAAGAAGTCAGACACAAAGGAATATTTACCATAGAGTTCCATTCACGAAACATTCAGAAACGTGTAAATCCTGTTAGAAATCAGGATAGTTAGAAATCCGGATAGTGATTCCCTCTGGGTGGATTTACTGACTGGGAGAGGACATGGGGGCGGGGACTTCTGGGTACCAATCATGTTCTTGTTCTTGATCTCTGTGTTGGTTATAGGTGTGTTCGATATCTGAGCCACATGTTTATCATTGGTGTACCTTTCTATACGCTTCTTAAAGCTATGTGTATTGGAAATAATGATTGCAATGGCCAAATCATCACCCCAAAATGTTGTACCCATTTCCATGCTCACTGCCGACATACCCGATTCCCCTTTCCCACATCCTTGCCAGCAGTGGTGCTACAGAGCTTTTTGACTTTTGGCCAGCTTGATGACTTTTGAAAAAAGCTATCTTTTCATTTCATTTGCATTTTTCTAATCACCTGTCAATTGAGGATCTTTCATGTTTTAACGATCATTTGAATTTCTTTTTCTATGAATTACCTGTTTCTGCTCTTCCCCATTTTTCTATTGAGTCGTCTGCTTCTTAGTTATAGATAACGGATATCAACTTTTTTTGGAAACGTTGCCAGCCTGTTCTCCTAGAGTACCTTTTGTCTTTCCACATTGTGTATGGCACAGCTCAGGGCCTGCTGAAGCTAAGCAAGCGACGCATCTCTGGAGCAGGCTTGCGGGGCCGTGGCAGGCTGGGGAATATGCATCCTTCTACTGGACTCTGGCCAAGCGGTGCTGAGTGGGGAAGTGAGAACCAGTGTGCCAGGACTAATTCTTCAGGAGATGCTGGAAATATGGATTTTGTGGGGAAACTTCCTATTTTGAATTGCTGGCCACGCATTCACAAGTTTTCAAGCAATGTAAGAAACAACACATATTTGGGCTGGGTGGATGTGCAGGACACCAGCTTACGACCTCTGGTTGATGCTGTATTTCACTGCCAAAAGGTTTATGTTGTCAATTTCTCCATCGTTTTCTTTATGACTTCTGAGTCATTTTTTTCTTTACGTCAGTTTTTTTATTATTATTTTTAAAGATTTATTTATTTATGCATACAAGAGCTGGAGTACAGGCCAGAGTCGTGGGAGGTGAGAGGATCCACCAGAGACAGAGTGGGGAGCAGAACAGGCAGATCTACTGATATACACTGCTGAGGGGAGCAGCAGGTGAGGCAGGAGAGGTCTGCTGTACTATGTGGGTTCCCTCCCTGGCCAGGGATGCTTCACAGGAATGCTCCTCTTTTCAACAGTTTTTAACACATTTTTCACTCTCTAAACTCTTCTCTTAAGGATACAGAGAGCAGGTTCTCATGTATTTTATCCAAGTCTTGAGGAATAAAGGTGAGTACACACATTACTGGGCTCAGAATAGAGGAAGTCCTGGACTTGGGGACATGGTTAGCTAGGCTTGGGAATGGCTCAAATACTAGATTTGGAACTCCTTCCATTTTGTCATTCAATGCCAAGGATTCTCCACATTGTAGGATTATAAAGGAGAGAGTAAAGCATTTTATTCTACACTGAAATGAGAGTCTCCAGGGAATACGGTAATTCATACTAAAGTATAAGTGACTTACTTCAAACCCTTTTATGGGAGCAAGTGTTAAGTCAGAGCAGGGGGAGAGAGCAGCTGGGCACCGGAAGTCTGAAGGTTCAGGAAGGTGGAAGGATTCAACTTGAGCCCCGCTCCAGCTCCCGGTGTGCCTTTCCCATAGGCCCTTCCCACTCTGCTTGGCTTCCAGTCTGGCTGGGGCTACTGACATTGCTCTAAGCAGAGTTGATGGGAAGCAAAACAAACACCCCCAGTCTTCAGGGGTAATTTAACTGCCTTTGTTGGTATCATCTGGGCATTTCTCACTCATGCTAATGAACAACTTGCTTTGGCCAAGGTAGCACATCTAGAAATTGCTCTGGGGTTAGAAAAAATAATGTCTTTGATTATATCAACACAGGAGCAACAAGGGACAAAATAAGAGCTGAGCATGGCTCATTCCTTTTCTGGCACCAATGGCTGAGCAGCTGGGCTCACTCAGGAGGGTGGGTGCTGATGGACATGTGTTTATTCCTAGTTATCACAACTGCATTTATTGAGTGCCTTGTGTGTGTGAGGTGCTGTGCTGAGCACTGTATAGGCAGCATCCCACCTCTGTTAATCCATCCCCAGCCTGCAAGGTAGGGCTGTCACTGTAAGCCAATGGGGTGCAGTGTAAACCAGGCGACAGGCATGAGCAGGCCCCAGAATTCAACATCCAGCCCTGAGCTTCCTGCCCTCACAACCTGAGGCCAGGCGGGGGGTGGCCATCTATTCCAGCCACCTCTCCAGGCTCGCAAAGTCCTGGTTCCTGGGTCTCCGTAGCACAGGTGGCTATGGGAAGGCAACCCTTGGAAATGATCATGAAGGCCCTAAGAGCACTCCCTCTGCTGTGCCTCAATGGCCCTGCCCGCTTTTGCTCCATTCCTCTCTGCATCTCTCCTGGTTGAAGACTAAGGTGTCCTGAGACATTAGCTAATAATCCAGGTGTGAACCAATAATGAAGGTGCTGGATGCGAAGAGTTTTAAGGTGTGACTTTTCTAGGCCACATGCATTCATAAAAAGCAGCACAGACAATGTAGCTTACTTTCTGATTTTAAAAGCAATTCATGCCCTTCGTGGAGAAGTGGAAGGGACGAACCATATAATGAAAGAAAAAAAAAATCTCATTTTATCATCTGAAGATAATCAATGTTGATAATCAATCAACATTTTTAGATGATTCCTGCCGGTCATATATACTTATATAAATTTTCAAATACATATATAGTATTTTAGCAAATTTGAGCTCATTCTAGCAATAGACTATTAGATCAGTTTTTGTCACACATTGCATCGTGTGTGAACACTTCTGAGAGGGCTCCTGTGAAGGCAAAAACCTTTCTGGGGTAAGATGAGGGGCATCAAGGAAAGGGCAGGGGGCTTGCTACCCCACCCAGGGCGTGGTTGCTTCTGGGCCCCTGTGGAGAGTGGTGTCAACTTGAATGAGAGCTGGAAAGACTCCTCTGCCACCCTCGTCAATGTCACCAGCTTTTGGGAGTGTGGGGGGAAGGGCCCTCTGGTTATGCCCCACCACCCCATTGTCCATCAGGCCCCTACAGTCATACCCTCCTCTGTGGTTTTGTGCAAGTGTGTTGGGGGGGCTGTATTTGAGGGGCAAATGGGCTGGCTTCTGGCTCCAGGGTGGGGGCGGGGCCCTTGGCCGAGGTACTTCCTGCCTCCTGGGAAACAAGCCGCCTTTTGGCTGTGACCGTGGTGCGGCTGACCCCCATTAACTGTTTTCCTAGAAGTGAAAATGGATTTGCTCTGAGTTCTGTCATCCCCTGGGACCAGGGCTTGCAGCAGCTGTGCCGAGAGCGCAGGCCTGACCAGCAAGCAGAGCCAGGCCAGCTTGCCCTCGAGGGGCCATGGGCTTGGTGCCGGCCTTGTGAGCACGCCCCCGCCTCCCTCCTCCAGCACCCGACAAAGACAAAGTTCTAGAAACAGAGGTGGGTTTGGTGCTTCCCTGGAAGGCTGTTAGTTCGTGAGTGCCTGTGGAGGAGGCCATAGCCATCAGCACTGGAGGCACCGTGTCCCTGGGCTGACCTAGCCACGCCACCGCGGGCAAGTTACTTAACCTCTCTGAGCTCAGTCTCCTTGCCTGCAAAATGGGCCTAACGTCCCTACTTCACAGAGGTGCTCTGTGGATTAACGGCTTCTATTTGTACACCGACCGCTTATGGTCCGTGTCTCTTAGGCACAGAGTCTAAGACAGGAGGTGCGCGCTAAATGATCACAGTTACTGTGTCTGAAATTTACTCCTCCTCACTCTGGCAGCAAGTATTATCACCCCATTTTAGGGAGGGACCTATTCCTTAAGGCTCAGAACGATTCAACAGGGTTTCAGTTATTTCTTACTGTGCAACAGGCAGCGAGGATCTTAGTGATCTAAGACAACTGGTAGTGAATGAATGAATGATAGTTTCTCAGGTTCTGTGGACTGACTGGATGGTTCCGCGGCGCCAGGTGGTGTCAGCTGGGGTCTCTGGTGTGGATGTGGCCAGCTGGCAGGTTAAGGAAGGTCTTTCACATGTCTTGGAGCTGGCTGTTGGCTGGGCTGCCTCGGCTCTCTTCCTCATACCCTTCCTGCCAGGCTCTTTTGGCCTAACTCGAGCATGGCAGTTGGCTTCCAGGAAGGAGTGTTCTAAGAGGACAAGTCTCAGCATGCAGGGACTTACTAACCCTCTGCTTTACATCATGCTCGTCAATGTCCTATTGGTCAAAGAAAGGCACGTGACCAAACCCAGGCAGGGAGAATACGAGGGCACAAAGGCTGCTGCCTGGAGCATGGGGGCTGTGCATGGACCCACCTGCCAGGGAGTCTTGCCTAGGATGCCGCAGCTATGGCAGGCATGGCTGACAGTTGGACCCAGATCTATCAAATTCCCAAATCCATGCTCCTCCCTCCAGGCATGGCTGAGACTGGCGCTAGGGCTGGCCGTTGTGACTCCAGCACCAGGGTCAGAAGGCCAAGTGACTTTCCATCTTGTCTCTAGTCCATGCTTCTTCCCCCTCCACGAAGTCCTTCCGCTCCTGCTCACCTGACAGCGCTTGGCCCTTCTCTCCCACATCAAGCACAGAAAGCTCCTTCTGCTAGTCAGGGGTAGTGGCAGCTCCATCTCTCCTGGCCACTCCGGCTGCAGCAGCAGGCTGGCTGCTGACCTCAGTGCACGCTCCTCTCTGGACGTCAGCTCTGTTTTGTGGGGTATTCCTACTAGGAACACAAGGGTCAGGAGAGCAAAGACCTTATTGTGGAGGTAAGTCCAAGTTTAGAACACACTGTTGCCACCCCAGTCTGTTGCATTCCGGGCGCAGGTGAGGGAGGCCCCTACTCGGACCTTTCTCCCCACTTAGCCAGAGGTGGTTTGGACTGGCCCCCTGGTCATGACTGCGTGAGCCCAGATTCTTCCGGAAAATGTCTGCCTCTGACTGGGTGCAACCCCACCCATTCCACCCACTGGTCAGAACCCAAGGCCCGCCACCTAGGTGAGGACTGCCCTTCTCCCGGGCCTTCCCCGCGCCCGCTCTGCATCGACATCGACACCGAGCACTGCTGCGTTCCTACGGCAGGACGCTCATCCGCCGCACTTCTGAAGGCCCCAAGAGGGTGAGCCATTTGTTTAACACCCTATCGTGAACTGACAGCAAATCTGGAGCCTTGAACCTGGGGTGTCATCTCCAGCCATTATTCTTCCAGGCTCCCCAGGCCCCCCAGGCTGCATTTTTGGTGTCTGAGCAGGGACAACAGCTGATCTGTCTCAGTATGGAGGGGAGGTTAACAGAAAGCAAAGCCTCTGGGGAAAACTGTTTTCTGGATGCTGCACTGGTGACCTCGGGGGAGGCATGTGTGTTGGGGAGGTCCCTGACTTGTGCCCAGAGAAGGGTCATGCTTAGCGAGGAGGCCTTTGATGGAGAGTCCGGAGGAGTCCAGGCGTGTCATCCTGCAGCTGCCTGAGTGGACACAGGACCCGCTGTCGGACCAGATGTAGGGTCAACAGAGGGAGGCTCCAGGGCATGAAGCTCCTAGGAAGTGGCCTGGGGTGCATGAGACATCCAGCAGTTGCTAGTGCCCAGTAGGGTCTTGCTGAGGGAAGCCAGGCAAAATCTGGCAACTGAGCTACAGCAGCCAGGGCTCTCGGCTCCCAGCGACAGGAAGCAATTCTGGTTTATTTAAGAAGAAAAGGACTTTATCAAAAGGATCTGAGGGAGTTCACAAAATAACCAGGAAGGCTGGAGAACCAGGTTTGAAAAGCAGGCCAAACAAAGGAAGCCACCTAGCAGTCAGGACTGTGGCCCAAATCGGGCCAATCCAGCGATAACCCCACTGCCAAGTCCAGGATAGCTTTCAAGGCCACCTATGAACATGGACATGGACCCTGCCATCCCAGGAATGGAGTGCCATTGCCATGGCGACTGCCGCCTCCACCAGAATGAACCTCTGTGCCGCCTGCAGCTCTGGATCACCGGCTCCTGATGCCAGGTCTTTGATGGGGCATCTGATTGGTTGAGCCTAAGTCGGGAGCCCACGCCAACTGCAGTAGCAGCTGGGAAAGTGACTGTCTGGAGTTTTTAGCTTCTTTGGTGGGAGGCAACTAGGTAGATGGAGAATTTCTCAAATGTAGTGATGGGGGTCGGACATGGGTCAGCTATGCACCCATTTCACCTGGAAAAACGCAGAGCAGTGGCCCCACTAAATGCTAGAGAATTATATGCTTCCAGGGACAGCCTGACCTTATTATCTTCCCTTCCTCCCAAAGGTAATGGATGTGTGTGTAAGGACAGGAACAAGTTATGCAACGTGTGGGTAGGAGCCCTGAGTGTGATCCTAAGTCTCCTCTGCTTGTCACCCTTAGACTAGATGCTCTCAATCCTGGGTCTCGGTCCCACTTCCTTGTCTGCTGTCTAGTTTCTGCGCATGCAAAAAAAAAAAAAAAAAAAAAAAAAAAAA
>JAGFMF010012069.1:5496924-5519518 GCA_019455555.1 Galemys pyrenaicus | reverse complement strand
GGGACTGAGGTGATGGTGCACGGGTGAAATGGTGGTGGGTACCCCCTGGGGACTACAAATGATGTCAAATATAACTAATAAAAAAAAATAGAAAAAAAATAAATAAAATGGTATTGGTTCAAAAAAAAAAATATTGCTGCTAGGACTCCACCCCAAGAAACTGAATCTCCGGGGTGTGACTCCAGCATCTGTATTTTGTATTCCCTGCTCCCAGGCTGCCTTACCCAAATTCCTCTGCTATTCAAAATGTTTCTGCCCAATGCATTTGCACTAAGGTGCTAGTAGCCGGATGTCCTACCTTTCTCAGGGTATCTGCATTTGAAAAAAAGAACCAAGGACATAAAGTAATGAATTGCATAAGATTCAAGCAAGCGGGAGACCAGCTTTTGATCTTTTTTCTCCCACCTGCAGCAGATTTATTGCTCTCATATCCCGCTAGGAATCTACCTAGCAGTCTCGGCTGAGAGTTCTGAATATGCCGTGTCTTTTTGAGGGCATTTTTGGGCTAGAAGAAATTGAATGAATCATTTTTTTGAATGCCCTTAAGCCATCCATCTTGCCTGCACAGGACTGAGTTTGCAAAACCAGTAACAGCCAGTAGGTTCCACTTTGACAAGCTAGCAAAACCAAAGTCATTAAAAAAAAACCAAACTTTTAAAGCATTCAAAAGTGAATGCTAAGGATCTCATCCCCCTCAGGCCTTCCCCATGCCCACCCAAACATACTCAGCCACAGACTAGAGGGGGTAGGTAAGCCATACGTTATAGATAAAAGTAATTTCCCAGACCCCAATTCAATCCAATAATACATGTGAGACTCACAGCGTGGCTATTTCTAGGGCATGAAGAGACTTAGATATTCACCTAGGCTACAGATTCTTTTTCTAATTGTAGAAAGCCTTTGATTTTTACAAGTGAAGAAAAATACAAGCCCACCCTAAAATGATTTTTTTTAATGGCAGCTCTGTCTCGCTCTTGCTTCCTGTGCCTTGTGGGGGACACAGCCCATCTCCGCCCCTCAGGAAGCAACACTTGTCAGCAGTTGAGCTCCCAGGAACAAAGGCCTAGGTTCATTACCACAGTATGGACCCTGACATGCTGCTCCTGGGCCACCTCCCCCAGAGTTCCTCAATTCACACCCCAAATGAAGTGCAATTGGACCTGGACACCTTTGAAGTTCCAGAACAGACTGCCAGCGTTTGGAAATGTCCTTGATTTGCATGGTGAGGACCTGGTTGGCGGTGACTTTTTCCTTCCCCTCATCTCACAGTTTTAAAGACAGAATCTTTTTTTTTTTTTTTTAATGGCCTCCCCAGCCAGGAAGCGTTAGCACGGTAGAACTAAAAATGCTTAAAGCCAAAGAAAGAAAAAGCAAAATAAGCCCGAGGATTTGATTCATCTTTAATGTGCTCCTCTGCCCAGAGCTTTTGTTCCGTGAGGGCCACACGCACAGCCACTGTCTGCTCTCAGGCTTCTCCCCGGGATCCGACCTAGAGGTGACGAGAATCTGGGAGACCTGGGTGTTCTGAAGGCCAGACCCAAAGTTGTCACACCCCAAGCAAGAAAACAGGCCCGGCGGCGGGGCAGAGAGTTGGTGAGCGAGGCAGAGAGCTGACAGGGGAGCACCTCTCTCCCCAGCGGAGCCAGGAGTGCTCGGCAGAATCACGCCCATTCCCAGAAATACGTGCAGCTGTGTGCACCACGGGCCCAAAGCTCGATGATGCCGTCCACAGAGGGGCCTTTCTGGCCATGAGGAGACGGCTTGGCCACCTGTTTTTTATGGAATGCAGCCCCTATCCCCAACTCATCTGATTCTGTCAGCTTCTTCAGGGGAAGCCATTCCCTGAAGCAAGGGATCCACTTTCCCTCAGAGCGACCCTACCCAATAGAACTTTGTGGAAAGAAGTGCTCTCTATGCGTGCTGTCCAATGAGCACTTGAGATGCAGCTAGTACAACCAAGGAAGTAGATTTTAAGCTTTATTTCATATAATTTAATTGAAATAGCTGCACATGACTAGGGCCTACCCAACTGGACAGCAGCACGGGGAAAAGACGGTTCAATAAAGCCCAAGAGCGGATGTATGGCATAGATTTTACTCCCCAGAAAGGCCATCCAAAAATCTTCTCCATCAGGGAAAGCTAAGTTTATGAGACGTAGCTCAGTCACGGGAGCACCCCTTCACAGGGTGTCAGTGAGGTCTCCGAGGAGGACACAGCATTTTAGAGCCTGGGTGGGTGATTTTGAAATTGGATCTTTCAAGACAAGAAATTGGGGTTGGGGGTTTTTGATAAGATAGTTTTGGCTTGGTGAGCACAAGGCAATTGTCTTGTGGCCCTTGATGTGCTAGCTCCTGGCTCCTGACTTTGATAACGAGCTGTTTTAGTTGGTTCAGCCTTATCTTTCAGGCAGGTATTTCTTAGAGCAACTCTCGTACTTATTTCTGTTTGTTCCTAGTATTATTAAAACATGGCGATGGGAACGTATGCCCAGTTTCAGTATTGTTTAACACAGGGATAGGGAATAATAAATGACCCTAAAATGTAATCACTTAAAACAACAACTATGAATGATCTCAGTTTCTGAGCATTAGGAATTTGGAAGCCACTGAGTTGGATGGTCCTGCCTTGGGGGGTCTGTTGTAAGGTTGCAGCTAGTCATCTGAAAGCTTTGCAGGAGCTGGGGGACCCACTGTCAGGTGATTCACTTACACGGCTGGTGAAATGGTGTTGGCACGGGGGTTCAGTTCCTTGCCATGTTTCCTCCAATGGGGCTGCTTGAGAATTCTCATCACCTGGTAGCTGGCTTCTCCCAGGGAGAATGATTCAAAGGAGATTGAGGTGGAACTCACATCCTCTTCTATGATCTTATCTTGGAAGTATCACTTCATTGCTAACATCCTATTAAGGACCCGCCTAATAAGGTCAGCCTTATTCTATACGGGAGGTGACTAAGCAAGGGAGTTAATATCAGGGTGAGAATTATAGGAAGGGGGATTTGTGTGGTTTCAGCTCTCAGTGGTAAGTGGGAGCAGTGGGATAAGGGGTACAGAGGTTCCTGCGTTTCAGAGCTGACACAAATGTGACCAGTCTGTATATGTTGAGGCGCAGGGACCCCACCAGATGACCCAGACTTCCACCTACTTTCTTATGGCACATAATTGAAACAGTTACCATCGCAATGTAAGAAGTCACTCCAATATTTAGCAACTTCAAACAATCGTTTTATTGTGCTCATGGACTCTGGGTCAGGAATTCAGACAGGCCCAGTAGGGGAGGGCTTTGTCTGTGCTCCACTATGTCTGGGGCTTCAGATGGAAAGACTCAAAGGCGCGTGACGATGAGATTGTTGGGGGCTGGAGTCCTCTGCAGATTCAACTGTCAACATTGTCTGGTGCCTGGACAGGAAGGACTCAGAGACCCCCAACTGTGGACCGGAGAGCCTATAGGTGACATCTCCAAGTAGTTTGGGCTTCCCCACAGCATGGTGGCCTCAGCAGAGTGCGACTTCTTACATGGTGGCTCCAAGCTTCAAATGCGATTGTTCCAGCAACAAGATGGACGCTACATGGATTTTTGTGACCTGGCCTTGGGAGTCACCCATCACTTTCTCCGTACTTGACTGATTGAAGCGGTCCCAGACCTGAGGGAGGGGGCACAGACCCAGTCTTTCAATGGGGGTGTTGGTGTTATGCTGTGGGAGAGCACGTGGGATGGATGATATTGTTACAGCCACTTTTGGAAAATATAGGGTGCTATCCGCACCGATTTCCCAAGGCTTTCACCTTTGGTGGATGGAACCAGTGGGGACTGAGGGAATTTGGGCCCAGGGCCCCCCCTAGATAGCATCATTATGAAGCAGTGTTTGTTGCATTGGTCACTGGCCCAAGTAGAAGTTGAGCGGGACATACAAGGAGGCAGGAGGAGATAAAGCCAGGGAAGGGGCCCTCCACGCCAGGCCTGTGTCCCGGAGGGTGGGGCCAGAGAGCACGCTATATTGACTGTGACCTTGGACAAGTGACTCTAACATCCTTGTACCTTATCTCTAAATTGGAATCAATCACCCCTGCCTGGGGATGGTCATGGGGAGCAGGTCAGGTGTGGTGTGCAGAGTTTTTGCAGGGTGCCTGGCACATAGTGGGTAACCAGCGGTGGGAGCTGCCATAATGTACCGTATTTATTTCTGTTACTGGGCAAAGGGGCTTAAGACTGTCATTGGGTCAGAACCTCTCTCACCTGTCCTGCTCCTACCATCTGCTGCCACAGATGCAAATAAGAGGGTCTTTGGTACAAAAGGGAAAGAATACCACTTCCTTTAACCAACAGGGTAGAGGGAGCGGGAGAAGGTCCAGTTCCCAAGCAGGGTGCAGCAAAGCCTGCTGCTGCCGTGGGGGCCCCTCTGGTGCTGGGCCAGGCAGCAAGGTGGCTGTCTTCCACAACGGCTTCGACAAAGACAGCAAGCCCACGTGCTCTGCTCCCTTTTAAGGGCTCACAGAATGGCCACTCAGCCCCACCCCTCCCCCCAGAAGCCCTTCTGCTCAGGACATCAGGGGCTGCATAGGTGCTGTCCCCTCCTGCTTCGGTAGTGCAGGGCTGGAGTTCGGCCCCCCCATCTATACCTGGGCTCTTCAATACCCTCCCCACCCCCACCCCTTTTCCAACTGAAGTTCAATCATCTGTGGCACAGTATTAGCTATACATTGCTGGGTAACAAGTCACCCCAAAATTTAGTGCTTGAAAGATCAAAAGATATTTATTTTTCACTCTCCCAGTTTCTCTGGCTCAGTAATCAGGAGCTTGGTTGGGCAGTTTGGGCTCAGGCGCTCTCAAGAAAGGCAGAGGCCAGGCAAGGCCGCATTCAGGTGGGCTGGAGCATCCACTTCCAGGATGGTTCACTCACGTGGCTACGTTGGAGCTGGCTGCTGGCGGAAGGCCACAGTCCTTTCCACAGGGTGCTTCCTCAGGGCCACCCGAGAGTCCTCGTGGCAGGGTGGCCAGCAAGCCCTAGGAGCGGGTTTCTCCAGGAGGGCAGAATCTGGGCCTGCCTTGGTTCCTGCAGTATCTCCAAAGCCTGATGCTTGACTTAGTGTTAGCCTTCTGTGAGGGCTTGAAAGACAGAGCTACCTCAGCTGCTGTTCTGCGCTGGTCCCTTTTCATTCTTCTACAAGGTCTTTTGATGTCTCTGCCTGTGTCAACAGTAGGCTCAGTACTTTAAAAAGGATCCCAAGGTTTCCGGAAAGGGAGAACTCAGAGAGACAATAGCCAAGCGCAGGGCCGGGCTGCCCCTCCTGACGGGGAAACTCCCCCGGCCTTGGGCTTCTGAATGTGCTCTAAGGGGCGCTGACATTCACAGAAACCCAAATAACCATCCAGCAAGACACAGTCAGGCGGGCCCTGAGTGGAAGGACATGGGAAGGGAATGACGTTCTGCTGAGGGTAGCCAGGGGCCCATGTTCTGGCCGGGACAGAAAGGGCAGGTCAAAGGGGCTGTGCTGGTCAAGTGGCAGATGCCAAGGTCCAGCGGTGGGAAGGTGGGGAGCAAGTCCTTGTGTAACAGGGTTTTCCTCAAAAAAGGGGGAAGTTTTAGAATTTCGGTTCCGCCCTAAGTGGGTGAAGCTGAGCAGAAAAAAAAATTCTGCAGAGAGGACAGAAGGGAGGTAGAAGGAAGCAGGGTGGAGAGCAGCAAGGAGACCTGGAGGAGGCACGTGGAGCAGAGGGACAGATGAACAAACTGCGCTTGCTTCTTGGTCTTGGACTGGTTGGAACAGATGTGGGCGAGACACCACTGGGGAGGTTAACAATGGCAGCTTTCATCTTGAGTTTGATTTTGCTCTTTTCCTCCCAAATTTGTCTGACTCTTTCTGACCCTTTTCTATGGGTCTCTACTGAAAAGTCCTTTAGACGTGTGGCAGGCTTTTGGGCCTTGCTTTGGGCCAATCCTATTTGGCTGAGCTTTTACCCTCAAGAAAATGGGTAACTTTAAATGCTTAACTTAGTAACTATGTTCTTTATCCTTTCTGTGTTGTACCCTAATTGTATTAAAGTTCCTTTCCATTAAAGGTTTTATATGTTTCTTAATGCGGTAGATGGCAGAACCCATTCAGAGAGGGCAGGTTTGGGGGTTCTGGTCCTCTCCCTGCTGTCTAACAGACCCTAACCCTGCCCTGTAACACTAGGGCCTCTGAGTGGGAGGGCAGAACCAGGTGAAGCTGGAACACAAGCTTAAAGCCACATCACAGAGCAGCAATGGGGTCATTGAGGCAGGAGGAAGAAGAGGGGCTGGGGTGTGGAGGCTAGAGCAGGCAGCCTGTAAATACTTGGGCAAAAGTCACCAGTGTCTGAATTAAGGCCACAGCCTGGGGCAGGACAAGGAAGGGGGAGAGGCAGTTTGGATATTTAGATGTATGCAAACCGGACCAGATTAGATGGCCCGATTAGATTAGCAGGGAGGAGGTGAAAGACTGATTTTCCTCTGAATGTCAGGAGGCAGCAGTGCTATAAGAAGGCAGAAGGTGTTGGCTCCGCATCTTGGGACCAGAATCCCAGGGGTCTGGCTACAGTCTGCCTGGGGTGAGGCCCCACTGCTGCTGTCTCTCAGGTAGCATACTCAACATGTGGTAATATATCTGTAGATTTGCAGGTTGCTGGCCCTAGCACAGTTCATTGCTGTGCTGGGAATAGTTCCCATTCTACAGGTGAAGCAACGGAGACTTGAAGTGTGGTATCTTTTCTTGGCCAACAAGGTGGCAGGGCCAGGCCTGAACCCACTTGTGCTAATGCCCAGGCCAACCTTCTCTCCAAGGCACATCCACGCTCCTCCCTCAAAAGCCACTTTCACTGAACTAGTTCACCAGTGTTTGCAGAATTCCTCCAGGGCCTCTGCAAGGTGGATAGGTGTGGCAGGCTTGGGTGGGGCTGAGAACAGCTCTGGTGTTTTGTTTTGCTTTTTTTGGGGGGGGTATGGAGTGGGGAATTCTGATTGAAGTGTTAGAAGTGTGGGTGTCTGGTGGGGTGGGAATAGGGGGCAAGGACAGAGAGATCAGACCCATCAGTCAGAAAGGGGTCCCTGAAGGCAGGGTGATCTTGATGACAAAGATCTTGGGCAAAAGCCCATCAAGGCAGGTGTCAAGTTCAGCAGATCTTGATAGCAGGCCTCTCTGCCCTTGCCCTCTTGTGGTGCCAGGTGTTCAGAAACTTGACCCTCCCTCCTTTCCTGATTTTGTCTATTTATGGCTCCCGCAAGGAGTTCTCTCCACCCCATGCCCTTCTTTGCTGGTTCCTTCTCCCTACACACAGTAGCAGTTTAGTAGCAGCACCGAGAAGGGAGGATTCCATCTCCTTAATTCTTTCCCAGGTCCCCTTGCAGCCGGAACACCTAAATGCTTTCTGCGACAAGCTCTCTAAATGATTGGAACTTTCTCCCAAATCAGCACTTTTTCATGCTACATTAGCATTTATTGGTTTGATATTTACATTTGGCAAAGGAGCACCCAGTCCCTGTGTCCCTGGGAGCACACCCCGTCAACTGAAACAGACTCTAATTGCCACTCACCACCCCCACCCCCATCTGCCACCAGCCATGTCTCCCCACCCCACTCTGGCTTTTAAAACAGGGTTATCTTCACAGACCAAAAGGTCTCTGGATAAACAGGGGCCCTGCCAAGGGGAAAGGGGGTTCCCAAAACAAAGGGCCCAGAAGGGACAATCTCATTTGTATTGTAGTCAGTTTCTCCATTGGATTACAACTTCCCTGAGGGCAAGGATCTGTTTTAGCTCTTTGAATTTCTCCATATTCCCCCAGGGCCCAGGACCAAGCTTTGCAAATTCAGGTTCTCAAGGAACAGTTGTCTACTATGGAATGAGCAGGAAGTCACGTCCTCCCTCTTTCCTTTCCTCCCTCCAACAGCTGCAGTGGGAAAGGGTAGGGAACTATCCTGGGAATGTGAGACCAGTGGGGGCCACTGGTAAAAAGGAAGGTTCTTCCTTCTCCCTTTCAAACAACCCCTGCAGCCAAGAGGCAGTGTCGTGACACTGCTATGGAACTGGTGTGACTCAGTTTCCTCTTAGGTAAAGTCAGGGTTAGGGTCATTCCTTCCCTCCTGGATTACTGGTGAGGATGAAAGGAGATCAGATATGTAACTGGGTTTAGGGTATCCTGTAGGACACACCAGGGGCTTAGGAGATGGATTTTTTTCAGACCTGTCGCCCCATCCTTTATGGGAATCAGCCCAATGTATAAATCATAGCTCTTCAAAGGCCTTTAAACCTATTTCTGTGGAGTTGAGCCTTGCTATTCAAGGTAGGGCCTGTGGACCAGCAGCAACAGGGAGACTGAGGTTGTGAGAAAGGCAGACCCTTAGATGCGCAGCGCCCCCCATCTGCTGAATCACAATTTGTATTTTAAGAAATTCCCACAAGTGGCTCATATGCACATTCAAGTTTGAGCACTGGAGCAGCCGCCTGTAAAATATGCCATGTGAAATAACTACTCCCATTCTGAAGATGAGAAAACTTCCTCAGAAAATGGATGACTTTTTTTGCCCAAGTGCGTGAATGGGCTAGAAGGCCTCTCTCGGCTCCCTTGTGTACAGGTCCCTTCCCCTACCGAAGGCCATTGCTTGAAAGACCCTGGGCAGGGTGGAGATGAGTGGGGTCAGGGTCTCGCCTGCAGCTGGGAGAAGGGGGCTCAGATGGACGCCTGCTGTTCAGGCGCCATGCTGAGTTCATCTTGAGGGTTATGAGGTATGACCGGTGGTCTCAAGGTGGGGCTGTTACGGGATAGGGAGAGGGGCAGCCCAGAATCCCCAAACCTACCCACTCGAAGTAGGTTCTGCCGCGTGCTGCATCAAGATAAAACATATAGGAACTTTAGGGAAAATGAACTCTAACACAATTAGGAAACAATACAGAAAAGACAAGGGATATAGTGACTAAATCAAGCACCCAAAGTTACCCATCCCCTTGCGGTAAAAAGTCCAGCCAAACAGGATGGGCCCAAAGCAAGGCCCAAAAGCCTGCCACAAGTCTAAAGTACCTTTCAGTGGAGACCCATAGAAAGGGACAGAAACAGTCAACCAAATCTGGGAGGAAAAGAGCAAATTCAAGATGAAAGCTGCCATTGTCACCTCCACGTGGGTCTCGCCCACATCTGTTCCAACCAGTCCAGGACCAAGAAGCAATTGCAGCTTCTTCACGTGTCTTTCTGTTAGAGGGCAGGGAGAGGGGCACCCAGAACCCCCAAACCTGCTCTCTTTTAAATGGGTTTTGCCATTTGCCGCATTAAGACCCATAGAAAAGGGTCAGAAAGAGTCAGACAAATCCAGGAGGAAAAGAGCAAAATCAAAATCAAGATAAAAGCTGCCATTGTTAACCTCCCCACGGGTCTCTCACCCACATCCATTTTAACTAGTCCAAGACCAAAAAACAGGCACAGTTTCTTCACATGTCCCTCTGCACCACATGCCTCCTGCAGGTCTCCTTTCTGCTCTCCATCCTGCTTCCTTCTTCCTCCCTTCCTTCTGTGTTCACTCTCCTCTCTCCAGCATCTTCTTATTCCTGCTCAGCTCCACCCTACTTAGGGCGGAATCAGGATCCCGGAACTTCCCCTTTTTTGGGGGACCACCCTGTTACATCTCTGCTCCCAGTACCTCCTCCAGGTCTCTTTCTTGCTCTCCACCCTGCTTCTTTCCTTCTCCAGTCTCTTCTCCAGCTTCTTCTCCTCGCTGCTCAGCTCCACCCTCTTTTGGGTGGGACAGGGATCCTGGAACTTCCCCTTTTCCTGGGGACCACCCTGTTACAGGATGACAAGGAAATCAATGAAAAAAGTCAAGCTTTCCTGGGTTAAAGTAGAATTTTCAAAAGGTCGAAACACTTGGCTCTCATGCAAATATAAAGTGGCCATGTGGCAAAGATTTGATTTAATTTATTAATTAATGAGGGAACCTCTAAGATGTTAAAATTGGTTCCAACAAGAATGTGAGGAGCTAGGTATTTATGGATAATTTAATCGAAGAATGTTCAGGTGAAATTGCTAGGTCAGAAATTATTTGCATCTCTACCAGACAAAAATCAGAAAGTTAACCAACCCCTGCCCCTACGGGATTGTAAAATAGCACAGTCAATAGGAAATCAATCAAAGATACCAGCCCAGCGCCATGCTGAAAGGACACCAATAATCTCTTTTGCCTATTTTCAATTTTGGATAATTTTTTCTGACACTACCCTCAGCTAGTCCTTGAGAATCTGGAAATAGCTGTTGCCTGAGAATTACCCTCCAAATGGAATGTGGGCTTTGGAAGGAAAGGAGGGGAAAAAAAGATGAGCAAGCCCATCTCCTCCCAGGTGGGGAATATGGCTTTCCTGTCCACCTTCCCTCTGTGCCGTGGAGCGTGCCGTGACAGCTCGCCGAGGGCGTGAGTTGGCTCAGGCGGGAGAAAATGACAGTTCACAGGAAGGAGACGTGGCAGGCTCCTGACTTCCATTCTCTTTAACCTTGGCCACTGCTCAGAGGGAGATGATGTATCTGCAAACATATGCAGCCTTGTCCAAAATATTTTCCCCTCCTGTATAGTTCTTGCCAATATTGTTAATATGTGGGTTGACTTCAGACCAAAATAAATCTCCCAGTCCTGGCCACCAGCTAGCTAATTTTACTTTGTAACCAGGGAATAGAAAGTGCGGGCCCTCGGCCGACCATTCTGTGTTTATTTTGCTTTCTCTCTGCTGCAGTTTAAAAATCACATTTGAAAAGTAGCCCCTCTGCAAAAGAACAACCACTGAGAGGAACAGCCACAAAGGCGGACAGATTGAAAAAGGCAGCTTCCACCCTTGCCCTCCACACTGGCCTCTCCCCGCACTCCGAGCATGCCCCGGGCCTTCTCCAAGAGTTGCAAAATGTGCCAAAAAGCAGGAGACATGGCCAGTCAGGGGGGATTTTCTTAGGGACTGAAATTTCAGCAGGGGAGTGGCTGTTGGTGGCCTATGTCTCTGGCACTCGGTCCATTTGGTGACTCTTGCTGGTCACACTTTAGAGAATTCATCTCTTGGGTCTCTTTAGCCAGTCCTAGGGTAAGGAAGGAGGTAGCACCTGACCTTCCAGGGCATCTAGTCGAGGCCTGCCTGCTCAGAAGTAGAGTCACCTAGTGGGCGAGAGCACAGGTTAGGAGCCAGGCAGTGCCAGAGACCCCAGCACTTACTAGCTTTGTGGGTACAGACAAGTCACTAACCTCGGCCTCGTCATCGGTGAAATGGGGAGAGCAATCATTGGACCCACCTAGGAGGGTTGTAGTGGGGACAAAATGAATGAGCACATAGGGCCTCCCTGGTGGCGCAGTAGGTTAAGGAACGCACTATGAAGCAAGTCACAGCCACTGCAGCATGAGTTTGATCCCTGCTGCCGGCTAGGGAGGGGACCCACATGTCGCAGCAGACCTCTCCTGCCTTGCCCGCTGCTCCCCTCAGCAGTGTTTTCAGTCAGTCTGCCTGTTCTGCTCCCCACTCTGTCTCTGGTGAATCCTCTCACCGCCCTGGATTCTGGCCTGCACCCCAGCTCTTGTATGCATAAATAAATACATCTTTTTTTAAAAAAATGAATGAGCATGTATAAAGTCAAGAAGGGCACATAACACAACTGGAAGGGTGTTGATAAGGAACGGAGGCTCAGTGAAAACCAAGTCCCCAAGGCCACGCAGGGATTTGCCAAATTGAGCTGAACTGGATGAAAAAAAGAGGAGAGGTTATTGCCTCTTGGAAGTTCTAATGAATAGATTTAAAAAAAAAACTTATTTATTTATACACACAAGAGCTGGGGTGCAGGTCAGAGTCACAGGAGGTGACAGGACTCACCAGATACAGAGTGGGGAGCAGAACAGGCAGACTGACTGAAACGCACTGCTGAGGGGAGCAGCGGGCGAGGCAGGAGAGGTCTGCTGTGCCATGTGGGTCCCCTCCCTGGCCGGGGATGAAACTCATGCTGCAGTAGCTGTGGAGAGATTCACAGTGTTGAGACTCAATCCCTTGTGCTACCAGAGAGACCCCCATTTTGTATTTTTTTAAGATTTTATTTATTTTTTGTGTAAAAGAATGGGTGTTCTTCTAGACCAAGGGTTGGGCGGGAGGTGAGAGTATTCACAAGGGACAGAGTGCAGAGCATAAAAGGCAGATTGACTGAGATACACTGCTGAGGTAAGGGGAGATGTGGGCAAAACATGAGAAGTCTGCTGTGCCATGTGGGTTAGATACCTGGACAGGGATCGAACTCAGGCCATCGTAGTGGGTCTTTGTAGTAGTAGCACTGAGACTTAACACATAGGCCACCAGAGAGGCCTAGGGTGGCCATTAGGTTGACCCTAAAGGAAGGGTGAGGGAAGATGGCAGAGGGGAGTCACACAGTAAGAGAGACACTACTAAGCACTCAAAGGGCTGCAGAGGAAAAATGAATAGTTATTTGGAAACACTAGTTTCTGCAATGCCTAATACTGCAATGGTATATGTATATGCAATAAGACCTAGCATACCACTGGACTGGCCTCCAAGGTAATCGTGCCTTTTTCAAACCTTTGCCCTTAGTCAAAGATGTTGGAGCCCAATTTAAAACTCTGCATTGAAGAGGCCTCCCTGGCAACCTAGAGTTTTATTCTCAGTGCTATCACTGCAATAGCTTGAGGTCGATCCCCAGCCAAGGAGGGGACCCACATGGCACAGCAGACCTCTCCTGTCTTGCCTGCTGCTCCCCTCCACAGTGTATTGCAGTCAATCTACCCATTCTGCTCCCCACTCTGCCACTCTGTCTCTGGTAAATCCTCTCACCACCCCACCACTCATGCACCCCTGGCCTGCACCCCAGTTCTATGCAAAAACAAAATAAAAGAAGAAATATGTTGGAGAGTATAGACAAAATGCTTCTCTATATAGTTGGGAAGGATGGGCTGCATTTTCAAAAGATGACTACAGCAATATCATATGCTTTTCTGCAGTGTGATCTGCCAGTCCCCCCAGAAGTAGAGGGGTCTGTTTCTTCACCTTCTTGAGCCCAGGTGGGTCCTGTGACTGCCTTGACTGATAGAATGATGTAGAAGTGATAGGTGTGATTTTTCAGGCTTACTAGAATTCTGTCTCTTGGGACCCTCCCTCTTGGAACCCAGACACCATGCCATGAGGAACCCCAACTACATGGGGAACACACATACTCTAGTCGAAGCCCCAGTTAAATTCCCAGTCAACAGCGAACACTAACTGCCAGCCCTGTATGTGTACCACCTTGGGTGTCCGACTCAGTTCTGCCCTCAGAGGACACGAGCCCTATTAGACACTGGACTAAGCACACGACAGACCTGGAGTCAAAACCCCCAGCTGAGCCCAGTCAACTCTCAGAACTGTGAGTTGTGTGATAGCAATAAGATATTGTACATAGCCACTAGGTTTGGGGGCACCATGAGGTACTAGGTCAATCAGGACAATAGCGAATCTGGTTGGGCATGTGATCCATGCACAGGGTGACACATAATTAGGCATATTTTTAAAAATTTTGGATTCAACTTTAGGGCAATGAGTTCCTAACATCACAGAGTAGTACTATTTTGGTTGATGTCTGCTGCCTCTGATCAAAATATTATCTTGTACTTCCTGAGAGAGAGTGAAAGAGAGCGCTTCCTGACAGGTGTCCCCTGGAGTCCTCATCTTGGTGACTGTGGAGTTAGGTGTCACTCACACATACTAGCACAGCACTCTTTTTTGCAGGCCATGAAGGAAGAACCTCCAGGAGGTTTTGCGGGTGGAATTATATGTTCTATAACAAGAATCCCATAACAAGAATCCATCTATTCATTTTTTGTAAAGATTTTTTAATTTATATAGGCATACAAAGCTGGGGTACAGGCCAGAATTGCAGGAGGTGAGAGGATTCACCAGAGACAGAGCGGGGAACAGAACAGGCAGATGGACTGAAATACATTGCTGAGGGGAGCAGCGGGTGAGGCAGGAGCTGCTGCGCCATGTGGTTTCCCTCCCTGGCCAGGGATCTGCAAAGCGCTGCTGTGTGGCAGATGCTTCATAGTGTGGCGCTCAACCTGCTGCACCACTAGGGAGGCCCCCATCTATTCATTTTTTTAAATCCACTTTATCAATGTATAATTTGCATGCAATGTAATGTACCCATTTAAAGTGCACTGATTGATGAGTTTTGATGATTGTAACCCATGTAACCACCACCCACATAACCACCACCATAATCCAAGTACGGAATGTTTTCATCTCCGAGAAAGCTTCCCTGTGCTCTTTTTTGCAGCCAATTTCCTCCTTCTACCCCCAGCCCTAGGCAAGCACTGATTTACATGACCACTGTAAATCAATTTCTGTCTTTTCTGGTATTTCACGTAAAGGAAAAAATAGAAGATACTCACTTACATGACTATATAATATTTTCTTCGGTATAACGTTTGTGAGGTTCATCTATGTTGCTGTGTATAACTATAGTTAATTCCTTTTTCATCACAGAGTAGTATTCCACCACATGGCTTGGTCACATTTTGTTTATTCATTCTCCTATTGATGAATATCTGGGTTGTGAAACGTTTGGGATTATTATGAAAAAAAGCTGCGATGAATGCTTCTGTACAAGATTTTGTACTCATCTGTTTTCACATCTCGTGGGTATATATCCAAGAGAGCTATTACTAGGTATATGATAAGTATATACTTAACTCTGTAGGAAACTGGCAAATTATTTTATGTGATCACCAGCAAAGTATGAGAGTCCTGGTTGCTCCATACACTTATCAGCCCTTGACATTTTCAGTCATTTAACTTGTGGTGTCCCTGGTGAGTGTAATGGTACCTTATTTGCCCACAGGTTTTTAACTGTTTCCCCTATTAAGATGTAAGCAGGGACTTGTTTTTTCACTGCTACATCCCCAGCACCTGGAACAGTGCCAACATTTGGAACAGCCTCCAGTACCTGGAACAATATGCAATAAATATCTTTAGAATGAACGAGCTCATATCTCTCAGAGCTTTTGTGTGCTCCTATAAGGTTGATTTCTGTAGGGGGTATTGAGCATAGAGGATTTATGCACTTACAGTTGTGAGAGATATTGCCAAACTGCTTTTCAGAAAATGCTGAACCAATTTACCCTCCTACCAATGCTTGCTATTGTCAATTGTTTAATTTTTTCTGCCAGTGGAACAAGTTAAAAATGGTATTTTTGCATTACTCATCATTGGGTGAAATTGAGCATCTTTTTATATTATGTTTATGGGCCTCTTGTATTTCTTTATCTGTGATTTGCCTTCCTATACTTTGCTTATACTTAATTGGACTATTTTTTTCTATTTAATTTATAGAAACTCTTTGCTTATCATAAATGTTAACATTTTGTCTGTTATGTAGCTCATAAACATTTTATGGAGTGACGAGCAGAATGGGCCAGCCAGGACTCTAGGAGCTTTTCTCTTACTATCTTCCTCCTAGTGGGAGTGGTTGGGACTGAACCCAAGTTTGCACTGGGCCAAGGATTCCCCCCCCTCCAGCATGCTTGCCCCCTGAGTCTCAGTTGTTTATTCCCTGTATGCAAAGTCACTCTGAGCTTACATAATTAAAAGGCAGGGTAAGGTGGGGAGGAGCAGGGTTCCTTCCTGGGATTGCAGCTGCCCGGTATCCAGCTACCGAAACCCTCGTTCTTCTCTTGGGCTGATGAAAGAGCAGGGTCTGTGTGCCTCATCTTGCTGAAAAATTTTCCAAAAAGTCCTCTCATGTATCCTTTTTATGTGGTATTGTGGGGGGTCGCCTTCACCTTTGTCACATATTTTCTCCCAGTCTGGCATTTATCTTAGACATTATTTATGATGTCTTTTTTTATATTCAAGAGTTTGTTTTTATATATTCAAACATATGTATTATCTTTTCCATGACTTGTGGATTTCATGGCTTACTTAGGAAGGTTTTCCTCGTCCCAAGCATGTAAAAAACCGTTTTGTGTTTTCTTCTAGTACTTTCACAGGTTTTTAATATTTGGCTCCTTATCTACCTAGAACACACTCTTGGACATGGGGTGGCCAATTCCCAGGGGTAAACGGCAGAATTTCTATGCTTGGAGCTGCTCTCAAAATGTAATGTCACTCTATTGCATTAGTTATCAATTGCCATGGAACAGATGACACCACAACTTTCAACAACAATACACCTTTGTTACCTCACAATTTCTGTGGGTCAAGAGTTCAAAAATAGCTGAGCTGGGTGGCTGTTATGTGGTTATAGTCAAGCTGTCAGGTGGGGCCACACTCATCTGAAGGCTTGACTGGAGCTGAAGGAGCAACTTCCAAGATGGCTCACTTGCATGGCTATTGGCAGGACACCTCAGTTCCTCACCATATGAACTTTTCCACGGGATTCTCCATAGAGTGTCCTCACAGCATGGCAGCTGACTTCCCCCAGACAGGTTGAGCTAAGAGGCAGTGGGGCATAAATTACAATGTGTTTGATAATGTACTCTTAGAACTCATACTGTGTCATTCCCACAGTATCCTATTGGTCAGGGAAGAGATATACAAGGGCACCAATAACAGGAGGTGGGGATTGTTGGTGGCCACTAGGAGGTGGGCCACCACATATATTGTCTGGCCAACATTCTTGGCTCTGTGGTTCCTGGTCCTGTGGATAAGAGACCTGTGGGTTCAAAGAGCACTCAGGAAAATGAAGAATTATCAAAGTCAGATGACGACTCTAAATGTCTGAAGAGGAAACTGGAAAGTCTGGCTATGGATATATGGGCCCCAAAGACTCTATTTAATTTTATGGCTTTAGAAGTCAGGAGAAAAACAATATTTTCAGAGTGAATCAAATGGAGTGCCAGATGGGGTAAAGACCTGACCCCAGGGTTTCTGACAAAAAACTTTTTGACCTTCTCTGGTCTCCTGTGAGCACTTGCTGGTCCTTGCTAATTAGACTGGTCAAAACCCAGTCAAGAAATCAAGAACAACTCTTTGCTAGTTTGTCAAAACCTAGTCAAGAAAATGGGAATTATTGATGTGTGTTGAGCAAATGGAACTTAACACACCAAAACTGTTTACACAGGTGATGGAAAAACAGCAATGCTAAATAGGTGAAGTGACGCAGAGACAGGCAACAGCAGGGAGGCTCTATCACCCCGAAAGCTGGAAGGAGGTGGGGAAGGTCCAGGTCACGTCACTAGAGCCTGGAAGTGGGGTCTGTGGGCAGATGCCAGAGCTGTGGTGGATCGGTCCTCTGGGACACAACAATATTTCTGGTCCCAAATCTTCTAGACTTCCCCATCCACAGGTCTAGTCCAAGTCCGTATCCTTCATCCTTTGATGAGCTTTGTAATTGGGAGTGGTCCTAAGTGCCGAGGCTGGGCCACAAAAGGCAACGTAGTGTCCACGTGGCTGGCTCTTGCTATTGGGAGGCTGTCCCTTTGGACCCAGACACCATGTTGGAAGCAGGTCCAAACCAACTCCGGTGGAGAAGTCCAGGTGGAGAGACTCATGGGCGAGAAACTGAGGCCCCACGAGAGGACTGAGATTATCCCCCAGCTTTCCTTCTGAGGTCCTAGATATCATGGAATAGAATATCCCTGCTGAACCCTAAGCTGAAGAATCAGTGAGCCTGATTATTTTATTTTTTTGCCACCAAGTCTTGGGAAAATTTGTTATGTGGCTTTTGTAACTGGGACAGCTGGGGCAAGAAGCAGGAGTTTGAGTGAATACTTAGGGCTCAGCGCCATGTCCGCCTTCTCCCGGATCTTCTCCATTGGGGCAGAATTCCAGTCAGTCTTTGGACTTGGTTTAAGAGCAGGAGAAAGCGGCTCTTTCACTTTTCTGTAAATTCTTTTTAAAAAAATTTTTATTTTATGCATGCAAGAGCTGGGGTACAGGCCAGAGGCTGGGGGCGGGGGCGGTAAGAGGATACACCAGAGACAGAGTGGGGAGCAGAACAGGCAGATCTACTGAAATACACCGCTGAGGGGAACAGCAGGTGAGGCAGGAGAGGTCTGCTGCACCCTGTGGGTCCCCTTCCTGGCCGCGGATCGAACTCATGCTGCAGTGACTGTGGAAGCCCCACAGTGCCGCGCTCAACCTCTTGTGCCAACAGGGAGGCCTTCTTCTGCAAATTCTTAAAAGCATGTTTTTGAAGAATTCATTAAGCACATATTTACTGCATGCTTAAACTGTGCTAGGCAGTGAATATACACTTGAAAATAAAACAGGCATGGTTCCTAACTTCAGACAGAAAACAAGTTCCTTTATAAGTAAATATGTAATTACAAATTGAGCTAAATGCTCTGAAGGAAAAAAGTCAGATGCTGAGAGAGTATAATAGAGGATTTGGATTTGGTTGGGGCCTCTCTCAGGAAGCAATATTTCTCTCTCTTAGCTTTCCTAAACTTTATTTCTTCAAAACCACGAAACATTTTATAATGTACTTTTAAAAGTTAGCAAAATGAGACTTCCCTGAAAATGACGAGTGGACATATACACACCTACTACAAAGCACTTATGAGAAGCCAGAAATCACTGGAAGCTTGTGATGGGACTCCCTTCCCCAAGAGTGCCTGAATGACCACCGGATTTCTTTTAGGGGGGTGGTTTTCAGAACCCAGGAGTCAGGGACCCCAGGCAGCTGGTACGTGTGGCTGGTCTCGGTAAGGCCCTTGTCTCCAGAAGCCCAAGGGCAGCGGTGTCAACTTCGAGGAAGGATGGGGCTGGGGGGGGGCATCAGGAGTCAGGGACACTGCCCCTGGGAACCTGGGAGTGGGGTCCGGGCACCAGAACAAGGAGCAAGTGCAGCCCTGGGCCCGTCACCGGCTCGGTCTGTGCCGAGAAAGCCAGGCAGAAGTCAGAGTCGCCACTGCTGGTGCCATCTGTCCGGTTCGCCAGCGCTAAAGTCACATACAGCCCCTCTGGTGGCAGCGCCCATGTGGCTTCACAGGCAACTTTGAGAGTTTCCTGCACCCCCTCCCCCTTCAGCAGCATCCGTGGCGCCGCTGGCACTGCTTCCACACAGCTGGGTCCCAGAAGATGCTCACCAAGTGCCCCTCATGGGGGTGGCCCCAAACCACTCGCAGCCAGGCCTCGGTGCTGCCCTGCTCCGAGAGACTGTGAGGAAGCCCCGGGTTCCCTACATGAGGGAAGATGTGGGCGGGGCTCTGGGTTGTGGCTGCCTTCGTGGGGCTGCCCAGGTCACACCCACCCCACTGCTGGCTCCCTCCATCCAGGACTGCTCCCTGCTCTCCCCCAAAGCTATCGAGGCCAGACTCACTGTTCTGCGATCAGGGTGGATGCGCTCACCCCAGCTTTGTTGGCGTCCAGGACGAGGACACAGACCCACATAACTATACCTCTAAATCTTTTTTTTAAATTTTTTTAAAGATTTATTTTTTTATTCATACAAGAACTGGGATACAGGCCAGAGTGGGGAACAGAACAGGCAGACCCAACCAAAACACACTGCCGAGGGGAGCAGCGGGTGAAACAGGAGAGGTCTGCTGTGCCATGTGGGTTCCCTCCCTGGCCAGCGGCAGGGATCGAACTCGTGCTGCAGTGGCTGCGGTTTGCCTCATAGTGCGTTGCTTAACCCACTGCGCCACCAGGGAGGGCCCCTATACCTCTAAATATTTTAAAATTACGATCAAACTTACCGGCCATTAAATAAAATAGGTCCATAACATTACCGTGATGTGAAAGAAGACTAGGTCTGAGTTTTGAATTCTTGAGTTCTTAGAGTTGCATGATGGAGTGCAAGTGGGTCCCAGGCCCCCTCCCCCCACTACTCTCCTCTCCCCCCCACCAGGGCACTCAGTCCCACATTGGGGTGGGGGGTCCATGCATGCTCACCCTTCGGCCCACAGAGTCCACCTCTATCCACATTCTGCCTCCCCTTCCCACAACACTCTCCCTGTAAACAGTCACCCCCAGCTACCAGGGGGCATGAACAGGTCATGGTGTGTTCTGGAGGCACTGGATAAGGGGAAGAGGCCTGGACGTCTCTGTAGAGGACTTAGCACGATCCAACAGGAAACTCTGGGATCACAGAGTTGTCCAGAGGGGAGAACGGGCTCCAGGTGGGTGTCCTTTGGGTTTGTGGCCTCCTTGCCCCACGTGTGGGGAGAGGTCAGAACAGGACCCTTTGGCGCATGGTCTGAGGCCAAAAGCTTTGAATGAACACCTCTTAGGGCACTTCTTGTCCTGGAGAGCAGATCTTCAGAAGTGCTCAGTGGCCTTGCAGCTGTCACTCCCTTCCTTCTCCTTCTCTTGAGCTGGGGACTTTCACTCGGCACCCACTCTTCCGAAGGTGATTTGGGAAATACTTCACCAATGACCAATCCGTGCAGGGGCCTGCCTAATTCTGGGCTGGGTTCTGACGGTCCCTACTAAGCCAGCACTGACCCTGCTGCTGCTGGGTCACAGAAAGAGAGAGGAGCGGTCAGGGCCACTAAGACGGACATGGGGGCAAGGCTATGGAAGAGGCCTTTATCATCAGCATGCAGATGCTGCAATATTTTAATGACAGCACTGCTGTGCCCATGAACAGCAACCCGTACTGTCCTCATCTTCCTTGTTACTAGGGTTGCGTCGTGCCCAGCAACAATGCAAAAGACAATATCCTCAGCTTTGCTTGAAGCTTAGAGGTGATTCATATATATAAGGCAAGTCTCCCAGCTCATTCAGCTGAGAAGATCCCTTTGCTCCTTGCCATCCTCCTTTTCCCTAAACCTGTCCTGCCTGGAATAATGATGGCTGGAGCTCCAGCAGCCATCTTGTGAGCTTGAGGATGGCAGCCGCATGCTAAAGGAAACAAAGCAGAAACATAGAAGGAGCCTACATTTCTGACGACTGCAGAACTGCCATGCCAGCCTCAGCCTGCCCACCACTGGACTCTCTTCATGAGAGAGAATGTATTTCGAATTTGAGTGAGCCTCTGTATTTAGGTCACTGTTACTGGTATTTGAGTTTGATGGCTAACTCATTTCAGCTCTACTTCTCAACATCCAAGTCTCCACAGAGCTGGTCCAGTGTCAGGATGTAGATGAGAAAGGAATCTTCGTTTGGCAGGTGTCTTCCGTGGGCTAGATGTGTTTTGTCACTTTCTGACCACTAGTATTACTTTCCTCATTCTGGCAGGTGAGAAAACTGGTCTGAGAGGTTATGTGGCTTGATTGCTGGTGGAACTCAGGCCGAGGCCTAGGCCTGGCAGATTCCAGAGCCCACATCTGCTTTGCCTCACCTCTCAGTCTGTACAGGCAGGACAGAGATCTCCTTCCTGCTCGCCCCTGGTGGACAGTCTAGGAAATCTGGGCGGCTGGGCAGTCTTTGTGGGTCACGCAGTGCCTCACTGGCAGCCTGGGGGGTATCTGCCTGTCCCGAAAAGTGGGATGGATGTATGTCAGAAAGAGCCTTTAGAAATCACCTATTTTTCTCCATTGGTACTCTCGAGAGAAAACCCAGCAAATCTCAGTCTGTGGGCCAGAGGTGGGGAAGAACTGAGAGGCAGGTAGCTGCCAGCCTTCTGTGCTCCACGCCAGGGCATAAGGGGAGCAGGGAAGGAGCCATCTCTCTCTCTCTCTCTCTCTCTCTCTCTCTCTCTCTCTCTCTCTCTCTCTCTCTTTCTCTCTCTGTGTGTGTGTGTGTGTGTGTGTGAGGGCCTGACAAGGTGCTTGGGTGTCCCTGGCTTGGAGGTTCTGTGTCCTTTGCCCAGCACATTTGTGTTAACTGCTGAGGTGGCTGCCGCAACAGGACCATTTTGTGAGGCTGCTTCATTTTCCCAAAGGTCAGTGGATGCTGGTGGAGGCCCAGTTCCGGGAGGCTGGTCCTCATCTCTTCTTGTGTCTCTCTGCCTAACTGACTTCCGTTCCTAGCACATTTAAAGGGAGGAAGAACTGTCCAAAAGCCCGTCTTTGCCTTCCTACAGCTGCCCCACCCCAAGTTCTGTATTACCTGTTTTTCTCTTCAAGGGTCAAGACCACTCATTCCTTCTCCCTTCCATTTGCTCAGACACTCGTAGAGGTGAAGGGCAGCCTCCTGCCACACCCCTCCCCATCCCCCACATTCTGCCCTTGGCAAAATGGCTTCCTGGGAACTGGAGAGGAGTAAGCCGAGGCTGCGAACTTAGAACGCCTCCCCAGAACGGGCTCTGCACTCTTCCCCGGCTGCCCAAACAGCCCCTCCCTGTCTCTGACTCTCCTCTGAAAACGGGACCCACCAGGCCCTCCCGACAGGACTCCTAGTTGCCTCCCCCTTCGCAGGCTCCCAGGCGGAGATGGAAAGCAGACCCTCCTGAATGTTTAACTTCAGCGCAGATGATAATAACTTTCCCATGGACGCAACTGTATCCTTTCTCTGTGTTCCTTCGGGGATCCCGAAACTCCATAAGGTTCTCATTTGCAGCTCGTTCCTGAGGAGGCCTCATTTCCTCGCCACACACCCCTGATGTGGTCAGGGTCTCCCTCCCACAGCCGGGGAGGGTGGGGGAAGGGGGAGGGGACTTCCCTGAGCTTTTCTCTAATGATTGCTTCCCTCCCCCTTGGCCTGGCCTGGCCTCCCTAGACCCCTCTCTTGGCCTCTGCCCTTTCTCTAACCCCTTCCCCCC
>JAGFMF010012069.1:5471825-5486778 GCA_019455555.1 Galemys pyrenaicus | reverse complement strand
GGGGGGGGGGGGGGGGGGGGGGGGGGCTCATCCAATCTGACTGGTGTCCCTAAAAGAAGAGGAGATTAGGACAGAGACATGCATGGAAGGAAGACAGACATGTGAAGACACAGAAGACAGTCGCCTATTAAACCAAGGAGAATGGCCTGGAACAGCTCCTCCCTCACATCCCTGAGAAAGGAAGCAACCCTGCTGACCTTGATCTTGGACTTCCAGCTTACAAAACTGGGGGGAAATAAATTCTGCTATTCAAGCAACCCAAGCTGTTGTACTTTGTTATGGCTGCCAGAGCAATTGAATACAGCAGTGAAGACCCATTTCCACTGGAAGAGACATTACAGGACACGGGCTTCCATATTATCCCACCAGAGAGAAGAGGAGGCTGGGATATTGATCCATCAACTGTCATCAGTCAGTATTTGGGGACCTTTTCCAGGAGGGAATTAATTTCTATATTCCTGGTCTGCCATCGGGGCAGGCAAAGCAGCTTTGGTGACCAGTAGAAGCCCACCAAAAACTCAGGGATTGCCATTTGAAGTTGGGCCTGGATCCACTAAGTGGTAAGAGTGGGAGAACTCTTACCTAGGAGATGAATAATGGATTATATCTTAGGTACCTATGTACCATGGCCTTTAACCTCTACCCCAAAGCAATATGCATGCATGTGTGTGTATTAATAAGAAGGTTTAGTCCGGACAGAATGCATACTTTTATATTGGATAATTCTGTGTAATGTTGTATAACCCTATAATAAATATAATTTGCAAAGATTACATCTGGTTAGTTTCCATGCCAAAGGCAATGGGATGAACAGAACACAGAACACAGTACCCTGTGGTCATGGGCCCCTATAGCTTTGGTGGTCTCCTAGTGATGTCTGGAGAACTCAAGAGACTTTTGCAAACTTTAGATTCACATACTGGGCATAGTTAGGATGAGGATGCTTTAAGTTAGGTTTCTTGGCCTGACTGAAACAAGTGCTGGCCAACTTCATTAAGAAAGAGATTTCTAGAAGGTGTGAAGTAGTCCACAGACTTGAGGGGAGGGAGCAAGACTCAGTCTAGAACACTTTGGTGACATGGTGACTTGCTAGCAACACACGCCTTCCCCCAACCTCTGTAGGACAGTCACTACTGGACACTTAAGGTTGCCAACATGACAGCATTGTCCCTGCATCTCTATGGCATTCCCTTGAGTTTCAAAATCTCCTAGTCCCCTGGCTGCTGGAATTGGAGGGGTTTCAGGGAAAGGAACTGGGCCATGCATGAGCTTCTTTAAATGGGGCACAGGCGATATATTCCCCCCCCTACCCAAACAAGGGGACATTTCTCAAGTGGGAGAGGTATTTGTCCTTGGAATATAGGTGGATGGAAATTCTGGAAAATTCTAGAAGCGGGGAGGAATGCAGAGTGGACTTGTTCCTGTGAGTTTTGGCTCTAGGGTCAGGCTAATGGAGACCATGGGTAGACTGGATGTCTGGCTGTGTGTGGGGTAGGTTCCCTTGACCAGGGACCCTTAGGGACTGTTAGCCCCTGAGGTACACTCAAGAATACCAAGGGGCAGAAGCTGGAAGACTGAGGGATACTGGAGTTCTGCTTATCTATAATTCACAATAAACTACACCAAAACAGTGCTTTAAAATCATAGCAAGCACTTACACTGCTCATGAATCTGGGACTTGACTGAGCTCAGCTGGGTCGTTTTTGATTAGGGGTCTCAGGTTGATGTGACGTGGTGGCTGGGGCTGAAGTCATCTCAAAGTCTTCTTCACTCGCAGGTCTGGCTCCTGGACTGGGAAGAATCCCACTGCTGGGAATGGAACCATCTGGAGTCCTTTGGGCCTCCCTCTATCTCTATGTGGCCTCTGATGTTGTCTCCCCAACATGGCCGCTTAGTTCTGTGGGACTTCTTACACACAAGCTTGGGGCTTCCAAGAAAGAGAACCAGACAGAAGCTGAATCACCCTTTATGACCTCGGAAATCATGCCGTATCACTTACCCCATATCACTTCACATCTGTTCATTCCATGTGAGTCAAGAAGTCCAGTCCATATTCCAGGGGAGGGAGGGGGATGTTATTCTCCTTTACCCTTTTGAGAGGAAGACAGGCAAGGAATTGCGTACGTGTCTAAAAAGTACCACAGTGGGCTAGGAGATGGCAAACGGCCACTTGGTTTGACTGACTTGAGTAACATTTTTTGCTCTCCATTTTCTAATTCGGCTGCTTATTTCCCAGAATGCAGAAAGGCCTGGCTGGAACTCCCAGCAGCATGTTGGTGACTAACATGTTTGCACCTTGTGGGCTGTACCCACCAACTCCAGTTAATCCTGCTCCATCATTATGCCGGGAGAGTTCATTCCAACTGAAATTTGACTATTGGTTTTTAATTTTGGTGCCATTTTTCATGCTGATGGCTCTTCTGGCTGACAGTGAATTACCCTGGGTGCAAATTAAATACAATAGAATTGCTAATCAGGCCATTAGAATACGCTGACAGGAGGAAATCTACAAGTTGTCAGACCTGGGCCTGCTCTCCCCTTGCCTTTTACAGAACTCACTTGACTTCGAATGGACCGGTGCATCGGACCAGTTCAAGTACTGGGAACAGACCCCTGCGGGCCGCCAGAGGGACTGAGCCGTGGCTGCGAGGCCTGTGATCCTACCAGGTTCCGCTGGTTTTCTTTGCAGGAAGAATCTTGCGCTGTAAGTACACGTCTCTGGGGATCGCTGTGTAATGTTCCATATACTCTTCTCATGCAAGGAAGTGTTGAGATTTAATTCGCAACCTCCAGGCCCACAAGGAAGGCATCAAATATCTGGCATAATGAACAATATTTTCAGATTTCTAAATTTAGAGGGAAGGTGAGAACACACCAGCATTTTTTTCCTTTTGTCTCATTCTGAGCAAAGATAGAAGACTTCACGTTGCACATTCAGTCACAGTTTCTTTGTTTATTTTTTTCTTTTAAATCTCTCCAAAACTGACTGAGAGGAAACAGATTTGGGAGCCACTTCCTAAGGGTGTGATGCCTGATGCCCAATAGTGGGTCTATAACTCAGGAGGCAGTGGACCTTTAGAGAAGACACACTCTGGACTTCAAAGATGAAGACACCAACCGGATGCTGGGCAGCGATGTTTAGGGTGAGATGTGCAATGGGCACTGGCAAGTGAGAGTAGGATCCCACCGAATCAGTGAGAGCTGACATTTGCTGACCCCTTCCAGTGATACGTGGCCACTTGAAATGCTGTGCAATACTTCATCTTCACAATAGCCTCGCTATGGAGAGTGCTGCCCTCAGCCCTGCAGCGCCAGCAAGGCACAGCGCAAGCGCTACGTGGATCCGGGCAGACGGGTAAAGGCGAGTCCTGGAGCCTTCGGTGGCTTTTCCAGGTTTTTAATGATCTTTCTGCACCATTTATAGTGAGGCAACCAGGTACAGGCTGGGGCGCTGGGGCCTGGGGGGTGGGGGTGGGGGCCTGGGCAGGAGGCTGGCAGGTCTCCCAGGCCCTGGTGAATCTGTAGCTTTCTTTGATCTCTGTCTGGCGTTCTCTTGTAGTCTCTTGCTCTTGCAGCCATTATCGTCCACTCGTAGCCGTTCTCTGTGGTCTGTGATGCTGCCCGTATAGCCGCAGTCTCTTGGCTCAGGTGTACCCACTAACGCACGCCCATGCCACACTCCAGGTGTCCACCCTCAGGTACGCACACCCCGAGCCCACGCTCCCAAGACCTCCTGTATTCAAGGCTGCGGGTGATAGCTGCAGAGGCCAGTAGCACAGAAACCTGAGCATGACTTGCCCTACAACCCTCATTTAATGGACACCAGTTTTATTTTTTTAAAGATTTATTTATTTATGCATACAAGAGCTGGGGTACAGGCCAGAGTCGCAGCAGGTGAGAGGATTCACCAGAGACAGAGCGGGGAGCAGAACAGGCAGACTGACTGAAAACACTGCTGAGGGGAGCAGCGGGCAAGGCAGGAGAGGTCTGCTGCGCCACGTGAGTCCCCTCCCTCTCCGGCGGCAGGGATCGAACTTGTGCTGCAGTGGCTTTGGTTTGCTTCATAGTGCATTGCTTAACCCGCTGCGCCACCAGGGAGGCCCTGGACACCAGTTTTAGACTGGGGACTCTCGTAGGGTCACACAACTAGTCAGGGGCGGGACAAGGGTTAATAGACTGGGTTCAGTTGCCAGACACAGGGGACAGGCAATACTGGCTTAGACAGGATAGATATTTTTTCTTACAAAAACAAAGTTTGGAGGAGAGCCCTCTAACTCAGATGTGGTGGCTCCATAATCATTGGCCAAGTCCTTTCTATCTTGTTTGCCTGCCCTGTCCAACATACAGTCTCTGCCTTACAAATACAGGACATTGAAATGTCAGATAAGCACTTTTTTTAGCTATCAGTGTGATATTAAATACATTAAACTTTAAAGTATTGCATTTTAAAAGTAGATAAAAATTAAGTAAAAACACATTTTCCTTTGCTTGATCTGGAGCCCTAGCTCTACCTCATGGTCCAAGATGTCTGCTTGCCTTCCAGCCTACAGGCCCACACTTCAGGAAGTAGGAGGAAGGACAGTTAAAGAAGGACCTCCTTCCCTTTATTTCATTTTTTTAAAGGGCGGGTCCTTTTTTTTTTTTTAAAAAAAAGATTTTATTTATTTTTGCACAGAAGAACTGGGTGTAGGCCAGAGGTGGGGGGTGGGTGTGATTCACCAGAGACAGAGTGCGGAGCAGAACAGGCAGATCCACTGAAATACACTGCTGAGGGGAGCAGCGGGTGAGGGTGATACAGGAGTGGTCTGCTGCGCCATGGGGGTCGGCTCCTTGACTGGGGATTGAACTCAGGCATCTAGATGGAAGCACTGAGCCTTAATCCCTAGGCCACCAGGGAGGCCTCCCTCCTTCCCTTTAAAGACATTCAAGAGCCCCTACCTCAAATAACTGCTCACCTCACTTTGGCCACTGGTGGCCTTTGGGGAGATTGGGGAAATAAGGCTTTTATTCTGGGCTGCTCTGGGCCCGGCTAACAAGCAGAGCTTCTGTCTGTAAGAAAAGTGGCTCTCCAAGGCCAGCGTAGTGTCTGCCACAGTTGGGACTGAAACTGAAGTCAGAGGATGGCTTTCAAGTCTTGGGGCTTAATCACCCTGCTGTGGGGTCTTTTCTCCAGTTCATGAAAAAAAAAAAAAAAAGTGGGGCGGACGCTGAGTGTGTCCCCCAGTCTTCCTTAGATCCTCTTCATGATTTCTGGGTGCCTGTTCCCTGACTTCTCTGTGCTCTGGCTGCTAACAGCCCACACATGGGACACTCTTTGGAGGCCTGCCCTCAGGCTACTGGAGCCACTCTGCCCACACCTGGGAGTTCGGATGGCACTTGGCCAATGACTCACTGCTCGAGCCCAGCTCCCCGGCCTGCAGTCTGGACAGCACTAAAGTGTAATTTATACTCCAGAGCCCCAGGCAGGGTCAGGCTGAGGCCAAGTGCGTGCCCTTGCTCTGCTGCTTCCCTTTGCTTGTCCTGCTTTTCCTACTCCCTTAACTGGTCTGTCCTGGAAGCATTTCCTGCATAAATCACTTGCAGACAAACCCTTGTCGCCATGTCTTTGTGGCCTAAGATAAGGGTTTACCCTGGAAAATATAAATAGGAAATGGGACAGTGCTTTTGAAGACAAAGTGGTTCTATTGTCACATGCCCCTCTGTGATGAAGAGGCAACGTGACTTGCAAAGCCCTTGAGCTTGAATTAGGTCACACCCAGCCTTACTGGCAAATCCTGAGCTGTGACAACTCATACGAACTTGGACATTTAATATTTATTCCCACCTTTCTCCAAACTTTATCTTTTACTTTTTGTGGGGGAGTGGGGTATGTGTATTCATCAGGGTTTAGACAGAAAAAGTATTCCGTGTTTCAAATAAAAAGGGATTTAATACTGGAGATTAGGCACTTATGGAACAGTTGAAAGAGTTAGAAGGTCCAGGAAAGCTGATGCCAACTCTCAGATTTCTTCCAAACTTCTAGAGCATCAGAAAATCCAGCAAGGAGCACACTGGCCTGCAGCAGCAAAGTAGGTGATTTTCAGGGAAGTTCCTGGAGATTGCCAGGAACGTTTCAACTTGCTCTACCTGTCTGGCTGCTGCTGCTACAGAAGCAATAATTACGGCTTCTTGCCTCCTTCCGGCATTCCAAATCTTGTGCAAGTACAGTCGATCTTCATTACTTGTGGATTCTGTATTTGTATACTTGTCTGTTTCCCCAGATTTATTTGTAGTCCCCACATCAACTCTCGTGACACACTCAGGGTCGCGCGCGGACTTGTGCGGAGTGGCAGTCACCCAATGTGCCAGCTTCCAGCTGAAGTCGAACAGCGGCGGCCTGCCTTCTCGCTGCAGTCTCGTATCATAAACAAGAATCCTTTTTACGGTCCATTTAGCGCCATGATTTTCATGCTTTTGTGCTTTTTGCTGGTTGCACTGTTTCAAATGGTCCCCAAATATAGTGCTGAAGTGTTGTCTAGTGTCCCCAAGTACAAGAAGGCTAGGATGTGCTTTATGGAGAAAATATGTGTTTTGGATACACTTCATTCAGCCTGAGTTATTAGGGCTGCTGGCCAGGAGTTCAGTGCTAATGAACATATTAAATAGGGTGTCTTTACACAGAACCACACATAACACCAAGTTACACATTGATTGGTTCCCAAAAATGTGATCAGAGAATCACAGGGACCTAAACCTGTATTTCCACTAGGAGCAATGATTTAGTATTCACTAAGTGTTCACGGAACATAACTACAACATAATTACCATGAATAATGAAAATCAACTATACTTTTCATTGGTAGAACCTAATTAGTAACCCATTTGGCAAGGAAAGCTGGAAAGTCATTCCCAAGCTTCTAGATGCTGTGATATTTGGGAGAACATAGAAGGGGGGATGGTGATAAACTTTTGAGACAATCCAACATGGCATCTTAAGCACCATTCAGTGCTTAAAAACATTTTTTTAAATGGTTGCCATAGGGTTTACAGAAATTAATCAGTGTTTACCTTCAAATAACACTATACCCTTTCACATGCAGTGTAAAGATATTTTAACAGTATACTACCAATTATTACTACTGTACATTATATATATACATGATATTTAATATATATTTATGATATTTTAATATATGTATTTATGTGTATGCCATTATATATGTGCTTTAATCACATAATGTATAATTGTTATGTTGGATTTATTTTTTTAAGATTTATTTATTTATGCATACAAGAGCTGGGGTACAGGCCAGAGTTACTGGGGGGTGAAAGGATTCACCAGAGATGGACTAGGAAACAGAACAGGTAGATCGACTGAAATACATTGCTGAGGGGAGCAGTGGGCGAGGCAGGCGAGGTCTGCTGCACCATGTGGGTCCCCTCCCTGGCCAGGGATTGAACTTGTGCTGTAGCGGCTGCAGACGCTTCATAGTGTGGTGCTTAACCCCTTGGCCACCAAGGAGGCCCTGTTGGCTTTTGACAATTATCTTGTAGAGCTACTTAAAGAAATTAAATGAATTTTTATTTACCTTAACTTGTTTTATTTCTAGTCCTTTTTGTTTATTTGTGTAGATCCAAGTTTCTGTCTGATCTCACATTTCTTCTACCCATAACATTTCTTGTAGTGCAGTTCTACTGCCAATGACATCTCTCAGTTTTCTTTATCTAAGAGAGTATTTTTAAAAAATTTGTTAAAATGGCAGTATTCTTTTTTTTAAAAGATTTATTTATTTATGCACACAAGAGCTGGGGTACAGACCAGAGTCCAGGGCGGAGAGAGGATTCCCCAGAGACAGAGCGGGGAGCAGAACAGGCAGATGAACTGAAACACACTGCTGAGGGGAGCAGCGGGCAGGGCAGGAGAGGTCTGTGGCAAAAAATGGCAGTATTCTTAATGGCACCTCCACCCCCAGTTTTATTGACAAATAAAATAGTACGGTCTTTAAAGTATACACCAGGATGATTTGATAAAGCTATATATTTGAAAGGCTTCTCCCCCTGAGTTAATTTTTCCATCCATCACCTCACATATTTACTTTTGTTGCATTTCTTAAAGGTCAAAATGCCAAATCTAAAACAAGTCATTTAAAAAAATCATTTTGCTTAATGATATCTCTTTTACAAAAACATCTTTTTGCTGGGTATTGGATTTGGGGTTGACTTTTTTTAAGCATATGCTACTTTATTGTCTTTGAGTTGCATAGTTTCTGATGAGAGTCTACCTATCTTTGTTATTCTAGACATAATGTCTTTTTTTCTCTGGTTGCCTTCATGATTTTCAGTCTTGTCTTTGACTTCCAGCAGCTTAAATATGATATGCTTAGTTTCCTTTTTCAGTCTTGCTTGGTATTTTCTGAGTTTCTTGGATCTGTGGTTTAGTTTCTATCATTCATTTTGGAAATTTCTTGGCCATTATTTCTTTAAATATTTCTCCTGCTCCATTCACTCTTTTCTCCTTGGATTCCTATTACAGATAAGTTAGGCTGCTAATGTCCCAAAGCTTTTTAATGCTCTGTTCTGATTGTTCCCCAATTATTTTTTTTTCTCCTTGTGTCTTAGTTTGGGTAATTTGCATTGACATATCTTCAGATTTACTGATTCTTTCTTCAGCTGTATCAAGTTTGTGGCTAAGTTCTCCAAGCACAGTAGTGTTTTTCATTTCTAGTATTCCCATTCAAGTCTTATAGTTTTATTAGCTCTGTGAAGTTACCCATCTGACCTTGCATATTGTTCACCTTTTCCATGAGGGCCATTGGTTTCTGCCCCAGGAAAACTGGTGCTTATGTCTTTTCTCACTTTGAAGACAACTGTTTTTTTTTCTTAGAATTCAGGTCAATTTGGTATCCTCTGACCTTGGCTTTCTGATGAGTTCAAGGACAGTTGGGATTTTCAGGTTGTCCAGATTTGTTGTCGTTATGTGGGTGTTCTACATCCTAAGTGGAGTATGGTTGTTTTTTTAAGAGATATGCTTCTGTATAAAAAGTACAAGAAGTAGTTTTGTGTTTAATTATGATTTTGTTCAAATCCTGAGATGTGCATTATAACCAAACCAAAGCACTAGTATTTTATTAGAGGAATTTAAGAGGAAATTCTCAGTCTCTACAAGGCTATTCTATAAGCACTGGTAAGTGATGTAAATGGCCGATTAAACTTAATATGTTACCCCTCCATTATTTAATCATGTCCTCCCCAAATTCATATGTTGAAAGCCTAACCCCCAATGTGACTGTATTTGGGGATAGGGTCTTTAAAAGAGGTAACTAAGTTTAAATGGGGTATAAGGATAGACTCCTAACCCAATCTGATTAGTGTCTATATGAAGAGTAAGAGATCCCAGGGGTGCACAGAGGAAAGACCAAGTGAGGACACAGTGGGAACAGAGCCAACTGAAGGCCAAGAGAGAAGCCGCAGGAGAAGCCAACCCTGCCACCATCTTGAACTTCCAGGCTCCAAATTGTAAGAAAACAGGTTTCTGTAGTTTAATCTGGCCACCCTGTGGTATTTTCTTATGGCAAGCCAGGTAGACTAATACACCGCAATTGTGGGTATAGTAGATTCTCAAAAATGACTCCCAATGAATCATGTCTCCCAGTGTTCACACTCTTTCGCAAAGTATGTTTGCACCTCCTTCTGTCAAGAGGTAGAATTACCAGGCCTCCAGAAGCCTTGAAGCTTCCACTTTTGCTTGGGGGGATTTCCAGCCACCATGTAAAGAAGCCCAGGCTATCCTACTGGAAAGAGAAAGCACTTGGAGAAGAGCCAAGCCCTGAGACATATTAGTGAATCTTGCCAACCATGACTGATAGCAGTTGGTGTATAAATACCCTGGCTCCCCTGCCCCTTGGGTGGGATAATGCTGAGCCGTGTGCTCTAAACCATTAGCCAGCATTTCCCCGTAGGCATGAACTCTGGTTTGCCCACAGTGGTAGCCAGTAAAGTGCACCCTTTATTAATTAACTCAATCCCTTCTCTGTCTCATCTTTGCTGCTCCTCACACTCCCAATAAACCGTTAGCGAACACTCACCTCTTATCTCAGGACTTGCTTCTGGGGGAATCCAAACCATGGCAGTCATTTATCTTTCCACGGCACCTGATTTAATCCCTGGTGCAGAATAGGTCCTCGATAATCACTTGTGGACTGGCTGACTTTCTGTCCGAATGAGTAACTGAGTTAATTAATGGTAGGAAGGGCCACTTTTCCAGGATTACCTCTCTTGCAGGAGCTACAGCAATGCGTCACCAGACTCGCACCCAAGGACATGCCTGCTACCCATTCCTGGGTGTTCGATGAGCAGGCAGTCCTCGGCCGTCAGCCCTTTCAGATGTCCTCGGTGCAGTGACCTTAGTCTAGGTCATGCCTTCCCTGGTAGCCCACTCCGGTGACTGGTACAAAGGTAAGCCTTAGCAGACAGGATTCAAAGGGTAAACAATGTGGCCGCTTCAGCCTATGGTAGGAAAACCAGGGTGGGGGATCCTCACTCTCGACCTCGCCACTGGGTTAGCTGAGAATGTGGGACTCAGGCCACACCCCAGCTTCTCCTTTTACCTTGCACTTCCTCCCTTCACTTCATTTCACAAAACTTGATCCCTAATAAGCATCTTGCACTTCACAAGTCATCTTGGCATCTGCTTCTGGAAAGTCCAACTTGCAACACCTCTCTTTCTCAGTCACCCTGATTCCTTCACTGTTACCTGCCCACATTTGGTGGGGTTTTCTGGCACCACCTCATTGTTCACACTACTGTTTACTCCCTCCACTCAGTATAGCACCTGGAAAATGCTTTTCAGCTTATAAATTAGCTCCCCAGATGATAGCAAAGCTAGTTTTCACAGCGGTCCTGGGAGGGAGGTAGTCTTCCTTCCATTTTTCAGATGAGGAGACTGAAGTTTAGAAAAATACAAAGATTTTCCCCAAACCACACATCTTTGAAGTGGATACTGGAACTCAGAAGGCACTGGTGAGCACAGGAATGTTAGTATATGACCTTCAGCTATGCCCTGGACATAGAGACCGGGTGACATCTGCTGTAGGAAATATCTGTGGTTTTTGGGTTTCAACGTGAAATGCCCCTACTGAATCTTCCCTGAGAAGAGTAATGGGTCCCAGTACCATCAGCTGAATTCATCTGTAAGATTTTCTCATGTGAGCATCAGTATGCAAAATCCTTATTTAAATGAGGCTGGGAGGCTAGAGACTGCCCAGACACAAGTAAATCAGCAAACTACGGGACCCAACATGCCTTGCATCTCCCATGGGAGGTGACGCTGTTTGTTCCCTCCTGCAGAACTGGGGGATGGGATGAGTCCTCTAGAGATTATGCAGGGGTTGTCAGGGCTTAGTTCAGAGAAGCACATGCGGGTCTGATCTTGAATTAGCCCTCTTTTCTGTTGTTTGTTTCCAAATAAACTCATTTTGTTTTTGGAATAATTGATGGCTTTTGTTTGCAGTTAACACTCAGGAGTCAACTATGTAGGTGAAATAGTTGTGAGAGAAGGCCAAGAGAGGTCGAGACTGAGGGCTTGGGGAGGGGGGTGGTTGCTGGTAGAAGGCCCCTAGTGCTTACAGATGAGGTGGGCACAGAATAGGGAGCAGAGCTCCCCTCCCCCCCTTGAGGAGGCCCCCCTGTGGAAATCAGCAGGCAGCACTCCACCCAGACGCTTCAGATGTGCTGAGCTGAGTGATGTTGCCTTGTAAATGAGAACAAAGGTTGTTCAAGTCTTATCAGCTAATGCTTCCTGTAGGCAGTGGATAGACACACCTTGGAAGGAAGACAAACGAGGCCCTCAGCTCCCTAGCACGTAGGTGAGTTGGCAACTTAGATTGGGGAGGAAACCAAGGCAGGTAAGTCTCAGCTTCAGCCTGGTCCTGGGGTGGGGACTCTGGAGAGTGAATTTTGCCCTCAAAGTGGTTCCACTGGAGCTGTAACAGGGTGGTCCCCAGGAAAGGGGAAAGTTTTAAAATTCCGGTTCCGCCCTAAGTGGGTGGAGCTGAGCAGGGAAAGAAGATTCTGCAGAGAGGAGAACAGAAGGAAGGGAGAAAAAAGGAAGCAGGATGTAGAGCAGCAAGGAGACCTGGAGGGGGCACGTGGAGCAGAGCCACGTGTGAAGAAACTACGCTTGCTTTTTGGTCTTGGACTAGTTAAAACAGATGTGGGTGAGAGACCCGTGGGGAGGTTAACCATGGCAGCTGTCATCTTGATTTTAATTTTGCTCTTATCCTCCCAAATTTGTCTAACTCTTTCTAACCCTTTTCTGTGGGTCTCTACTGAAAGGTCCTTTAAACTTGTGGCAGGCTTTTGGGCCTTGCTTTGGGCCAATCCTATTTGGCTAAACTTTTACCCTCAAGGAGATGGGTAACTCTGGATGCTTAACTTAGTAACTATGTTCTTTGTCCTTTCTGTATTGTACCCTAATTGTATTAAAGTTCCTTTCCATTAAAGGCCTTATATGTTTGTCTTAATGTGATGGATGGCAAAACCCATTCAGAGAGGACAGGTTTGGGGGTTCTGGGGTACCCCTCTCCCTGCCCTGTAACAGAGCCAAGGCGGCTATGTTTGAGTGCTCCCCTCCCTGCAGTCACTGGCTAAGGGGCTGCCCTCCCTGGAGGGAGGTACATTGCCAGCTCTCATCAGTAAGGCCCAGGAGCTTGAGGACAATCCCTCTGAAGCACAGACAGGTACTGTTTATTGGCAACAAAAGGTCTCTGAAGCCAGGGACACGCAAAAATCATGCGGAAGCATCCAGGAGAATCCCAGGGGGCAGTGCTGACATTGTCCACAGTGGTTCTTAGTGGATGACAATAAGTTTTTCTGACCTTCTCATCCCTTCCAGAGCATGATGGATGCTCCTTTGCTGTGCCTATCTCCCCATTGCTTTAACTGTCTTTGCTCTCTTGCTGTGAGCTTTATGGGGGAGAAATGGCAGCTTCATAGTCCAGCAATTGGTACAGGGCCTAGCACACAGCAGACCAGAACCAGAATCACTGTTGCCCAAAGGATGGATGACAAAAAGTTTTGTTCAACGAGTGAATAAAGTACCAGTGAAGGGGTGGGGGCAAGCCTGGGAATGAGGCAGGGGTCAGGATGTGGACCAGGACCTTGCTGGTTCTGGAATGATCCTTTTGAACCTGGGACCAGTTGGGCAGCCTCTCCATTATTTACCAAGTCATCCCCTTGAATGAGTTATGCCGTCTGCCGATGTCAAATATCTGTAGCTGTTAACCCTGTGTGTGTGGATGGAGTGGAGGGTTGGGGAACAAAGGTGCCTCTCAGCTTCCCCCAGGAGAACCCAGATGGTCTGAGCTGAGAGACGAATGCGAGCAGAGAGAAGCCGGGTGTCTGGGCCAGAGGAAGCTGGACAGTTACATTAGGCAAGACGCCTCCCAGTAGAGAGGGTTCAACTGAAAGTAACAGAAAGACTCTAGCAGGGGCATCTCCCCTGTTGTGACATAGGCATTGGTACTTGTTACTCCTTTTGAACTTTCTGTATCTGGCAAAAGCAATAGTAGTAAACTGCTGGCACCTTGGCCTAGAGCAGGCTGTGGAGCCAACAAAGCGAGTAGTTAGTAACTCAACTCTTCACCTCCATGTGCTTAAGTGAAGTGACATGCCATTGCACTCTAGACTCTCCCTGAGGCAGAAAAGATTGTAAAACAAAACCAAAAAAACCTAAAACAAAGATAAACTTTTTGTATCTTAACCTTTTTAGATCCGATTGTTACTCTCCTTCAGAAGTAAGAGGCCTGTGGGGACTGACTCACCGTAATTAAAATCATGAGGTTGGTATAAAAAACCCTAGAAAGTCATTAATTTACAGTGAGAAGTCCAGACATTTATTCATCTATTTATTCCATGAATATTTATTAAGTGCTGACTTAAGCCTGGTTAGTTATACATTATCCTAAAGTTCTTTTTGGAAGGTAACGTAGCTTTCATGCAGGAGACAAAAGCCACATTGGTGACTTTAACAGAGAGAATTTCATGTAGAGAATTGTTAGCTAAGAATAAGGAATTGTTGTCACCAAAGAGATAAAAAAGCAGAACTCGAAGGCATCATGGGGGTAGCAATGTGGAAAAGCAGCTACCACTCCTGGGGGGACAAAGGGCGAAAGTAGGAATCATTCAAATCCAGATGTTTGGAAGAGACATCACAAGGGCAGAAACTCAGAAGCCTGACAACCGGGTACCTGCTGGCTGGTGCTGGTTTCTGAGCTCAGAGGAGGTCCCCAGTGTGGTGGGACCCATGTCCGAGGAGGGGATATTTGCTGGCTGTTGTTTTGGGGATAGAAGGTAAGGAGGCCAGTTCTGTAGAATTCTGGAAAACGGCCAACTGAATTCAGCTGTGGCTTCCTGAGGGAACTGCTGCAGCGGGAGTGAAGAAGCATGGGGGGTAGGTTGGGGGGGTGGGGGTGGGGATGGCCACTCACAGGCTCAGGAAGTTAACAGGAATCCCCAGGAAGCCAGTGCAGGCCAAAGGAACAAACAAGTCTCTTCTTCCTCTAGGAGGCCTCTCCCCTAGCACCTCCTATGGGCGGAGCCCAACAGAGCAGCTGGCAAAGCAAACCGTTTGTATCCCCTGCACCACCAGGAAGGGTAATTGTAATTTTTTAATTAAGGTAACGTTGGTCTATAACACTATACAGCATTACAAATCAACATCTGTATATACTACATCGTGTTCACCACCCAAAGGCTAGTTTCCATCCTTCAACATACAATTGATCCCCTTTACCTATTTTAAATACCCCGTTCCCCCTTCCTTTCTGATAACCACTATTCTGTTCTTTGAGTTTAAGTGTCTGACTTATTTTTTTTCTAAAGATTTATTTATTTATGCATACAAGCACTGGGGTACAGGCCAGAGGTGTGGGGGGTGAGAGGATCCACCACAGAGAGCAGGGAGCAGAACAGGCAG
>JAGFMF010012069.1:5447892-5471775 GCA_019455555.1 Galemys pyrenaicus | reverse complement strand
AGAGCAGGGAGCAGAACAGGCAGATCAACGGAAGTACACTGCTGAGGGGAGCAGCGGGCACAGCAGGAGAGGTCTGCCGCACCATGTGGGTCCCCTCCTCTGGCCAGCAGCAGGGATCGAACTTGTGCTGCAGTGGCTGCGGTCTGCTTCATAGTGCGTTGCTTAACCCTATGCGCCACCAGGGAGGCCCAAGTGTCTGACTTATTTCACTAAACATAGTTCCTCTAGGTCCATCTGTGTTGCAAATGGCAGCATTTCATCTTCCTTTTTATGGCTGAGTAGTATTCCAGTCATAATGTGTATATATCACATCTCCTTTATTCAGTCATCTGTCTATGTGCATTTAGGTTGTTTCTAACTATTGGCTATTGTGAAGAGTGCTACAATGAACATGAGGGTGTGTAAGTCTATTTGAATTAGTGTTTTCATATCTTTCAAGTAAATATCTGGAGGCAGGATAAGTACATCATATGGAATTTATATTCTTAATCTTTTGGTAATTTTTCCATAACTTTTCCCATAATGGTTGCACCAATGTACATTCCACCAATGGTGTGCAAGGGTTAAGAAGGGTGGTTTGGACCTGAGAAACAATATCTTGATAACACAGATATCTCTAAAGAAGTTTGAGGTAAGTGAGAATGAGCTAGCTTCCCCCCCCCCACACACACACAACACACACAACTACCAGTTCACAGAAAAGTTAGCTTCTGGTCAAATTTTGTCACACATTGGAGGTTTATTAAATATGCATTTATTAACAATCAGGCACAAACCAATTCCTGCAACTATTTTCTAAGATTGAGGAAGTCCCAGTGCTCAGCCCATGCCTTACATGAATAAGGCCCATTCAAGGCAGATGCGATTCCAGTAGCATCAGGAACCAGAAATCCTGCAAATCTAGAGGCTAGGGGCAGGCTCCAGGCCTTGCTAGGTTTTGGTAACTTCTTAAAAAGGTGGAGAGTATCTGGAGCATATTAAGCAAATCTATAAATTCTGAATACCTTTAATTTCACCAACAAGAGCCTATTTCTAACATTTGTCATGCTAATTAACAAGCCATCAATTTCATCAATGAAAACCCATTTCTGACTTTCACTCTGCTAATTAACAAAGCCTCAGATATTGATGAAGCTCTGGTGATCTTGTATTTGAATGCGGCTTTCCTGATATAAAGCTGGCTGACTAGGCAGAGAGGATTCTCTAGGAGAGCAAGCAACCGCCCCTGGAATTGCAGTTTTAACTAACACAAACATAATACTGCACCATCCCAGTGGAAGAATTGCAGAAATAAAATGCAGACATCACAAGTTCTGTTTGTACCAGGTGCCACCAGGATTTGGTGGTAGACCAGGCACAGGCCTTGCTCTGAGGGAGGTCGAGCCTGGAGACAAATGATAAAAGAGGTGACTGCAATATGTGTGAAGTGTGCTGACAGGGGTTGGCCAGCACGGCCCGGTGCTTTTATGAAAACCTGAGTTCTGTCACTCATTGTCTGTGAACCTTCCCTGCAAGTCAAGTTGCCAGATAGAATACAAGACGTCCAGTTAAATTTGCATTTCAGATCAACAAAGAATAATTTTTTAGTATAGTCATTTGTTGCTTAAAGACAGGGCTATGTTCTGAGAACTGCGGACTTAGGTGATTTCATCATTGTGTGCAGGCCCTAGAGTGTAATTACACAAACCTTGATGGTGCAGCCCGCTACATGCCTAGGCTGTCTGGTCTAGCCTGTTGGGACCAGCATTATATACGTGGTCTATTGCTGACCGGAATGTTGTTAAGCAAACCATGGCTGTGTAAGTGCTTTTATTTTATTTGCTAAATGTGACAACCCCACATCAGGGCAAAGGCAGAAGGAAAGCCAAACAGGGCAGAAGCTGACACGGTAGTGTGAGATTAGCTAAGGCAGGGGAGTGAGATAGTTTTGGGTTCTCTGCTGGAGTTAGCCACTTCCATCTGCCTCCTGGACAGACTCAGTGACTTGTTTTGGACGTCAGGGGGTTTGTGCCCCTAGAACAATGCTGGTCCCAAGCCATGTGCAGTCTGTCTAAGCCCCCCTCTTATAAATGCGGCAGAGTAAATCCCTTCTTCTAGCACATTCTTTTTAAAACAGGTCCCAAAATAGTTGACTATATTTAAACTTCCATAATGGCAATGCCATTTTGCTTCCCTCTAAATAGGTCCCCTGAATGGGATTTGTTTGCTCATAGCTTTCATTTTCTTTTTTCCAGTGATGGCTGATCTCATTTTGTTAACACAGAGAAGTTAAGAAACTTGCCCCAGGCTAGCCAGCTGGGACTTTGTCTTCCTCAAAGCCTGTGCCCTTTCTGGTGTTTGGTGTTAGTCTGTATCCTGAGATTGTGTTCCTCTCTACACAGGGAAGTGGCTGTTGGGTAAGTGAAGGACACTGGCTTGGCGTAAGAGGCCTTGGACTTTTTTGGGACATGGACACATCCCAGAGTTGGAAGTCTGGGGACGATTTTGATGTTTAGGAGCTACAGACATCCAATAACTCACAGACTGATCTGACAGAACCTCTTGATAAACCTGAACGCTGCTCATACAGAGCAAGCCAAGGCGAGGCCCTGTGAGAGGGAGCTCAGCCCCAGGTGGCACAGCAATTCAAGGAGCAGCTTTTCCAGTCGAAGGTCCTGCTGGTGAGAGCTAAGTGCTGGTGGAGCTGCTCATACAGAGCAAGCCAAGGCGAGGCCCTGTGAGAGGGAGCTCAGCCCCAGGTGGCACAGCAATTCAAGGAGCAGCTTTTCCAGTCGAAGGTCCTGCTGGTGAGAGCTAAGTGCTGGTGGAGCTTCACTCCACGTTTACAAAACCTGTCCTCTTCTTCCAGCCCTGTGGCCTGGCAATGCTTAACGCTCATCTGGAAGATTCAAGGCGGTGCAGGGCTTGCTCAAAATCCACCCGAGGTATCACAATCCTGAAATCCACCAGGCCAGACCCAGGAACTGACCACACGGCAGGGGAGCACACAGGTGCTGGGAGGACACAGCACATGTTTCCAAAATGATGCCGGCACCGGATGTGGCGACCCCAGCGGCACCAACAGCGGCGACGCGGTAGCCCTGTCGGCTTGGGATACTGTGGTTGATAACTCTGTCACCTGCAGGAATCACATCATGGATCTGTGCATAGAATGCCAAGCTAACCAGGCCTTGTCTTCTTCTGAAGAGCGCGTTTTGGCATCCAGAGTCTGTTACCAGGCTTTTCACTTGCACTGCATCTCTTTTGTGTTATGTTGAAGACAGCTTTGCCCACACCAAGTTTCCTTCTAAAAGCTTTATTATTTTACCAAATTTAGATCTGCAGTTCTTCTGAAATTGAATTATACGTATAGTGTGAGACAGGGTTCCCAGATTCATTTTTTTCCTATTCTGATAGGAAATTAACCTACTACCATTTATTTGAAAGATTATATTCCCCCACCGCATGCCACTGTCATGCTGTCATAAATCAGGTGACCTGAATGTATATGACTGCCTATGGACTTTCTATTCTTTTCCATTGCTCAGTTTATCTATACTCATGTCCATACCTCACCATATTCCCCAGAGGGGCTTGTATATTCTTGACTATGTTGATTCTTAGATACTTTATAGTGTTGTGGCTATTACAAATGACATTTTGTTTTTATTACATTTTATAGTTTCTAGTTATTTGGGGGGTAAAGAACTGCTACTGATTTTTGTTGGTTGATTTTTTTAGCTGAAACCTTATATTCATCTTCTATTAGTGTTAAGAGTTTGTTGATTTTTTAGATAGATGATCATATCACCTTCAAATAGCAGTTTAATCTTTTTCCTTCTAAAATAACACATTTGTGATGATTAATTTTATGTGTCCATTCAACTAGGCAATGGGGCCCAGTTTGGTGTTGTGTGTTTTGTTTTTTTTTTGTCAAACACCAATCAAGATGTTGCTGTGAAGTATTTTTTAAAGATATGATTAACATTGAAATCAGTAGACTTTGAGTAAAACAAATTACCCTCTATAATGTGGGTGGGTCCCACATAGTCATTAGAAGGCTTTCAGAGAAAAGGACTGACATCTCCCAAGGAAGGGGGAATTCTACCTCCAGACCGCTTTGGGGCTTGAGCTGCAAAATCAGCTCTTCCTTGGATTGCCAGCTTATCCTGCAATTTTCAGATTTTCCTGCCCCAAAGTTGTATAAGCCAATCCCTGAAAATCTCTCTTCCTTCCTCTCTCCATCCCTCCCTCCCCCCTTCCCTTCTTGTCCCCACTCTCTCCCTCCCATCCTCTCTCCCCCTCATCTCTCACTATATATGTACCTACAAATATTCTATTGGTCCTGTTTCCCTGAAGAAGCTTCACTAATATAATCTCCTAATTATTGGTCTAACAACATTGGCCCAACAGTTTCGTGCCATATTAAACAGTATTGATGGTTAGGACACTGTTGTCTTATTCACAATTTTAAAGGGAATGTGTCTAAAGTTTCTGCAAGTATATATGCTGTAGGTGTTAATACATGACCTTTATCAAGAAAATTTCTCTATATTCCTAGTTTGCTAGGTTTATCAATATTGAAGCTCTATTGAATTTGTGGAATAACACATTTATATGATGGATATGGATATGATGGATTTTTAAAAGATCTGCTGGATTCAGTTAGCTAATACTTTGTTGGGATTTTAACATATAGGTTCATAAATGAAAAAGCCTTATATTTAAAAAAATTTGTCATAACTGGTTTGTAATTAAGATTACACTGACTTCATAAAATAAACTGGATGGTTTTCACACTTTTTCTAATCCCTGGAATAACAGAAACTATACGTTTATTGAAAAGTCCATAGATCTCACCCATAAAACCACCAGGGCCTAAAGTTTTTGGGGAGGTATTTCTCTACTATTTCAATTTCTTTAGATTTCTTGGTCTGGAAAATATCATTTTCTTCTTGATAAAATTTTGGCATTTCATATATTTCTAGACCTTTATTTCATCTTTGCTTTTAATTTTGGTAGTATAGGTATTAATAACGCTTTTTAAAAATTATCACTTGTATCTATAGTTACTTCCTCTTAATCTGCCTATATTTTATTCATTTGCATCTTCTCTGTTTTATTCTTGACAATGCTTGCCAGAGTTCTTTCAGAAAATATTTTCATAGAACAAGTTCTTTACTTTTAAAATAATGCCCATGGTTTTTGCTGCTGTTCTCCATTTCATAGAGTTCGACCATAATGGAGTCAACAAAAGCTGAAAGTGAAATCTAAAGGTCAACTCCAGTTTCAGTGCATCAATAATTGGCAAATATATCTGTTACAATATAGCTTCACCAATACTACAATTATTCTACAAAGATGGTCAAATTGTTACCTTGGCCACAGTACATATATCAGGGAACTGTTCACAGGAAAATATGAAAATAGACTCTCACATTGGAATGATAGCAGTGTTGTTGATACATAGCAGGGCACACTAAGACTTGTGGTCTACTCAGCAAGTGCAAATCCTTCTCCTTGGGAAAGGCCATGAAATTCTAGCCAAGATTTCCACAGAACCAATCAGAGATTTTTAGATTATGATAGGCTCCTTTTCAGAATCACTTGATGTTTCACTGTTCCAGCACAGAGCACTGCTTTCACATGCTCAGATCTTCAACAGACAATTTATAGCATGAGCACTGTGAGTCTCTTATCTCTGGTAATGGATTTGTGTTGGCCTCAGTTGTCTGTAGAGGATTTATGGACAGGAATCTTATCCCACTGTTGCCACCCCCCCCTTACAGGCCCCCAGATAAGTGGGCCAATGATAAAGCTATACAGTGTGCTAAGGAAGCTCTGAAGTAGATTACTGAAGGATGAGCCATAAGACATGCCAGGTTCCATGCTGTCCAAAATGTCACACACTATTCAACTTTTACAGCTAACCATGGCCCATCCATCAAGAATGGTCTCAGCTGTCTCCACAAAAATAAATATGATGTCTCAGTACTGTTCCATCTGTAACTATATTTCACTTGTTTTTACCCTATGAATTAGTCTTCGCTAAGGCTTGTTGGGTTAGTCCAAGGGTGGGATCTGCTGCTAGAATAATTAGTGCCAGGACACTCAGAATGTAGTTGGGTCAGTGTGGTATTGTCCAATTGATCAATGGTAAAATCTCCCTCTCAGTTATAACTTGAGGAAGACAGACCAACAGAAATATCTCCTTCAGCAGTATGGGACTTGAATTTCTCATGAGTATTCCTCAAAGTTGTAAGGATGAAAGCAATAACTTCTCAGTCACTGTACTTAAACCCAGTACTTTACTTGGGTAGTACCCAAAAGTACTACTGTAAAATCATTTTCATATACCAGTTTTCCTAGGAAACAAGCCTTAAAACAGATTTGCATGCAAGTTTATTGAGGAGGGTTCACAGTATCTACAGTCAAGGGGCCTGAAGCATGCAGGATTGGGGAGAAGAAGTTTAGTTATGATCACTACCAAGGCCCAGTTTGTACCATGGGGTGCTCTGGAGCTGGGTAATCCTTCAGAATTATCCCAAATTGAGATGAGAGGATTTGGCTTTGTGCTTCCACACTGACCATTCATTGGATATGGGCTGTACCTGGGAAGGGGACATGACCTTGAGTAACATGTGTCTCTTCAGCTGAAGGTAGTCCCCAGTCAGGAACTCAGCTGACAGTGTAAGTTGTTAACACTCCAAGCACCAGAGGAATTGAATGCTATAGTCCTGAAGTGGGAAATTTCGATGGTCTGCCACATCATCCATGATAATCCTTCGCTAGGCACCATGTCATTCAGATCCACCTGCTTTATAGAATAGACTTAGGAAATAGCCCCTCCAGAATTCAGGTGGGCTTTATTTCCTGTAAAAATTTACCAGAGGAAGGTTAGTGAGATGAACTGCAGACCTAGCTACTGCAACTGGTCTCAAGTCCCAACTGATGTTCCTGTCTCCCTTCTTTACTCTCTATTCTAGATTCCCTTCATACTTGGAGAGCATCTCTGTCATTTTAGGTGGCTTGCCTGGTAACTTGATATAGATTCTCATCTCTGAGGGCCTGAGCCATTGTCACCTTGCCCTTTTAAGGTAAGAGCTGCTACCTGTGTTTATTTCTTATCAAAATTAGGCAAAGAATTATCAAAAGGTACCCTAGAGTATCACCTGGATGCCAGGTGATAAAATCTTCCCTATCTCATTTTGTAATATACCCCTACCCTCTAGTGAAGATCAAAGTCAATTTAACCAATCAGCATACTGGTTCTTCCTATTTCCTATTTGTTACTTAGTGCAAGGACCTGAAAGTGACTGAGTAGAAGTCATAGTGTAAATTTCAACAGGACTGGGCCTCCCTGGTGGCGCAGTGTGTTGAGCAACGCACTATGAAGCAGACCGCAGCCACCGCAGCCCGAGTTCAATCCCTGCTGCCGGCCAGGGAGGGGACCCACATGGTGCAGCAGACCTCTCCTGCCTCTCCCGCTGCTCCCCTCAGCAGTGTGTTTCCGTGGGTCTGCCTGTTCTGCTCCCCGCTCTCTGTGGTGAATCCTCTCACCCCCCACACCTCTGGGCTGTACCCCAGTGCTTGTATGCATAAATAAATAAATCTTTAAAAAAAAATAAAATGTTCAGAGGAAAAAAAAAACCCTAGAATTCTATAGAAAAAAACCTAGAATTTTATACTCTGCAACATTATCTTTCAAAAGTGAAAGAGAGAAAAATTTTCTTGGACAAACAAAAATTGAGGAAATTTGTTGTCAGTAGGTTGCCATTGCAATAAATGTTAAAAGAATTTCTATAAAGAGAAGGGAAAGAACATTTCAGAAACATGGATCCATGTAAGAAAGGAAGAGCTATGAAGAAGGGATGAATTAAGGTAAAATAAAAGCTTATTTCCTTATTCTAACAGCAGTTCCTTCAAAATGATAATAGTGAAAATATATACGACTATGCAGCTATATGTGTATATTGTATATGTACACATATTTGCTTATGTATACTTACATTTCAGTAACAACAGTGTCACAGACCGGAGGGAGTATTGGAATTGTCTTGTTATTATTTGTAGTCATACTATCCACTAAGTATAAAGTATTATTTGAGAGTAGATTTTAATTAGTTATATATAATTAAAATGTATATTGAAAAGTTTAAAGTGACCATTAAAGTAAAAATTAGGCATAACTGACATGCTAAGAAAGGAAAGAAAATGGAAACATAAAATACGCGATTAAAAGCTCAAAAGTCAGAAAAATAGAAGACAAAATTAGGAAGAGAAAACAAGGGCAACAAATAGAAAACAGTAATGAATATGGTACATATTAATCCAACTATCTCAATGATCGCTTTAACACACTAATTAAAAGGGATTAGCAAAGTGTATAAAAAAAAGACCCAACTATATGTTGTCTACAGAAACCTCACCTTAATATAATCACATATATAGATTAAAAGTAATTGGAGAGAAATTTACCATGCCTGAACTAATTTAAAGACAACAAGAGTAGCTGTATTAATTCTGGACATAGCAGCTTCAAAAAGTAAGGAAAATTATCAGGGATAAAGAAGGGCACTATATAACTGTAAACAGACAAATTCTCCAAGAAGATATAACAACCTTTAGTGTGCATGTGCTTAACAACAATGTGTCTAGATCGTCAAACTACATAAGGCAAAAACTGATAGGACAGCAAGAATAATAAATGAATCCATTGGAGACTTCAGTACCTCTCTGTGGTGCCAGCAAGGGGCACAGAACATGTTCTCGATGATTCTGGCAGATGGGGTAAAGGAAGAGTCTTGGAGCCCTTGATGCCTTTTCATGCTTTTATTATCAGAGGCGACCAGCCCCCAGCAAATTTTACTCTCTCTGGCTTTCTCTCGTGGTCCCATAGCCTCTCTGCTGTAGCCATCCTTGTCACTGAGTGACGCCTTCTAGTCTCAGCCTCCAGGCTCAGGTGTGCCCACTTATGCACGCCCACACCATACTCGCGGTGCCCGCCATCAGGCATGCGTGCCCTGTGCCCATGCTCCCAAGTGCCTCCTGCATTCAAGGCTGCAGGTGATAGAAACAGAGGCCAGCAGCGCAAAAACCTGACCAATTTCATTTACCCTGTGAGGCAGGCAGGAGGCACAGGGCAGGTTTTCTATGCTTCCGGCAGACGGGTCAAGGAGGAGTCCTAGAGCCCTTGGTGGCGTTTTCAGGCTTTTATTGATCTTTCTGGATCAGAGGTGACCAGGTATATGGCAGGCAGGGGGCCAGGAGTCAGGCAGGCCTCCTAGCCCCCAGCAAATCTTCACTCTCTCTGGACTCTGATCTCTGCTTCTACTGCCCCACTTCTGCCACTCCTGCTGCTCCTGCTTCTCTCCTTGCTGTAACTCATGGCATCCCCGAGACACTGCCCTTATATGCCCAGTGTCTCAGCCCAGGCGTGCCCACCTACACATGCCCACACCCTACTTGAGGTGCCCACTATCAGGCATGCGTACAGGACCGCAGGTGTCCATCAACGACACCAGTGGTGGGAGGGTGGAAAAGCCTGACAACTTTCATTTACCCTACATCTACAATGGCACACTGGGACTTGTAAAACAAGGTGACTGCATGTAAGAGGGGGTGGGGAAAATGGCACCCATTCGCTGGTCTTCCATCGAATTGTTACAATGTAACAATGTCAAAGTGGAGGGCATCAGAAAGACTTAGGGGAACCAGCCTGGCATGTAGCCCCCAAATCATGAGTGGGGAGCGAGAGACATTTTACAGCTGGGGGAAAGATCCTGGAGGAAGGTGAGTGCATCGTAAAAAACATAGCACTCATGAAAGATGGTAAGGTGGACTTGACTTAGGACTGTCACCACCTACCATCTTTGCTGAGATTGCAGCAATGGGGCTTTGCCATGGGGGAGAGAGACTGGCTGATTTATGAATACACAGGACATGCAGCAATTTGCAGCCGAGGTGTAGGGATCAGTGGAAGGGACCTGACTTGACAGGCCATGGCGAGAAGGTGTGGGTGAGGAGGGATTTGTTTAGCTGTCAGAGGTGGGGGATTCTGGCTAAACTGATTCAATGGGATATTATTTCTGAAACCAGATTTAATGGGCAGAGCCACTGCTCCAAGGACAGAGTCCAAAGTTGGAGCCTAGTCAGAAAGTTCCTGAAGGAAACTGATTCAAGTTCCATCCAAGGAGAGAGTCTTTGTCAGTTCAAAGAGGGACACCCCTGTTTATCCTGGAAAGGGGGGCTGGGAGGAAGGTTGGCAAGGGACAGAGTTGAAGATTGTCCTCAACAAATCTTGTGCCTTCTACCGAATAATGATCACCAGAGACTGATTCATTTCAAATCCAGCTCCCCACAGGCTAGGCGTGCTACTTGCTAGAGTCGCTTAGCCTCTCTGGGTGCCACTTCCACTTCTGGGAATTGAGACTGCCCTTGAGCGGTTGTTCTAAAGATCGTCTGGTGCATGGGCCCTCAGCTCTCCAGACCAGCAACCTCACCTGGGAACTCGTTAGAAATGCAAATGACTGAATCTGAAACCCAGCGCTTTAACAACCCTCTAGGGGATTCCAGTGCGCTCAAGTTTGAGAAACGCTGTGCTAGATCAGCACAGGAACAAATCCCTTGTAAGTGAGAAATCCTTTTCCGGGGGGCCTTGATTACAGAATTAGAGGAGTGGGTTTCTGGCCTGCCCTCTGGGCACACAGTCACCTGGCCTCTCCCCAGACCAATTACATCAGACTCCCTGAGGGACGGGGTGCAGGCATCAGCAGCTTTTAGAACTCCCCAGGTGATTTCAAGTGCAGCCAGTTAGCAGGTAGCTGAACCCCTGGAGGACTTGTTAAAACACAGAGTGCCAGCCCCACCCCCAGAACACCAGCTTCCCTAGGTGGGAGTTGGGGCCCAGAAATTTGCATTTCCAACAAGCTTTGAGGTGATGCTGATGTTGCTGCTACCATACTGTGCGATCCACTGTGGGGTGGTTGGGAGGTGGGGGGTTAGATAAGAACGGAGGAACAGAGATGTGTGGGAGGTGAGGGGACTTTCGGAGAAATCTCAGCTTCCTCCCCGCCCCCATACTGAATTACGCATGGGATGGCTGGGTCTGAACTTTGCATGCACATCCATTGTTTTCATTACACTCTGTCCGCGTCGGGAGGGATGAGATCGTTTGACATTTGTGGAGAAGCTGCGCTGTGGTGTGGGCCTCCCTCAGAGAGAGCAGGGATTACCTCTACCATGTCCGCAGATCCCCAAGAAAATCAATCCAGAAGAGCCTCCTGGACTAGGGTGTCTATTGTGGAACAGTCTTTGAATCCCCACCTCCATCCTGGCCCTGGCCCTGGTCCCCTTGCCAGCATTTTCTTAGGAGCAGATGCTAGATTTTCTGATGTATTCCACTTCTCCCAGCTCCCAAGCTCTGGGGGGGTGGGGTGGGGGTGGGGGAAATAGGGAGCCAGGAGACATGTTTTCTGTTGGGTTGACAGTTGCTCTGAATTCACTTATTCATTCACCATTCATTCATTCATCCATTCATTCCAAAAATATTCATGTAGCAGCAGGATGGCAGGGAGTTTTGTATGTTTTCTTTGCTGCTGTATGTCCAGTGTCTGCCTGGCACATAGTGTGTGCTGAATTATTTGTTCGGTGATTGGAGGACAGACGAGAAGCTAGTCCCTCTATGGGACAGGAAAGAGCCATGCCCTGAAGCTCTCAGAGTGTTTGTGTGTGGGAGGTGGGGGTCGGGGTGCATGGGGCGGGGAGTAGGCAGGGCCCTGTGATGGGCCTGGTAGTATCCTTTGTCTGGGAGCCTTCGGCAGAGGCTCCATCCCAGGCTTGGTGTTGGGGAGGGCAGGAAAGGTTTTCGGGGGAGGTGTATGTCAGCTGAGGCCTGGAAGATAACAGGCCAGCAAGAGAGTGGGCCACATTGATGGAGGTGCTTCTCTGGGCAGTGGGTGGTCAGGGGGGGCAGGGTTGGGTAGGGAGGCTTGTAAAGGGCATGATCACTTTGGAAACCAGGAGTTTCCAAATGTGTGTTTTATGTGATGTGAATTTTACCTCGATAACAACTTGTTTCAATGCAATACGCTTGACAGTGTTTTCTGCGCAGAGTGAAGTAAAGCGCTGCCAGTATAGATGCCGCCCCCCACTCCCTTCCCTTGTGTATCTCCTGTCTCCACAGCTAACCGCCACATGGAACTTGGTGTCCGTCATTTCTATACATGTTTGATGACGCGGCTGGCCATTACTACATAAAGAGTGGTGGTGGTGGGGCCCCCTGGTGGTGGAAGAGGTTAAAATGTCAGCACTATCAAGGTATCTTTAGCCCCTACAGCATGAGTTCAATCCCCGGCCAGGGAGGGGACCCACATGGCGCAGCAGACCGCTCCTGCTTCGCCCACTGCTCCCCTCAGCAGTGTATTTCAGTCGATCTGCCTGTTCTGCTCCCCACTCTGTCTCTGGTGAATCCTCTTACCACCGCCCCCCCTGGCCTACACCCCAGTTCTTGTATGCATACATAAATCTTTAAAAAAAAAAGAGTGCTGGTGAGAACTTTGCCACCTCCTGTTGCCTTGCTGCTTGCTCTTAGCTCCACTGTGGGTCTGCGAGGCTCCTCCAGAGAGCCCACCTCCTGTGTGTTCCCTGCTGTATTTTTCTTTTTTCAAACAAATATCGCGCATATTCGTTCCTGAGTCAAAGTAGGTACAGAAGCATACAAACAAAAAGAAATTTCCTAAACATGTCCAAAAAGTGATATGTTCAGTATGGTTTGGCAACATGCTCCTGATCTTGATACAGCATAAAGATGGCCACCATCTCATGCGCTATTCTCTTTAGGGACCCAACTTGGTTCTTCTCCAATGTCTCGTCTTGGAGTAGTTCCTGATTTTATTACCAGGTTTCATCCGAATCCACTGGGGAATGGGATGAGTCTGCTTTTGTGTCTTGGCCAGGAAACACTTGGTTCTGAACATCTTGTGAGAAGACATGGCAGCGAACAGAATCGAGTCACGCAACCCAATGGTGATGACGGAGAAAAGGCGAGACAGGGCTTCCCTGCTGTTTGGACTGCAGTGGAGGGCACCACAAGGGACTGGTCTAGTCGCTGCTAAACTCAGCCCGTGGGTATGTCATTGTTTTCTCAGAATAATCTCATGAGCTGAGTGCTAGTCACACATCGCTGAATGATGTCAGGTCAATGATGCTGCAGCTACACCTTGGCGTGAGTGGACTGGGCCACCTGCAATCTATGACATTCACAAGGGGCCGAATCACCTAAAGATGCATTTCTTAGAAAGGGTGCCCGTCATGAAGCGGCATGTGGCTGGATGATTAACTCCACTTTGCAGATGGGGACTCCATAGTGTGTGCAAGCACAGCTGGTGACGGGTGGGGCCTGATTCCTGCTGGGCCTAGACACACCCTCCCTCCAAGTGACTCTGGTATTCTAGCTCCTTTGGGGAATCTAGGCTCACTCAGCATCACCTTTCACCCACCTTAGTGGCTGTGGTGCCTCTCCCAGGCCCCCTCCCTTGGAAGGCAATGTTTAAAGGATGGGAGTGAAGTGCTTTCTCATCCTAGGCAGCATCCTGGGGGAGGGAGCCTGGCCTTCAGGGGCTGCCTGTGACCCTGGGAGGCCAAAGGTGGTCTGGGGTAGCCCTGGACCTTGCTTGCCAGATCTTGCTCCCTTGCTGCTCTGTCGGGCCTTCCAAGGCCCATTGACACACAGGGCCTGGAGGCCCGGAGGCCTGGAGGCCAGGAGGCCCAGAGGCCCAGAGGGAGTAGGAGGCCAGGGTTCTGCAGGGAACAAGAAGTGTATACTGGGGGAGGCTTACTTTGTCTCTAGCTACGTGACCTTGGGCAAGTCACTTCCTTTCTAGACCTCAAGTTTCTCACCTGAAAAATGAGGCCTTCACTTTCATTTCTGAGGTTCATGACTCAGGTTCTTTCCATCTCTAAAAAACTTTAAAGCATTCTGAACTGCTACAGAGACGGAAGGGGCAAATCTATGATGAGTTCACATGTTTGAAGGTGAGGGGCTCCTACTTGGGGGTGGGGGTTGCTGCCATGTTACTAACGTGAATGAATGATTCCTTTTTAAAAACATTTTTTTCCTTTAAAATTTTTGTAACTATTTTTTCTATATTTGAAGCACAGTAAAAAAAAATTGCTACACTTTGGAAACTCAGTGGCACAAGGTACACTGCCATAGCTTGGGGGACATTATCTATTTAAAGAAAAAAAAAGTAAATAAAGAAAAAAAAAAAAGAAATTCCTGTTTCAAACACTGCATCATTACATAATTTTACCTGTCCAAAGAAACCATTTAAAAATATTAGGTCAACAAACTGCTAACATCCATAAAAATGTAGCTTTCTTACTGAAATGCAAGAATTGAAAGATTGGTATCAAAACAAGAATAAACAAAAACAATCTGGAATGAAAGCCTAGATACCACATCTAATCGGCTTTTTTGTTTGGGCCTCCATATTCTTCTCTTCCTCTACCATATCCTGCCCGAGTTCTAGGCCCCATTCCTTCAGGACTCTGTCAACTTTTTTCTTTTTTCTAAATTGAGGTAACATTGGTTGTGACACTGTACATGTTTTAGGAGTACAGGTTCGCACTTCCTCTGTTACCCCACCACGCCCACCACAGCTGAATGATTCCTCTCAAAAGAAAGACAATTCCCTTGTCTTCTGCAATCATCGTCTGCCAGCAGAGATTCAGGGCAGTGAATTCATGAACCAAAGCAGGCTGCCATGCTGCGTAACTCGGAACCATTTGCACTCCCTTCTTGATGAATCGGTGGACCTCAGCGCTTTAATCACGATGAGAGGAGACAGCCCCATGAACAGGGCCACCCGGACAGACAGATGGAGTCTGAGCCTGTCCGGGCCACTGAGTCTCAGCTGGGCCTGGAGGGAGCGGTGCGAAGGAAAGAGCCAGCTCCTGCTGCTCCGGGCCTGGGTGAAGCTGTTTGCCTTATGGGAAGAAGGCTGGTGGGGAGTCTTCCCTTCAGTTCCGCCTGAGGGGCCGGCTCATGGCTCCCATGGTGTGATGAGGTGGTGACTGAGAGCTCTGAGCCCGAGTACTCAGCTGCCTTGTTTCTCCCTCAGAGAACTCCTCTTAGCACCCCCAAAGTGAAACCTCCACAACCTGGCTGTGTTCCTGTCATACAAAAAGTCACTTGCCAACTGAAAATGTCAAAAGGCTTTGCCTGCCATGTAAGGCCCTATCTAAGTCAGCCACAGGTACATGTCCAGGCCTACCTTTCCAGGCCCCATTGCTCTGGTGTGCCTGGCACTTTTTCCAGTCACCCTAGTCTCCCACCCACCTGTATCCTGCCCCTGCCTTGGGGAATGGCCTTGCCGAGGCCTCCTCTGCGTAACAGAGGCCCCACCATACCCTCACTGGAGCATCTTAGACACCCATTCTAAATAGTTCAAACCCCCTTAGTTCCTGCTGAACCCATGCAGCTGCCTAGCATGAGGCACTCCAGGGCGCATTACCTGCAGTCTTCTTGCCTTGGCCACTGTCTATGTGACAAGTCACATCGACCCCAGCATAGGGCCTGACCAGAGCAGGTGCTCAGTGAACAACCACCTTCAGGGGTGGAGGCTGCAGTTCCCTTTCACCGCTGAAGATACAGGAACTTAGAGAATCACCTGCTCAGGTCAGGCAGCCAGACAGGTGCAAAACAGGTCACCAGAATGCTGAGAAAAACCTCCTGAGACTCCCAAGAACGTGCTCGGAATGGTCCCACAATAACATTTGCCAGTGAAGGCCTCCCTGGTGGCCTAAGGATTAAGCCCGCCGCCGTGGCCTGAGTTTGATCCCCGGTCAGGGAGCTCACCCACAAACGGTGCGGCAAACTTCTATTGTCCTGCCCGCTGCTCCCCTCAGCAGTGTATTTCAGTGGAACTGCCTGTTCTGCTCCCCACTCTGTCTCTCCCCCTTCCCCTGCACCTCTGGCCTATACCCCAGTTCTTCTATGCAGAAATAAATAAGTAAATCTTTAAAAAAAACTTGCCAGTGAGTGGCAGCAGCATTTGGGTAGCATTTGCCTGTATAGCTGAGAAATATTGGGGGCACTTTGAATTGTGTGTGTGTGGTATGTGTATGTGTGGTGTGTATTTGTGCACAAGTACATGTGTGCACATGTGTATTGTGTGCATGCGTGTGATATGTGTATGTGTGGGGTGTATGTGTGTGTTTCCCCCCAAGAGTTCCGTTCCCCTCCTTCCCCTTCACTACCTCATATCTCTGAAGATCATGGCTAAGAATTTGTTTCTCAAAATTTAAGGAGGTTGAAGACATTCCCTCAATGTCCTCAGGGAGTTTTTACAAGAAGTCAGTGCAGGGGTGAAGCAGCAGGGAGAAACAGAGAGGAGAACTTCCCATGCACTCTTGGCTGGGAAAACTGGGCCTTTAAAGGAGAGGAAGAAGAAGCCTGTGTATCTAGAAGCCATAGGAATGAGGCCTGTGTGGTTAGGTGACAACTTGGTTGGGTCGCTGGGCACCCAGATATTTGGTCAAACATTATCCTAAGTATTTCTGTGTGGGCATTTTTGGATGAGATTAACCTTTAAATCAGTGGACACTGAATAAAGCAGATTGCCCGGTCTAATATGGGTGGGCCTCATCTAATCAGTTGAAATAACACAAAGACAGACCTCTCCAAAACAAGAGAGAATTCTTCAGCAGACAGCCTTTGGACTTTCTCTGAACCATTGGCTCCTCCTGGCTCTAAAGCAGACAACTAGGAGGCTAGAAAGGTACCACTAGTTCTTCCTGGATCCTCAGTCTATCTGCCCACACTGTAGATTCTGGACTTGGCCCGACGCCATAATTGCATGTGCCAATTCCTTATAATAAATCCCTTTCTATATAGACACATCCTCTTGGTTCTGTTTTTCTGAGGAAGTCTCAATAATACCACCTGCTTCCTACCAGAGCCTAGTTTGGCTCCAACATCCATACCCCCGGGCAGGAGACAGGCTTGTACTCAGTATAGCAGGAAGGAGAGAAAAACCTTGCCCTGAGCCAGTTCTCTGGGGTCTTGGAACTGGAGCAGCCTTCACCAAAATGAGAAGTTGGTCATCCTCTCTGAGCCTTTCCTCTTCCTCTGTCCGCTGGCAGTTTGGCCCTGAGACCCCAGGGCCTGCGCATGACCCAAGCCTTCTGTGCTGCTCATTCTGCCGCCCCTGATGTCAGTAGGAGGCATGGCTCTTCCTGGGCTTGGGCTACTGCCCCTTTCTTGTCACCCGGAGCCTGTGAAGGCACAGGAGAACATTCTTTTTAAACATGCAGGGGCCCAGTCACCACGGATTTTAGTCAGTCCAAGCTGCCATAACAACAAAATATCACAGATTGTGTGGCTTAAACAACAGATTTATTTCTCATAATTCTGGAGGCTGAAAGTCCAAAATCAAGGGCCATAGGCTTGCATGATGGTGAGAGTTCTTCCTGGCTTGTGGATGGTCACCTTTTGACTGTGCTCACTTGGTGGGGGTGGGGAGGTGGAGAAAGAGAGGGCCAGTGGGAAAGAAAGAGCGCTCTCTTCTTATAAGGGCACTAACCCTATTGTATAAGGGTCCCACACTCCTGACCTCAGTTAACCTTAATTACCTCCTTATAGGCCCTGTCTCCAAATACAGCCACATTGCGGCTTAGGGCTCCAGCATGTAGATGTCACACAGCTCAGCCCATGGCGCCCTCGCAGATGAGTTCCTTCCCTCAAAGGCTTACACCTGGTCCCTGACTAATATAGAGAAGCTAGAGGGCTCCCAGGGCCCTCACCTGGAGAAACAGGAAGTGCCTTGAAAGACCACGTGGCTACTTTGTGCTAAAACCACTTGAAAAGCACCAGCAAGCTCAGTCTGTCCTAGGCTTCATCTGGGACTCCCAGGACCCACCGTGATGGCAGGTGGACCACTGGGTGCATGGTGGGCGCTGTTAGGACCTGACACAGGGCTGGGGGTCGGGCCTGTGTCAGGAGGTCAGGAGTGGTCTTGTCAAGGAACTCAAGGTTCATATAAACTCAAGGGGAGAGCAAAAAGGGAGTGTGCACACACATGCATGTGCAGCAGCCCTCACCCCTAATCTAATCTCATCCCCCACTTCCCAGGTGATGGAGCCCGGGCATGGTGGAAGCGGCACTCGCGCAGAAGGTGCCTAGCAAGTGCATGATGCATAGTTAGCCCACAGCCAACAGCAACACAGCACTAAAGCATGGGTGACAGAGGAGAGAAATGAGAACCAAGTGAACATGCATTTAGAGGTGGAGGAGGGGGTGCTACCTGTGTCTACTCTAAAAACGTGTTCTATGATAGATCTTTGCCCAGGGATATTTTTCTCCTTAAACTTTTCTGCTGGCTGGCTAAAACTTCTGAATAGAGTTGCTGGATCCAATACAGATGACCCATTAGATTGGAATTTCAAATGCACAACAAATAATATTGTCAGTATAAGTGCACCCCATGTAATATTTGGGGCATACATATACCAAAAAAGTATGTATCACTGGTCTAAGATTCCAAATGAACTGACACCCTGTATTTTTATTTTATTTTATTATATTTTTTCCGCCCTGTATTTTTATTTGCTAAATCTGGCAGCCCTACTTATGAAGAATGGGCAGGCAGGGATGCAAATCAGGGAGTATTAATAGATAGCCGGGCCAGCATCTCCGCTTCTGCAAGTCGGCAGGCAAGACCTGAGTTGTATGTGGGGCAGCTGCTGTGTGTGGACATCCCAGGGTGGGAAGTGGGTGCTTGTAGCGGCAGGAAGGGCGGCACTCTGGGCAGGTTCAGGATGGTTCTGGGCAGACGGGTCAGGGAAAGGAATCTTGGAGCCCTCGGTGGCTTTTCATGCTTTTATTAGTAGACGTGGCCAGGTACATGGCAGGCATGGGTGCCGGGGGGCTGGGAGGCTGGCAGGCCTCCCAGCCCCCAGCGCATCTCACCCTCTCGGCTGCTTTGCTGCTGCTGCTCATCAGTACTGTAGGTCCTGTCGGTTCTGGTGTCCTCATGACACCGCCCATTTATGCCCGTGTCCAACACAGGTGCGCCCACTTGCGCATGCCCACCCTGGAATGCTTGCAGCACCGCAGGTGTCCATCACCACAGTGGTGGTAGGGTGGAAAGACCTGATTTCTCTAACCCTACAGTGCTGCTCAGCTCACAGCTCAGCTAGCAGATCCTACTGCCACCCCACTTCGCTTGCTTCAGAACCTTCTCAGCACAGCTCACTTTCTCCGGATGGGCTTCTAGAAAGAGCTAGCCTTACCTGGCCGCCAGCCAAACGATGTCTGTCTGGACACCCTAGTCAGCACTGGGCTTTGTAGATCTCCTAGGACATAGCGTTTTGTGGAAAGATGAAGATACTATCAAAGCTGAGGGTTTGGGGCGTGTCTCGGCTCATGCTACTACTTAGGTCACCCATAATGAGAAGAAGAACTCAGCCTTGGTCTTAGGGGCATGGGGCTGTGGCCACCAGGGCCATGCACTCTGCAAGAGAAAGCAGGAGCTCCGCTGTTTACTAGCAAGATGAGTTGAGAGAGTCACACTCCACCGAATTGCAGCCTCCCTTTTGGGGGAGAGACTGTACAAATATCTGCCTTGCATAGAGTTGTACAACTTCAGTGGAAATGATGTATAAACTGACTTCAACGGTTTCTAGCCAGTGGAATCAAGGGAAGGTGAGTTGGGACCTCAATGGTTCCCAGTGCTCATATGTAACTTGCCTTAGTCTTCTTGGGTTGCTAATGCAAGACACATCAGACTGGGTGGTTTAACAACCCAGTCTGGGGCCCTCCCCGGTGGCGCAATGGGTTAAGCAACACACTATGAAGCAAACCGCAGCCACTGCAGCACGAGTTCGAACCCTGCCACGGGATGGGGAGGGGACCCACATGGCGCAGCAGACAGCTCCTGCCTCGCCCGCTGCTCCCCTGAGCAGTGTGTTTCGGTTGATCTGCCTGTTCTGCTCCCCACTCTGTCTGGTGGATTCTCTCACTCTGCCCCCCGTGCCTCTGGACTGTACCCCAGTACTTGTATGCATAAATAAATAAATCTTTAAAAAAAAAACCAACCCAGTCTGGAGGCTGGAGGTCAAGGTACTGGCTGGTTCAGTTCCTGGTGAGCGCTCTCTTCCTGGTTTGCAACTGGTCTCTGTCTCATTGTGTCTTTACAAGGCAGAAAGGAAAGAGGGAGAGTTAGGGTGAGAGGAGAAGCAGAGGAAGCTCTCTCCTGTCTTTTTATGGGCACTAATCTCATCACGGGAGTCCCACCCTCCTATGGGTAAATGAAGATGCTCAGGCTTTTGCGCCCTTGGCCTCTGTGGCTATCACCTGTGGCTTTGAACACAAGAGGCCTTGGGAGCGTGGGGCTGGAGTGCGCATGCCTGATGGTGGACACCTGGAGTATGGTGTGGGCGTGCAGAAGTGGGCTCACCTGAACGGAGAGACTGAGCCTATAAGGGCAGCAGCAGAGAACAGTGCGGCAGAGTGCGGAGGAGAGCAGCGGAGACCAGCTACAAGAGGAAAGAGCCTGTGGGTATTTGGAGGGGGCCCTAGTCGCTGTCTTCCTGCTGGCGTGTCTTCCCTGTGTACTGTTAGAAAACCTGTAGGGATGATGCCAAGGGCACCAATGTTCTCTTTTAAGCTGCTGATCCTACCTGGAACCTACCTGGGATGGCTGCAGAACACACCCTCGTGACCTCATCTAGACCCAATTACCTCCCAAGGTCCCACCTCCAAATACCATCACATTGGGATATGAATTTCAAGTATGAGTTTTGGAGGGACACAGGGCTTGCTCTTTCAGCTTCCATCAGCTTCCATTTCAGCTTCCATACTTCCATTGACCCTGATGGTAGGTCTAAAGTGACCAATATCTTGGTGGAATCCAGAGACAAGCCACCCAAGCATCTTTCAGAGGCATCTAGTCCACTACCTGCACACTGATTTGCCCATATGAAAGAGAATAGTCATAGGCTTCTGTTAAGGAACCGAGGCAAAAATAGGGTCTACAAAAGGGAGGGAGAGAAAAAAAAATGGCAGATGATGATCTCAGAACAGTGAATCTTGTCTGCACACCTGACTTGATGGCAGCTGGCAGAAAGGTCAGTCTGGGTTGTTTGCCCTCAAGTAGGCCAAGTAGAGGAGTAAAGAATACAATTTCAGTTGCTTATGAGGTTCTCAGAAATTCATGAGAATTTAGTGGTTGCAGGCAAATTCTAAGAGGACCAAGGATTCCCATAACCCCCTCTTTTGGGTCTAAATGGATTGGGGAATGACGGAATATCACTTCCATGATTATGTACATAGCAGAAGCGATTTTGTAGTGTAGATAAGGTCCTAATCAGTTGACTTTGAGTTGCTCGAAAGGGAGATTATCCTGGGTGGGTCAGACCTAATCTGGTGAACCCTTAAAGACACCAGAGCAGGTAAAATTTCAACGAGACTCTACTGCTGACCTGGAGGAAGAAAGTGGACAGCCATATTGTGAACTGCCTATGAAGGGGGCCATGTGACAAGGACCCAAGAATGGCTGCTAGGAGCTAAGGGGGGTCTGCAACCAATAGATATCAAGAAGCTGTAGCCTCAGTCCTACAACCACAAGAAGTCAAATTCTGCCAGTAACCAGTGAGCCTGGAAGAGGACTCCAAGCTCCAGAAAGGCAGCCATTGGGCAGATACCTTGATGTAGTCTGATGAGACCCTGAGCTTATGGCCTGGACTTCTAACCTACATAACATGTGACATAAATGTGTGTTGCTTTTAGTTGTTAAGTTTGCAGCAACACAATAACTTTGAAAAGGAATATAGCTGTGGAATGTTTTCAATGGCTCCAAGCTGTCTCTGTTCCAGCGTCCTTACTTTTCTGTGTCACTCCCTCCATCAGAGTTTCTCAGTAGGCACTCAGTGAATCTTCATTGCTCTCTTCCCTCCCTACACTAGTTTTTTCTCGCCTATTTCTCCTTCCATCCTACCAGTGTATATAAATCTCTCCATTCTAAGAAACATTCCTTTAACCCTGCCTCCTCACCCCAGAAAGTGTCATTTCTCTTTTCTTCACAGTGACAACTTTCTCGAAAGAATAGTCTATGTCTTCTTACTTCCACTTACTGCACAGCCTGCTGCAGCTGGCAGTGCCTCCTTCCCAGGAGACAGTTGCCAATGGCCCCTACCAACCCCCCCCCCCCCCCCNAATGGCCCCTACCAACCCCCCCCCCACCCCCTAAGGCTGTAGCAGCCACTCATTGCTTGCTCACCTAGCTTCCTCTCACCCTTCATAATAGCACCTAGATTACCTTTTAAAGACCCCTGTCTCCCATTGTCTAGCAAAGGTGTGAATTGAGAGGGATTGGCCCCACTAGGGGTGAGTGCAATGGACTAAAGCCAGTGAGCATAATCCTATCTCCTTCACCATAGTGATGGAGTTGGGATGGGCTTGGAAGGGTGAAAAGAAACTGTCTTTGGAGCTATTATTAAGCTGCTAGATTAAACTCACCCTGAAGCCTATTCCAATTATGCACTTTCCAGTTATGTGAGCCAATAAATCTTTTCAAGGTCTTTGATAACATGAATTCTTTTCTGTCACATAAACAGATGGGTCCTCCCTGACACATATCTCACTACTATTTTATACTTTTTTGGATACTGTTGATTATTTTCTGCTTGAGTACCAGAAAACCCATATCATCATGTCTTAAACATGTTAGATTTTTTGTTGTTGTTTTGCTTTCTCTTGCATGAGAAGAATTCTGGGGGGAGTTAGTTGCTAGTGTTGGAGTCATTTCAGCAACTCAAAGATGGCAGAGGAATTCTCTTGGCTTTTCCCTCAAAATCCCAAGATGGCTTCTGCATCCATAGTCAAGAGAGAAGGAGCAGAGGGCACAGGACACGTGACTTCTACTGTCTCATTGGTCAGAGCTGCATCAGGTGGCCACCGCTAGCTGCATGATGGGAAGGGACAGCCTTAGCTTTCTAGAGCCTGTAGTGGAGGCAGGCCTGCTAGAGGGGAGTCCCTGTGGAGGCTGAATGAGCCAATCAAGAGCTTTCCCCCCAATCCCCCAGGGCTCCTGCACTGGGCCCTCTTCCTTTTCCTTCATCCTCTTCCCTCAGCCTCACTGCTGGGCTTTCAGGCATCCTGTCTGGGCCCCTGTGACGGTGGCTGATCAGCTGCTGCAAGACCTCAGGTGTCTACCCTGGTACAGTCTCCCTCCTGTCTGCTCAGCAGTGTGCAGTCACCCCCTCCTGATGTCCCCCAGGCTCCTGGCCCATTGCACCACCTTCCTGGCATCGCAATTAAGTCAGAAGTCCCTATCGCCTCCCAGATTCTCGTTGGACATCCTCAGAGTCAGCGACAATACTCAGCAATGGGGACTTAGAATGACGGCAGTGCCTAGGATGATGGAAAGCAGGAGTGCTAACTTCTGGAGCCTCACCGTTGGAGGGGACGCAAGAGGGGTTCGACACATCTGGAAGAGAGAGCCTTGGAAGCACGCGAGCACTGTTACTGTGGAATCCAATCCATAAATTCTTATGAGTCCACAGTGTGATTTCTTTTAATCCACCTGCCCTCTAGGCTTCAAGCTCCCATAACGAGCCCAGGAATAGGCTGCTGATCTCCTAAGGCCTGGCCAGACTTGTGACTGCAGATGGTCCTCAGCCCTGGAGGGTCTGAGAACAGCAGTAGTATACCCTGGCCTTTCTCAGAGGATTGTGTGAGCAGACACCCGGCCAGGATGAAAGAAAGGCAGATAAGAAAGCAGGAAGGGGAAGAAGGTGGAAGCGAAGAAAGAAGGGAGAGAGAGATAGAGGAAGGAAGAAAGGGAGGGAGGGGAAAAAAAGGGAGGGAGGGAAAGAGGGAAGAATGAAGGGAAGGAGGAAAAA
>JAGFMF010012069.1:5426279-5441698 GCA_019455555.1 Galemys pyrenaicus | reverse complement strand
CCCCCCCCATATCTCTGACCTGTACCTCAGTTCTTGTATGCATAAATAAATAAATCTTAAAAAAAAAAAGAGGGCCTCCCTGGTGGCGCAGTGGGTTAAGCAACACACTGTGAAGCAAGCCGCAGCCAACTATGAAGCAAGCCACAACCACCTGCGGCATGAGTTCGATCCCTGCCCCTGGCCAGGGAATTGACCCACATGGCGGGGCAGACCTCTCCTGCCTTGCCTGCTGCTGCCTTCAGCAGTGTGTTTCGGTTAATCTGTCTGTTCTGCTCCCCACTCTGTCTCTTCTCTGGTGGATCCTCTCATCCTTTACACCTCTGGCCTGTACCCCAGTGCTTGTGTGCATAAATAAATCAATCTTAAAAAAAAAAAGAAAATAGAGAAGTGAATATAAATGCAGTCGACTCTCATTTTTCATGGTGGTTATGTTCTATAAAGTCTCCTCGAGCATTGAATGAACAAATACAAAACCACTGCCCCTAGCGGAAGCACAAAGTCAGGTTCCTCCTAGCCTCTGGACATTGTTGTCAACTGATCAATAGATAACCTTGCTGTATGTGTGCTCCTGCTGAAAGACACCTTATTTCATATATATTGTTGATTCACTGAGCTCATGGCCAGCTGCCCTATAACACATGCCTGAATGAAGCCTATCCAACACATGTACCTTCTCCGTAAGGTAGCTTTCTTGCACTTAGGAACAGTAGATAGCACTTTAGCACTATGCTTGGAGGTCATTTAAAGCAGTGAAATCATCAAGAAAAAGCATAAAAATGCAAAAAAAAAAAGTGCCACTAAGTAGATCACAAAAGGATGCTTGTTTACAGCATGAGAGAAGAGAGCTAAAGAGCTGAGACCAGAAGGCTGGCGTCACCTTGCTCAACCCCAGCTGGGATGCGTACGTCAGGCTACTTAAATTCGTCACCTCTCTGTGCATGTCCACAATTGACCTCAAAAGCATCATTGATTTGGGGACTACAGGTACATTTTAGGGAGTAGGCAAATCTGTAAACACAGACTCTTTGAATAATGAGGAGCAACTGTATGTTCATTTTCCACTGTTGTGGAACAAGCCATCCTAATACTTAAGGTTTAAAACAAAAATATGTTTTGTTCGGGGATCTCCAAGAGGGCAGACTCAGCCAGGACAGCACATTTCTGCTCCACTTGACAACTGGGGCACCTCAAAACCTGGGCGACCAAATCATGCAAGCCTCACTCATGAGTCCGTCCCCTGGCCTGGGAAGATCCAAGTGGCTGAGCCCTAGAACGACGGGCACTTCTCAGCTATTTCGCCTGTGGTCACTCTGCCTGGTCTTTCCAAGGAAGCCAGAATTTTTAGCATGTTGGTTCCGGGTTTCCAGACATGTGTCCCGAGAGAGCACCAGGTGGAAGCTGTATCTCCTTTTATGACCTGATCTTGAGAATCACATAGAGTTGCTCCTGTCGTACTCCAGTTAATGATTCAAGCAGTCACAGAGGTCCACCAGGGTTCTAGGAGAGGCACATAAACTCTATCGGGTGGTGAGGTGTAGTGCCAGGAAGGGAACAAGTTCTCGATGATTCCGAGCAGACGGGTCAAGAAGGAGTCCTAGAGCCCTTGGCGGCTTTTTCGGGATTTTATTGCATCATTATATCAGAGGTGCCCAGGTACACAGCAGGCAGGGGTGCCGGGGGGCCAGGAGGCTGGCAGGCCTCCTAGTGCCCAGCGCATCTTCAGTCTCTGGGCTCTCTAGCTTCTCATGTCTCTGCTGCTACTGCTTCTCCCTTTCTGTTTCTATCTCTCTTCTCTGATCTCTCTCTTCTGGCATCCTCGTGATGCCGCACTATATGCCTGTGTCTTAGCCTAGGTGCGCCCACTTGCGCATGCCCACACCCTACATGAGGTAGGCGTGCGTGCAGGACCGCAGGTGTCCATGGCCAACACAAATGGCAGGAGGGCTGTAAAACCTGATCACTTCACTTACCCTATACAAGGTCATATTATATGAAGAGTAGGTGAGATGGGAGTTATTATTGAGACATTGTGAAAAACAAAATCAGCCACAATGGTACTTGTAAGTGACAGTAAATCCTCTGGTGTAGGGTCAGGGGAAAGTGATCAGACTTTTGCGCCCTCCTGCCATTGGTGTCGATGATGGACACCTGCGGTCCTGCACACATGCCTGATGGTGGGCACTTCAAGTAGGGTGTGGGCGTGCGCAGGTGGGCGCACCTGGGCTGAGACACGGGCATACAAGGGTGGTGTCACAAGGACGCCAGGAGGAGAGACAGCAGTAGGAGAGAGCACAAAAGAGAATAGAAGAGAGGAAGAAGAAGCAGCAATGGCAGCAGAGACACAAGAGGCTAGAGAGCCCAGAGAGTGAAGATGCACGAGGGGCTAGGAGGCCTGCCAGCCTCCTGGTCCCCCAGCCCCCTGCCTGCCATGTACCTGGTCACCTCTGATATAAAGAGCAATAAAACCTGAAGGTTCCAAGACTCCTCCTTGATCCATCTGCCAGAATCATTGAGAACCTGCTCTATGCCTTGCTGGCACCACATCTGGTTATCAAATATTTGGCTGACTTTTGAAATGAGACAGAGAAAGATAATATATATGCAGAATCTAAAAAACAAACAAAACAAAACAAAGAAAGACCAAGCTCATAAATACAGAAATAGATTGGTGGTTGCCACTGGGAGGAGGGGGGGGGGAAAGGGGAAAATAGATAAAGGGGCTCAAAAGGTACAAACTTCTAGTTAAAAACTCATTAAGTTATGGGGGTGTCATGTATAGCATGGTGGTGGTGTTAATACAGCCGTATTGCACATTTGAAGTTGCTAAGAGAGTACTTGTCTTTCCATAAGAAAAAAACACTCGTCACTATGAATGGTAATGACGTGTAGTGGTGACTGAAGCAAATAGTGAGTTGTTATGTCGCACACCTGAAACCAGTGTGATGTTATACATCAATTATACCTCCATAAAAACATGGACTTAGTTCAGCTGTGAAAAAAAAATTTTACTTCAATTTTCTTATCTTCCTCCCCACTCCCAAAAGAAAATGCTCATACCCTTCCCAAGAAATTTAACCCCATTGGTTTATCCTGGCCTTTTGGTCTTATTGAGTTTTTTTGTTGACCATGGAGGGAAGAGGGGAAGGGGGGAGGGCAAAGACGGGGAAGAGGCCAGAGGGTGCACAAGGGACTGAGGTGATGGTGCACAGGTGAAATGGTGGTGGGTACTCCCTGGGGACTACAAATGATGTCAAATAAAACTAATAAAAAAAAAGAAATTTAACCCCAACTCTCAGCCACTGTATCCAATTCAATGTTCAGGGTCTCTGGGTGGTGCAATGGTCTCTGAACACACCTTCGACAGCTTCTCCTGCCTGTGGCCACGTGTGCTGCCATGCCTAACCAGAGGTGGAGTCTATTTCCTGTTCCCTGAATTGGCTGGCCTTTAGACTCGCTGTGACCAACAGCGGGGGGAAGGGCTGGCGGCTTCTGCCTCTGTGCTCTGAGAAGCCAGCAACATGCTATAAGGAAGCTGTACTTAGACTACTGAGAATGAGAGCCCATGGAGAGGGGTGGGGGGACGCACTACATGGAAGGGCACCAAGGGAGCAGATGCATAAGTAAAGCCTTCTTGTACCCTCCAACCTAGCCTAGTCACCAACTGAATGCAGCTGAGGGAGTGATGCTGGTCAGTCCCAGCTGGAACAGAAGAGCCAGCCAGCTGAGCCCTGCCTGGATTCCTAACCCACAGAATTGTGAGAAGTCATTGTTGTATAAGTTATTAAGTTTTGGGGTGCTTTGCTACCCAACAGACGCCTGAAACACTAACTTAACTAACAGAGTAGTCTCATCTTTAGAACTGGATGTGGGTTCTCTCAGACCTAACAGTCACTCAGGTCGAGTTAGCAGTGCTCCTCCTGTGCAGTCCAGTGTGTGACAGGGGAAAGTTCTAAAATCCTATCGTGAGGGTATCATATGCTGGGGTTGAATATGTTTCCCATATTACACACTATGTTTCCTCCTGGAGACTCTGTTGTCCATTTTTCTCCCCACTCATAGTCCTCTGGTTGGTTCTTTTTCCCCCAATCACCTTCCTTGGTCATATCTACCTGAGCACTGGAGAAATACCTTCTTGAGGGCCACAGAACTTTCTCAGTCCACTTCCTACTCATGATGGGAACACAAGGATTGTTTTATTTCCATAAATAAAAACAATGGTTCCACGGTTCAAGAAAATCATTTTGGTCCAGGCTCAAGGTAATGTATTTGGCAATATGATAATCTTAAGAATAAGATAAGGGCCTCCCTGGTGGTGCAGTGGGTTGAGCATGGCACTGTGAAGCATCTGCTGCACAGCAGTGCGAGTTCAATCCCCGGCCAGGGAGGGGCCCCACATGGCGCAGCAGACCTTTCCTGCCTCGCCCATTGCTCCCCTCAGGAGTGTATTTCAGTTGTTCTGCCTGTTCTGCTCCCCACTCTGTCTCTGGTGAATCCTCTCATCTCCCATGACTCTGACCTGTATCCCAGCTATTGTATGCATAAATAAACAAATCTTAAAAAAAAAGAATGCGATCAGCTGCTGATGGGTTTGCTTCCAGTCACTTTCTTGTGCTGATGACCACCTCCCATGCTGCTCCACGTCTGCTGTATCTCCTTGGTTTCTCATCCTGATGCCTTATTTTCTGCATTTAATGGAAGCCAAGTTAAGGCAGCTGGGAATTTGAGGAAGGCGACACCCTCAGTCTGATCTTTACCTTGTATCATTTTGCCACTCAGACATTTTCTCATTCTCATATCTTGCTATTTGCAAATGAAAATCTGACCAAATATTTTGTCACTGCATAACCTGGATCACTATCTACCAACCTCTAATATTAATTTCCTTACTTCCTGCTGCCTGACTCCAAAGTTTAGGTTTGTATTACAGCAAAAATCTCATTTCTGCTACCAATTTCTTTATTAGTCAGAATAGTATAGATTATGCTGCAGAAGCAAGTTAACTCCCAAATCTCAGTGGTGTGAGACGTGGGGGATTATATGTCAAAGGTCTGAAATCCAGAAATGACTTAGGCCATTCTCCAGGGCAGCTCCCAGTCATGCAGTAAATCCTGGTTTCCAGATACTCTGACCCTACTGTGTCCAAGTATGGCTTCTATGGTTGCTGAAGGCAACAGGAAAATTGCACAGGATGGCTTTATGGCAAAGCTTGGGAGGAGCGGTTTACGTTGTTCCTACTTACATCCCATTGGCCAGAACCCCATCACATGACCTTATTCTAACTTGAAGTCAGACTAGGAAATGTAGTCTTTCTGTGACTCCAGAAAGAAGAAAATAAAACAGATTTTGGTGAACATATAGGGTTATTTCTTTCATACTCCCTTTTCCAGGCTCTCCGCTTTTGTTTATCTGTCTTAGTGGTCTAGTGGCTCCTCACTTACTCCCGTAGGTCACATGTCTCCCTAGATTTCTATGCACTAGGAATAGAAATGACTGGTGGTAGCTTATACATGACCCCTCCCTTAAAGACAGTTGCATGTTATAACGAATTTAATTAAGCTTTGACTAGAGGGTTGATGCTGTGATGTGGGAATTTCAGGCATGAGTAGACCAGCAGGGTTTTTCTGAAATGACAGACCAGGAAGATCCTCTGTGAAATCTTTGGTGCTGTCTTGCCACTTCCCAGAGAACATTTGTGTGAGATATTTTGATGTCAAGAGACATCAGGCTAACAGTATGACTGGCCACATTACTGGACGTATCCAGAGCATTAGAGCATGATTCTCATCTGGCTCTGTAGAAGCAGCGCTGTGACGTGGGGGGCAATTATTGTCCACTGCAGCTGATTTGGAATCAGTTTTCAAATCACCAATCTGCCACCCCTCCTTCCTACACAATGAAAGGGACTTAATCCAGAGTGGGTCTGCAAAGGGCCTGGAGTGGAGATTAAGGCGGGGGGGTGGTGGTGGTGGTGGTGAGGGAGTGTCCAGGAGGTTCTGGGAAGATTGAGGTCTCTTGTGTTTTTCAGGGTCAGCCTGTGGCTCACCTGTGGCTGTCTTTGCTCCTCCTATCTCCAGCCCAAGGTGAAGAAACAGAAAACTTCTTTGAGCACCTCTTCCATCGGCTGCACCCAACCTTCATATCCTTCAGTTCTGTGGGGCCTTCATGCTGCGGTCACTTAGGCTGTAGCTACAGTTCCCAGAATACCCTTCACGGTTCCATGGAAGAAATTTGCATGAGATTTGGAAGGCAGCGGGGAAGCAGTAGCCACTTTCAGACTCAGCAGCTACACGTGAGCCAGGTGCCGCTGAAGCCTGTGCTTCGTGCTAGTCTGCCGCTTGCCTTCTTGACCCAGGGTGCACACAGGCCCACAGCGGCTTCAGCTTTCACTGGATCTTTTTTCTAGATCCCAGGGAAGGTGCCTGTGCAGCCATGGCTGAGGGCACCAGCTTTTCTTGCAGGTGAGCCATACCATGGAGTTAGAAGTGGCGGAACGTGCATTGGTGGGTTCCAATTTGCCGTTGTACTTCCCCACACATTCGGGATAGCAGCTTCCAAGGTGGCCCTGGTGAGTCTCTCCTGGTATTCATATCGCTGAGCCGTCCCTTCCGCATTGTCCTGGATTAGCCTCTGTGACCAGGGGGATTATGGCACAAGCCATCGCATATCACTTCTGAGTTAGCATATAACGTTGTGCCTTCCAACTTGCTCTCTCTCCTTATCTGCCCTTCCCCTCTTTTTCTCTGAAGTCTCTTGATGTGGAGAAAGGCAGGAATAGCCCTATGCGCATGTGGAGAGAATCCCAGGCCTTGACTACAGGGCAGGGCGACCTCCCATCGACAGGACCACAGGTTCTAGTGGACACCAGAACCAACCAGCCACACCATACCCAGATTCCTGACCCCCAGGAACTGTGAGATAATAAACGCATATTTTTCAAGTTGTAAAATCTTGGGGTATTTGTTACATAACAGTAAATAACTGCTACAATGTCCACTTCTTCATCCCAGGGCTGGCCCTGCTGCCCCCCCACCAGACCGGACATGCACTGCCATGCTCTCACGTGGGCAGTTTAATCAGCTCCCACAGTTGTGTCAGGGCCAGTCCCGGAGACGATCCCTTCTTCTGTATCGCTCACAGTGGCTCTGCTGCCCTGATCCAACCCTACCTGATTTCACAAGGAGCTAAGAGCAGACATTCCCCAGTCCTTTCATCACTGGTTTGCCCTAATAGTAGAGGTTCTCAAATTTTGAATGGAACCACCCAGAGAGTTTTTGAAAGAAATGCCAATGTCCAGGTCCTACCTTCAGAAATTCTCATTTAAGTGGTTTGGGATGCGGCCTGGGCTTTGGCCTCTCTTAAAGTTCCCAGGTGCTTTGAGTGAAGAAGCAGGGTTGAGAGCCGCTGACCCAGGCCGACTGGCCCCACCAGTCTTGCTCAGTTCTCACTTGCCCAGACTTTCTTGGCATGGGGCATAGGCACCCAATCTAAGCACCCGGGGTTAGTTTTTATTGGGGATTCATGACACCTAGTAGGGACCACAGGGGATTTTCTCACTGGTGGCTGTAGCAAGACGGAGTCCCCAAAGTGGCAGGGCAATGTGGCAATGGCCACCAGGGTCCAGTTCTGGTTCTTTGACTCTATCACCACCTCTGTCAATGCTATGAGAATTAATTACCCTTCTTGCCTGCACTCTTTTTTTTGCTGAGATCAGGGAACCTTTTCACTTATATAGGGGATTTCAACTAGATCTCACATTAGCTCCCTGAGTGACTCGAAGGCTACCCAGCAGCCCCTCTGTGGGCCTCAGTTCCTCTTCTGCCAAAGAGAGAGCCGTAGCAGATGAGCCCCCATCCTCTGTCTTGGGTTGGGTTGTGTGGGAACGGGCCCTGTGTGGAGAAGCAGCTCTAGGCCCAACGTCCACAAGAGGTCAGGGACCAGGGCTGGATGGAGGAGAAGTTGAGCTGTGCCACATCTCCATAGTGGTCTCTCAAGACCCCCTGGGGGACTTGGACTGAATGTTCCTTAGAGTTGTCCTGAATTGAGGCGAGGAGTTGTCCTAAATTGAGGCGAGCGAGCTGAGCTTTCTACCCTATCCCCCCCTCCCCCCAGTCATTGAATATGGTGTTCCCCTAGGGGGGAGAGTGTGACTTGGGGCCAGGCAGCTCTCTCTTGGGTTAGGGCCAATTCCCTCAGAGGGATGAAGTCGAGAGCTGTCAGCATCTGAAACCCTGCCTGCTGGAGGAAGGACTCCCTGAGTTGAAGTGACCTGGGGGAGGCCATGGGGGGAGGAGGAGAAGGGAAGTATCTGAGCAATGCACCTCATCGAGTGCTGGGTCCCTCCAGTTCAAAGATTCCTAGCCCCAGAGTGATCTGTGCAGAAAGGGGTGGATTTCTTATTCCCTTTGGCTAGGCATGACATCAGACACCCAGGAGAGTAGCTGGAAGGTTCCAGGAGACCACAAGCTTGATTAAAGCACAACAACTTTCCTTAAAACCTCCCTCACCATTAGCGGAGGGAGAGCCAGAGGGAGGTATAAAGTCAACTTGCTCCAAAGAAGCAAAGCCCAGGGGAAGAATTAAAAGCCACTCCCAGAGGAAGGAGGGGCCTCCACAAGGAGAGTCTCACAGGTATAACACTCAACTCCCAGGAGTTGGAAGATAACAGGGACTGTGGTCACCATGGTAATGGCATCTTGAATTCCAACTGAATGAAGCTACTGGTTGGCCTGTCAATCACACTTCGGCTGCATTTTGCAGAGGAACAGGCCTCCTGCCGGGCAGGGTTGGGGTAGAGCCGGAAGGCCTACGCATGTGCACACAGGGCTGGTGGGACATGGTGTGCAGGTGTGCATCTGACACACATAGGCCCCTTTATAGGGATGTCTGCACACATGCTTGTGGTCATCGGCGTGGAAAACCGAGTCACATTACATGGAGGGAGGTCAGTGCTGGGGTCTGCTTGCTGCACTCACCCATTAAGCTCAGGTGCAGGAGCAGATGGCTCCATTTAAGAGACATGATTTTTTTTCTTAACATTTATTTTTATTCATGCATATAAGACCTGGGGTGGGGGTGGGGGGGTGAAACCAGAGACAGAGTGGGGAGCAGAACAGGTGGATCTACTGAAACACACTGCTGAGGGGTGCAGTGGGGCGAGACAGGAAAGGTCTACTGCGCCATGTGTGTCCCCTCCCTGGCCAGGGATCAAACTCAGGTCTTAGTGGTGTTAGCACTGAGACTTAACCCCGAGGACACCAGGGAGGCCCTTAAGAGGCATGATTTTAAGGCTTCTTTGCTCTTCTTTAATATATCAACAACTGCCATGCCCACGCATCACTTCTTTTACTTTCTACTTTCCATAGCCTCTTCTAAAATGCAAATAGTTATCAGATACCAATCGACCCAGATTGTTGGGCTTCCCCCAAAACATAGAAGTTGACTCTCACTTAGCACCTCTTACATAGTGGGTGCCCAGCGTGTCTGCATGCACTGCTGAGTGCATAAATATGGCTATATAAATAGAAAGTGATGCCAGAGAAGGGCAACCAGGAGAATGGTCTGATAGGGAAGCAGAGGGTTTCTGGGATGGGCCTCAAGTCAGTCAGTTCTATTTATTGAGGACTTTCCTTGCACCTGGCTTTAGGTTGGGGGATAAGAGGAGAGAAACAGGGCAAATTGGAGCCCTGCCCTCTGGAGGTTCCCAGTTCATCTGGGATGGGGTTACCTTCATAGGTTTCCTTAGTGGGCCAGGACTACAGTTCTTCAGCGAGGCTGGAGCCAGCCTCCTTCTGCAGCCTTCCCAGGCTGGCCGGGCCTGGCTGCTGACTTGCCTGTGGGAGAATTTCAGTCACACCCACCTACTAATCCTGAGTCTTAGTCTGGTTACGTCAGAAGCACTCCCCGGACAAAGACATGTGCGGGTTGCGCACTGGGATGAAGGCAAAGAGAGCCCAGGAACTACCACTTGTGCATTGGAAAATCATGAAGGAGGGCAGAGGGAAGCCAACAGAGTGTGTTACGGGGCATGTTCCACAGTGTGCGACTGTGCCTCAGTTCCACTGGGGCTACCTAGGGGCCAGCGAAGAGCACCCTTCTCCGAACTGTCCCCACTGAGGAGCAAGCAAGCTGAGGTAATTCTCCACAAAATCGTGCTTGCTGTTGGCTTAGAGGTGCTCCTGGGAGACTGGACTCCTTGCACTCCTGCCCCACTCACCTGCCAGAGAAAGACCTTCAAGGAGGGCAACTGGCAGATGCGCGTGCCCCATGGCAGCAGCATGCACTGGAATGATCCATGCCAGAGGGATAAGGGTAGGGCCTATCAGCACCTGCTACACCTTTTATGGCTCATCCATCGGTCCTATGGGGCCGTTGGTCTACCGGCTATAGCTTTGCAGGTCCCGTGGTGACAGTCTTCAGATATGGGCTGGATTAGGGTCCGAGAGGAAGAGCTTCTGAAATGTTTGCTGACTTGAACTGACAGCCAACCGGCCACAGGCCCCAGAACCAGGCAAGCCCATTCCACAGGTAGCAGTCAGCTTACTAGTCTTGATGCAAGGCCAGACTGTGGCCTGTGAGCCCAGGACTTTTGCCTCAGGGGACATCTGCAAAGGTCATCAGCTCACATCCCCCAGTCCCTTTTGCCTGCTGCTGTTCCTGGTCAGGAGTGTTCCCTGGACTCTGGCACATACTCTGGCTTCCGATCACTTGAGCTCCAGCCCTGTGGCTCCAGCGTTCTGCTTTTCCACTCAACCTCATCACCTGTTTGAGGAGAAAGCACCCTCTATCCTGTGCCTGCAGCCTCTGCGCTCTGAATTTAAAGAAGACATTCCCCTCCTAGATGAAAATTGGCTCCACCTCCTACAATCCTCCACAAATGGAGTAAGGACAGAGAACACCAATCAGAAGGTCCTGGCTCGGGCAACCTCCCTTGTCTTTATCTCAAGTTGCTCTCCTTCCTACTCCATCCCACTTGGGTTCCCACACATTTTCAGAGTCCCGGGATGTTGAATTCAACTGATAGCTGCCAGAGGACTTTCTGTGAGCCCAGGCTTGCACTGAGCATGAGGGGACAAGAAGAAAGTCCAATTGAGCCTATGACACTTTCTTGGGGGCCACTTAAACATTGCTGTTAGTAACACATTTTCTTTATTTTGCTTTTGACCTATCTGGGCCAGAACTCAAAGAACCCATAAGACCTGGGAAAGTATTGGGTTTCTGAAAACCAGAGAAAGGCCCCACCCCTCATGAGTTGCCTCAGCTTATGAAGGCCTTGAACTAGCCTGAGGTGGAGCCTTGGGTCCATTAAGAACGTCTTAGGCCTTTGTGACAAATATATTGTTCAAGGTAGGAGGGGATGGTCTTCTGGGATTTCCTGCTGCTTCACAATCTGTGGGTGCTTGTGTGTCCCCCCTCCTCTGGTGAGTGTGTGGTTTCTGTTCAGCATTTTTGATGTTGCTGCAGGCTGACAACATATACCTGATACTTTTGCAGACACTGCAGCAAGATCTGGCTTTTCTCTACCATGGAGGCTCTGGTGGCCCCCATCACTGACCCCAAGAGAAGAACTTTGCCCACAAGTAAACAGCTCAGAAAGGAACTCCCAGCATTTGTTGATTATAGAATAAAATATCACCCAACCTTCTTTCCACAAAGATCTGGCCAGTACAGTATTAAAGCGTAAGTAATCATGACTCCTCCTAGGACTGCTCCCTCCTTACTTTCCCAGCAAGATGAAGACCTATGGGACATGAAATGCAGAAACTTTAGGAAGCACTATCGAAGAAGAAAACATTTATTATTCTTTTGAGTGATAAATTCATGCCATTCATGGTAAGAAAAGAAATGTCTTACATTTTTGAAATGCTAAACAGTTCATAGGGCTTCTACAAATATCATCACATTTCCCTGCCCAAGCATATTGTGAAGTCTATGGAGTGGGTATTATGATTCCCATTATACAAATGAGGTTGCCCATGAGGTTCAGAGAATGCAAAAGACTTTCCCACAGAGTAAGCACCTGTTTCACTTAAGATTATGTACAGACTCAAAATAGCTGTGACTTAAACAAAAGATTATCTTTCTTTCTCATCAGAGTCTGATGGTAAGCAGCTCTGTTCCAAAAAGTCATAGAGACCAAAAAAGAAGCAAAAGGGACTCAGGTGGGGTAAGTGCAGGAACTACTAGTTTACATGGTTACACTCCAAGTTCTCTCTATAATGTATAGTGGGATTGTGGCCAGAATAGAGAACCCCACTACTTTGACACCTTAGATACTTATTCAGGAGGACATTTTTAGTCTCTGGTATTCTAAGTGTTATGATGGCATGTTTGTGTCTCCCCAATTCATATGTTGAACCCTGATCTCCAGTGTGATGACATTTTGAGATAGGGTCCTTTGGGAGCTACATAGTCATAAAGATGGAGCCTTCATGATAGATTAGTCTCTCTCTCGCTCTCTCTCTCTCTCTCTTTCCACATCTTGTGAGAAAATCAGGAAGAGGGCCCTCATCAGAACCCAAAACTTGCTGGTATCTTCATTTAAGACTTTTAGTTTTTAGAACTGTGAGAAATAAATGTGTGGCTTGAACCACAGCAGCCTGAACTTAGAGATTAATGGTTGATTTCTCATCAGAAGCCATGGAAGTCAGAAGCATTGAGTGGGCATATTTAACATGTTGAAAGAAAAAAAATCTGTCAACCAATAATTCTATATCTGGCAAAACTGTCCTTGCAGGAACAGAACAGGTACAAGGATGACATCTGTGTGATTGTATCAATTAGGATTGAATTTGATGCAATTAACAACAACAACAACAAAAACCTAACAGTGGTTCACACAGTAATGGCATAATGGTTCAACCATATTGTCAAGGACCCAACCTTCTTTCATTTCTCTTGAGCTTCTATCCTTAACATGGGGGTTTTATCCTCATGGCTGCAAGATGACTGCTGCTGTGTCAGAGATCACAATTGTGTTTCAGACAGTACAAAAGGGGCCTGCAAAAGACAGAGGATTCTATAAAAGGAAAATATTCTGTTTTCACTGGCAGTCCAAACTTGAGAGTTGTGTTTTCTCATTGACCATAACTGGGGCAGCCTCTGACCAGCTGCAGGAACATCTGGGAAGAGAAGCATTTTAGTTTTCTAGTATTTGTGGTAGAAGATAATGGAAGAGAGGGTAGTGAATTATTTTTGGGTAGCTATTCCAATATGTACCATAATATTCTATAAAATAATGGAATTGGATTCAACAGCTTCTCAATTCCTTCCTAACTGGAATTATGTGGGAATAGAATGATGAGAGGCTACATGAATTAATGAAAAACCACTTCAAGAACTTTGTCATCATAAAGTCTGAAGTTTGAATCCTGATTTTGCCATACAAGCTGTGTGGCCTTGGACAAGTCACTTAACATCTCTGAGCCCCACTTGCTTTATAACAATATTCCTTGAGAGTGCTATGAGGGTCAGAGTCATGTATCAAATTCCTAGCATACACATGGAAAAATGGTAGATATTCATCAAAATGGCAACTGAGTTCCAGTGCTGCCTGGTGCATCTCAGTTTTCCATGGATAGCCATGGTTCTTCCTAAGCTTCACTCAGGGCCAGGAGCTGCTTACTCTCTCCCTCTATGCCAATCACAGTCATAAATGATGACCAGTAATGATCCAGATCGTACTGGCGCCCATAAGGTAGCAAACTTACTGGTCCTGTTGGAGATAACTCAGACCACCCAGGCAGACATCTCAGCACAGAGGGCGGCTACTTCAGTGGATAGTAAACATTTACCGAAATAGTAGAGTGGAAATGTCGGCAACACTTTAATCATATCTGGGTTGGCAGCTGCTGAGACCATGCAGAAGAAGTGAAGTTCTGAGCCTGAGGGGTTGCCACTAAAGCGGCAATGGGGATGGTACCCTGAGCCAAGAAACACCTCCTAGTGCAAGGCCAGGATGTATTCTCTGGGGAGGGAGCATCAAGTGTAGCACTTTCCAGTTTCTTAAAATAGAGGTGGAAGAGTGAGTTCCTGCTATAGACATACAGGAGCTGAGGGTTCTTACCTGTCCTGCTAAAGGGTTGTGGTTCTGCTCCCTCTGCCAGGATTGCTTAGCATTAGAGACTGATCTGAAGGAGGATTTGGGCCTTTGACAACGCCAGTTGATGACTCAGAGCTGAGTGAGGCTTGGACATGCTCATTGAGCAGCTTGGTTAGGGCACGCTAGGGCTATAACCTGCCTTCTGATGATCTGTGGTTTGGGTCCTATTATGAGGAGAATTGTGTCCCTCCCTTAATTCATACATTGGAACCCTAACACTCCCCTGCTCCCCATTACCTCAGAAGGTGACTATATTTGCCAATAGGGTTCTTAAAGAGGTGATTAAACTAAAATGAGGCCATAGGAATAGGCCCTAGTCCAATCTGACTAGTGTCCTTATAAGAAGAGGAAATTTGGACACAGATGCTCACAGAGGGAAGACCCATGTGAGAACACAGGAGAAGGTGGCCCTTTACCAGGCAAGAAGAAAGGCCTCAGGGAAACCACCGTTGCTGACAGCTTGATCTCTCAGACTTCCAGCCTCCAGAACTGTGAAAAATGCATTTCTGTTTAAGCCAGACAATTTGTGGTCCTTTATTACAGCGGCTTGAGCTGACTAATACAGGTCTTTGCAATCCTGGTCTGTATTTTGACCCTGAAAAAAAGGAGAGGAGAAAGATGCCAGCTTGAGTTGATTGGCATTTATCATCCATTTTCTTATAACTATAAACTGCCACAGGCTTGGTCTCTATTATTATCATCAGAAAATATTAATAACAATAGCCAGCTGGTTCCAATTGTGGCTAATAGTAGGGTCTGAAGACTAGACATTTGGGGTGGCTTACCTTAAATAAAAAACCACAAACTTGCAAATATGAAAGCAAGTATAGAATAAGTGTTTAATTAAGAAAAGAAATAAATTATAAAATTTAAAGATTTGTAAAGACCTCAAACTTCACAAAATGCAGAAAAAATATAATTTTTTTACTAATTAACTGTCCGACTTATTTTATGGTTCCTTTTCCTGCTTTTTGGGACTGTATGGCTTTGATCACTTTTCCTTATGGTAATGATTTATAAATATCATTTTCTTTAGCGACAATAGATGATTCAGTCTTTCCTGTAGCATGCTTGATCTTTTTATAAAGTTAATGAGAGTGTTGGGGAAGCTTCTTTCAGGTCCACAACTTGTCATTGGTAATTAGTTTCCATTGTAATGTAATCAACGGGTGACATTGTGAAGCATCTGTAGATCTCCTTTTTTTTTTTTTTAAGATTTATTTTTTTATATTTTTTTTCTTTTATTAAAATATTTTAAAATTTACATATACTTGCCATTAATTGTAATCCCCATGTATTCCCCATCACCATCTCACCAGTG
>JAGFMF010012069.1:5404218-5415881 GCA_019455555.1 Galemys pyrenaicus | reverse complement strand
ATAAATAAATAAATCTTAAAAAAAAGATTTATTTATTTATGCATACAAGAAGTGGGGTCCAGGCCAGAGGTATGTGTGGGGAGAGGGGGCGAGGATTCACCAGGGACAGAGTAGGGAGCAGAACAGGCAGATAGACTGATGTACACTGCTGAGGGGAGCAGCAGGCGAGGCAGGAGAGGTCTGCTGCGCCATGTGGGTCCCCTCCCTGGCCGGCAGCAGGGATCGAACTCATGCTGCAGTGGCTGTGGTTTGCTTCACAGTGCGCTGCTTACCTCATTGCACCACAGGGATTTTCTTTTGGTCCATCAACACTGCTGCAGCAGTTAGATTCTAAAATGAATGCTCCATTGTCTGGGAAATTTATAATAAATTACTGATTCCCAGGCGCCATCTTCAGCAAGTGCAACAGGGTTTCCAGAGGTGGGCGCTGGAGACTGTGGTTAGGAAGCTCCCCAGGCAGCTCTGGTGATTGTTCAGGCTTAGTGCCCCATCCTGAAGGACCCAGCGTTGGCCTCAGTCCCTTTTCAAAGAAAGGTGCCATGGTGGGTAGCTTGGTTTGGGCTTCCCCAGAAGCAGGTTCCGAGTCAAGCATATTATTGTAAGAATTTATTCAGCAAGTGAAGGAAATGCTGGAAGCATCCAGGAAAAAGAGACCAGGGAAGGGGGGAAGAAAACGGAGGGTAAATGACCAAGTAAGTTCCCTTTGTGGGAACTTGGACTTCACCCCACTGGAGCTTCTGGGAGACAATGCAGAGCGTGCCTCACAGTCCTCTCAACCGAGGGCCGAGGACTCCGAGCGGTTTCTTCTCCATCTGTACGTAGAATGGATGCGCCACTGTCTAGGAGAGGAGTGTAGATTTTGTCACTGTCACTTTCAGCCTACTCCGTAGACTCCAGGCCCAAGAAAAAATGCTTAGGCAAAAGAGCTGAAAGTTCTGGCATTTGCAGTTTGCTTGGCATACACAGTGAAAGGCCCTGGGTGACACACGTGAGATGGGAAGAGTGTCTCTATAGCAGGTATCTGCCATACTTCTGTAGGGGAGACTCCTGAGCACCCCTGTTTCCAACCAACCATGATGGCTCTCACCCTTCTTTGGTAGCTCAGCAGCTTCTTGAAAATTTGCAGTGTGAAATGCTATCAGCATTCCCCCAGGGTCATTATTATTGTATTTATTTTCATTCTCGATTTCTTCTTATCTTTTCAAGAATGGGGAACACCCCCTGGCCCCATGAGCCAAAGGAGAGATCTAGCTGCTGGAGGAAAGAAGGCAGTGGTGAGGGAGGTAAGGAGAACCTGAAATCTGGGATGGGCTCCCTTCATCCCAACTTCAATTTAAACGCATTGCCCTTGTTCTTAGTGGAAGACACAGACAGATGATGTTGACATACACACCTCTTTCCAGAAACTGAACTCAGTGTTATGGCTGACTCCTGACTTGATGACTATAATTCTACAGCGTTCTTTTCCTCTCAAGGCAAGTGACTGAGAGCGATGTTATTATAGGGATAACCTTGAATGTATTCTAATTTATTTAAGTAAATAATTTGAGATTTATGTATTTTATTGTTAATAACAAATTTTGTGCAAGGCGACTCACAGCTGATGGGGACATATTCATTGAGAACCACTATTCTACACCATCAAAAAGAAATGTGTTTGCTCTCTTTTTGCATTAAGGGCAGCAAACTCTCTGGAAATGGTTTATTTGCATGCATGACCAACTTTCCATCCTTTGATCAATAAATCAACTAACAAATATTGATTGAATGTCTACATTGTGCAGGGCATCATGGGGATTTATTGTAAATATAAATAAGGTCCCTGCCTCAAAGGAGCTCACAGTCTAGTTAGGGGTAAGTTCTGTACACATGAAAAGGGAATACATAAGACAAAACAGCATTTAAAGCTGAATAAGTGATATACATTGATTGGGTTTGGAAGAAATCAAGGATGACTTCTTGGAGGAAGGGTGATTTGAGCCAGAAAATAGAAAAATAGATAGTTGTTGCACAAAAAGAGAACAATGGAAGACATTGCAGGCAAAAATAGCCGTAAACACCCAAGGCTTGTTCAGGTAATGTGAGGGTTGCCTCTTGGCTGCAGTGGAGCCCATAGGTGGGCCAGACAATGCCCAAGCTTATAGGACAGCTTGGAGCACTGCTGAGCCACCCCCTCAAAGTCATCAGTGTTCAAATGGCACTGTTACGAGCTGAATTGTGTCTCCCCAAAGTGCATATATTGAAGCGTTAGGCCCCAATGTGACTGTATTTGGAAACAGGGCCGATAAGGAGGTAACTGCAGCCAAATGAGGTCTCGAGGAACAATGCAGCCTGGATAGCTAAAGGCGATCCCAAGAAACCACAGGGCAGGCTATCTGCTTACGCCTTCTTTGTGCAGATGTGCAGAAAGGAACATAAGATGAAAACCACAGAGGACCCCCTCAATTTTACAGAATTTTCCAAGAAGTGCTCGGAGAGGTGGAAGACGAGGTCTGAGAAGTCTAAATTTGATGAAAAGGCAAAGGCAGATCAAGTGCACAATGATCGGGAAATGAAGGCCTATGGCCCAAGTATGGGAGGCAAGGAGAAGTCCGATGCCCCCACATGGCAGCTGGATTCTTTGTCTTCTATTCAGAATTCTGCCCCAATAGCAAATCCGTAGACCCTGGCATCCCAATCAAAGATGTGGCAAAGAAGCTGGGTGAGATGCAGAATAATGTAAGTGACAGTGAAAGGCAGTCTGACAGTGAAGTGTGAAGTTGAAGGAGCAGTGGAAGGATATCACTGACAAGAAGTCTGAAGGCAAGTTTGATGGCACAAAGTTGCCAGGAAACAGGTGGAAGAGGAAGATGATAAGGAGGGAAAAAAAGAGAAGAAGGAAGAGGAATAAAAAAAAATACTGTTTCTTGAAAACAATCAAATGAGGTCCTAGGGGTGGGGTCAGTTTCCCACCATGTTCCATGGCACTGGCAAGGGTCCCGGGATCTCTCTGGCCTCGCCCACTCAGCTCTTCAGGGTGCCCTGGCCTTCTTATGCCCTGTGGGACCCCCCAGTCTTAGTAACTGCAATTCTTTTTACATCAGGGATGTGCAGGAGGTTCAGGCCAGGTTAACCGGGCCCCTCATTCCACACCCTCTCCAGGCCATGTGGGAGGAGGACTACCAGACCCTAGCAAATGAAAATATAGGACAGCTAGTTCAATTTGAATCTCATATCAACATATCCCTTCAAAAACAATTTTGTTTGTATAAGTATGTCCCAAGTAATATTTGGAAGATGCCTACACTGAAAAATTATTTGTTGTTTGTCTGAAATTTGAATGGGCTGGGTGTACTGGACTTTATCTGGCAACAGTCTTTGGGTGGGTTCAGGACCCACTTGTGACCAATCAGAAGACTCCATGCTCAGGGGCACCATGGTTGGGTCAAGGCTGGGCACTGACACAAGGTCAGAGATCTCTCTGCCAGCACACACTTGGACTTCTGTTGTTGCCTTCAGGACTAAAGCCTCACTAGCTGTCAGGATGAGGTGCTACAACGATGAGAGGCTACCTTCCAGGGAAGCGCCTGTCTGCCGACACGTTCACACAGAACGAAGTAGAACTGAGGGAGGAAAAGATGCCTCAAGACAGCGCTCTATTCAACTTCACCACTTAAACTTCAACTCAACTGAAAAGCAGTTTGAGTTGGGAGTCCTCCACTCACGACTGACTCAGAGTTCTGGCAAAATCTGTGGTGTGGTCACCTCAGGCCAACAGGAACCGATCTTGACTAGATTCAAAGGGAGGGCCACTCCAGAGATAGTCCCTTGTGATGCTGAGTAAATAGAGGTTCCGTGCTCAGAGGGCAGCAAAGCAGCTCAGCTGACTCCTCAGGCACACTGGGGCTCCTGGTGTGGCTTTGAGGTGCCACTCCTGAGATAAGATCACATCCTCTGCCGAGTCCATTCCCCCTGCTGACAGTTGAGGGAGGAGCTCTATCATGGGCTCTTTTCTGCCTTCCCTCATGTCCAGCTCTTGTTTCTTTATTTTTTTCTTTATTTATATATATTTGACAAAATTGTGGTCCCCATGGATTTCCCACCGCTATTTCACCAGTGCACCATCACCTCAGTCCCTTGTGCTCTTTCTGCCCTCATCCCATTCCAGCTCTTGTTTCTTTAGAAGAATTTCTTTGCCTTTCCAGCGAGACTTATCAGCCATGTCTTTACGCTCCTCCATTCTTTATCTGTCCCTCCACCCCACTTTTAAGAATACGACCATAGACTGTTGAAAATACAGAGGGTCTAATGATTGATCTTGGACTGAGCTAGAAATAATGGAGTTCTAAAGCCATTAGTGCTGACCCATCCAACCCCTCACCACCCCCACCTCATAAAAGAGGAAACCGAGGTTCAAAATGGTTGAATCACCAAAGGCTCCACCATAAGTTAAAGGCAGTTCACAGAATTAGAGAAAAGTCATGTGGTTTAGGGGACAGGTCCCCGGGTTTGGCTTCAGAAAGCCTGTATGTTTACTTGGGCTCTACCGAAAATCACTTAACCTCTTTATGTCCATTTCTCCAGCTTGAGAATGAGCTTAAAAACTGGCCCCGTACACCTCATCATGATTTCCAAGGCTGACAGAATTACAAAACGCCAAATGAATGCGCTGGACAAAGGCTGCATGGTATTAGTGTTGTCAGTGTAACTGTTATTATTTAACAAGGCTAATCCACCAGTGAAGGAAAAGAGCACATCACGAAATTAATTATGGATGTTTTTTTAAAATGACTGTTTATATTGAAAGGCAGGCCTCGTATTTGCCGCACAATTTCAGGATAAGTCGTGTTTTGGAAAAATATTAATATTCAGAGCTGTGTTGATTAGCTTCACTCCTGTTGCTAAGCAACGGAGTCCTTTGTAGCCTCTGCAGTGTTGGGATTTTTCAAGGGGTGGGGGTGGGGACGGGGATGGGGGATTAGAGGGAGGTAACTATATTACAATAAATTATTCCACTGGTTCAGCCAATTCTGAAGTTGCCTCAAAAAAAAAAAACCTACTCCTTTAACAACCTATGTGATTATAGTTGTTGGATGAGGAAAACCAGAACTCACCCAGAGCTCACCACTCACCCATGACTTGAGTTTCAGGTTTGGCAAGACTTGTGTTTACTAGATCAGGGCTGAACCACACGTGGCCCAGGGCTTACCACCACTGACGTTCATCATGGTTCAGCAAGGGCAGCCTGCCAGCGTGGAGATTAGGGGGTCGTGAGGCTGTGAGGAGAGACTGCCATGAATCAAATGATCCAATCTCATTTAATAGCTCCTGTGGCCTTTCAGGCGAATTCTAACACTTGAAGGGGGGCCATCCTGCAGCAAGCCAAATAGCATGTTTTCTGAACCAAATGGAGACTCATGAATATTTGAAATTCATTGAAAACCCAGGAAAGGATCCATGGAATGAACCTAGTGCTAGGTGCTTTGTGGGGTCTGTGCATTGAATTCTGGCACCAACACAAGAAAGGTTGTAGTGTTGTTCCCACCTGGGGGACTGAAGTTGAGAGATAAAGCAACTGTCCCAGCTCACACCGGCTAACATGGGACAGAGCAGGGGTTTAGACTCAGGTATTTCTGCATCTGAGTTTCATGTGCCCCCTTAAACAGGCTGCCTACGCTTACCTGGACAAGAGGGGCTGGAAAAGGCTTGGAGAGAAAATCTTAGGGCTTTGCATGACGTTATCTTGTGACCTGTTAGGTCAAGACCTGCTGGGTGAATCTCCAGTTTCATAATACAGCTGTCTATGTAGTCACTTGCCACTGAATTCCAGTTTGGTCAACAATGGACAGCTTATGTAATGCTGGTCCCAACAGGTTCTATCATCCAGCCTAGGTGTGGAGTGGGCTGTATTACCAGGTAAGTGTACTGATGCTCACACGATGATGCAATTGCCTAAGGACACAGTCCTTACAAGGTATCCCCTTCATTAAGCAACACATAACTATACCTTTTTAATCGCTAGGGCTGCATTAGCCACTCCAAACATATTCATTGAGAACCATTATTATAGAACATCAGAAAGAAATGTGTTTGCTGTTCTCTTTTTGCACGGAGGGCAGTAAACTCCCTGGAAATGGTTTATTTGCATGTGTGGCCAACATGCCCAAACTTAGCAGCATAAAACAACACCTGTTCTATTATGACCAAATTCCTGTCAGGAATTTGACAGGGCTCAGCTGGGTGATTATTGTGCTCTTACGGCATCTACTGAGATCACTTGGTGTCGGATGGAAGCCTCGGTGGCTTCACTCACACGTCTGGTGTCTTGAAGGGAACGAGCTGTTGCCCAGGATAGCTCTCTCATACAGCTGTCTCCGGGTGGCTGGCTTCCCCCTCAGCAGCTGTCCCAGGAGACCCGGGGAAAACTGCATGGCCTTTTCTGATCTAGCTCAAAAGTCACGCAATGGCATAAGTATCCTATTCTGTTGATTGAAACAGTCACAGACCCACTCAGACCCCCAAATCATGGGGCCAAGTTGTAAAACAGCCCCAGGTTTCTCATTCCAGTGAGAAATGGAAAGGCAGAAAACATCAGAAGCTTTTAAAATTGTAGAAATGTCTGAGCAATAGAAACACTGCTATCCGATACTGCAAATCTTACTTGTTCTGATGAATTTTGAGGGTGACCAGTTTAATAAAAGGTAGGCTTAATAAGAGCTTTTGCTTGTTTGTTTTGAATTTTATGTTTAGATGTAGTCATCAGCTGAGGAGCCTATTTTGCTGACCTGCTAAATCTCATTTGCAATTAGTGATCCCATTTGCATACAATGTGTTTATGACATTTAAAAACCTTCATGCCACTATGATCATATTTACAATATTGGTTTCATTAGGGAAGCCTTTTCTCATTGTCAAAATCAAATGAGATAATGATGTAGGTGAGAGCTACTTTAGATATTTTAATGAGCTCCTCAAATATGGAAGATGATGATTCTGGTCAACTTTAATCCTAGTCAAGTTCCCAATTGAAGTGATATGCCTTAATGAGTTTTATTTTAATATGCTAATGAATATGAACCAGGGAGTGGTACAAACTGAAATTCAGAGTATTCCAAGCCTGGATTTTCACAGGCTGGGTCTTCATGCTCTGTCTTCATCTCACCCAACCTCAGAAGTGTTTAGAAGGATTTCCAAGTAGTAAATATTAGCACCTTCATTTTATTAGAGAAGGGAAATAAGGGCTGGAGGGGTCTTTGTCTCTGCTTTCCTAAGAGCCAGGAGCAAGGACTGGCCTAAAACCTCCAGGCCCTGCCCTAGTCCTGCAGGAACTGGAGACAGAAAAGAGAAACAAGAGTTTGCGAGCTTTTTGGGTAAAACAAAGTCAAACACCAGGGCTGTAGCTGTCCTTTGTTGCTGCTCTACAATGTACCGCAAAATTAATGGCCTAAAACAGAGTTGTTCTCATTATTCTTTGGGTTGGCTGGGCAGTTCTGCTTCCAGAATACTAGCTGGCTTCACTCATGCAGCTGCAGTCAACTGGGAGGTTGGCTGGGGCTGGCAACCCCAAGATGGCCTTTCATTTTATGTCCGGCACCCTATTTTCTGGGGTTGAAATGGCTCAGAGCTAGGTGTTATTGTCTCTTCCTTCATAAGCTCCTATTCCCCATGTCCTTTCTCTCTTCACCTGGATTCATTCTCCACCAGTGTAATGAAACCTCTTAGGTGGCAACTGCCTTCCCAGAGAACAAAGAACAAGCCACCAGGTCTCTCAAAGCCAAGGCCTGGAACTAGAGCAAGGTCACTTCTATTGTCTTTTCTTCTTCAGAGCAAGTCACAAGGCTGGTTCAGATACAAAGAGAAGGGAATTGAGTCTCTCTCTTGACGGGCATTATTGGCAACCATACTTGGGCACAATCCACCATACTTCCTAAATTAAGTAATGGGAATCAGCCATCCGAGACCTCAGACCCTGCCACTCCTTAGCAGGAAACATTTCAATCTAACCATGTGTCCATCCAACAACCACAATAATAATAGTTGCTGACACGTATATAGCACATACTACATACCAGTCACTGCTCTAAGGACTTTACGTTGATAAATTCATTTAATCTTCACAATAACCCCATGTCTTAGTCCATTTGGTCTGTTATAAAAAATGCCATAGACTGGATGGCTATAACAACTATTTTTTTCCTTATAGTTCTCGAAGTAGGGAAGTCCACGATCAAGATGTCAACAGATTAGGTGTCTGGTGAGGACATTCTTCTTGATTCAGAGACAGTCATCTTGCTGTGTTCTCACAGAGCAGAAGAGGGAAGGGAACTCTCTGGGGCCTCTATTATAAGGGCACTAATTTCATCCATGAGTGTACCACCTCACCACCTCTCAAAAGTTCCAGATCCAAATACTATCACATTGGGGATTAAGTTTCAATATATGAATTTAAGGGGAGATACATTCTCATCTATAGCATCTTGTGAGGAAGGCACTATACTATCCCCAATTTAGAGAGAGGGGAGGTTAAGTGATTAGCCCAAAGTCACACAGGTGGTTAAACGTTAAATGGAAGAACTACAGTACCGATCCAGATAGAAGATTCCAGAGTCCTTATTTTTTTTATCCATTATGCTATCCCGTCTAATGTTCCTTGATGCTCTATATTGGGCACTCTGATGGAATTATTTAGAAATGCATGAGACCATCTATGGCAGCGACTGTTCCCCAGCATACTGCCTCTCCTTCTAACAGAGTAATCGAGCCCTGATTTTAAGCTAGGCACATGGCCACATTTCCTAGTCTCCTTTGCATGTAACTGGTCACACAATTAAAATCAGGATATTGGGATATAAGTGGAAGTACCATGTGGCTACTACCAGAAAACTTCCTTAAAAGATATTTGATATTTGACCATTTCTCCTTTTATTCTTCAACTCTAGCTGCCTAGAATGTAGATGTAATGATGGGGTTTTAGCCACCATTGTGGACGATGAGCCTAAAGGACTCACTGAAGGAATAATGGAATGATAAACTAAAAGGAGTCTGGTCTCTAAGGTCTTCTCAGGACAGCGACCACCCTCATACAGACCTGTCTACCCCTGGACTTTCACACATGGGAAAGAAATCCCTATCACATGTAAGCAACTGCAGTTTTGAGTCTCTGTTGCTTTTAGTCAAGTCTAATCCTAATCAATACATTATCTATCCCTAAGGAGTTCACAATCTACTGAGGAGACAAAGAAGTACATAATTATGATCAAAGCGGCATGAATAAGTGGTCTAATCACAGTGATCATGCTTTACAAGCCCAAAATGGGGATGCGTGGCCTAAATCCAGGATTATGGGGTCATTTCCAATTATAAGAAATAATCTGAGTGATGAAGTTTTGATGCTGAAATACTGGAATTACTGGGACAGTTACATAGCTGATAGAGACAACGTGGCAACTTTGAAAAGTTAAGGCTAGTCCAGAAAATAAAGGACAAATATTACCTATCTAGCAATTTTTCAGCAAAAATGAAAATACCCAGTGCCCTGAGAAAGGAGTAAGGATTTCTAAAGAGACAATCCTCATCAGGTACATGGAAAAAGAAGTAGAAATTTATCTTGACCTTGAATTTAGGGTTGACAGTCTAAGCAGAGAGAAAAGCAAGAACAAAAGCCAGGAGGTATGAAAATGTATTGATGGTTTGTGGAAGGGCCCACGCGACTCCCTCAGAGATGAACAGGAGAGTCGCCCTTGGTGGGGCTCCTTTTGCCAAGCTTTGAGTCACTGTGTGGGCCTGAGACAATGGGTACACAATGTCTGTTGGGATTTTGGGGACCAAGCTCCTGTGACAGTATCTTTGGCCTCATGTAGCTTTTATCATCTTGATTTATGTAGTGTTTTGCATGTAGCTATCCAATAGTCTTTGCCCTTTTTACCCACTGCCTAGCTCAAATATTGAGGCCCTAACTCATGAGATAAGCAAATGCTATGTATTTCAAGAAAACAAAAACCAGAGGTGTAAGCAGAGCCCAGGCCACACTCTCAAAGCTGTTGTTCACTTATTTTGATGTGGATAGTTTTATTTACTTACTTACTTGTTTATTTAAATTGAATAAATGTTGATTTAGATAGTTATTTATGTTTTAGAGCTACAGGATCTCCCCCTTCAGGTAGTTTAGTTTTAAATGATGATTCCATGCAGCACATCTGATGAACGTCCTGCTGAGAGTTGTACCATGGGAAGGAATTCCTGGACGCCCAAGCTTCTTAAGTGCCTCTCCCCAGAAATCTTTTCTTTTGACTTGATGAGGTTTACCTGGTATGTGGATTATCAGAGTGGAGATTATCACAGTCCTGCTGAGAAGATGGCCGGTTGCCCAGAGCTGAGTCCACAAAGCCCATGTTAATAATCGGATGTAGGATAAGGGCAAGGGACATCATAATGAGATTCTTAATGAGACCCTTTTTCAAAGACTCTTTCTTTTTTACATTTAAACAATGACAATAAATTTTAAAAAAAACAATGACAATAGGTAAAATGTTGTTCCAATGCATTAAGACATTAGTTGCACTAGACCTGTTGAATATTGGCTTTCCAAACTCCTTCTTTCCAGGGAAATTTAGACAAATGGTGATGATGATAGGAGTGAGTAAAGAAAAGTAGACTGTGCCTTAAAATATTGTCATAAATGATTCAGAACTTAGGTCTTTCATTCATTTTTAGTTAAATTTTGTGTATAACCTGAGGTCAGGATCCAGCTGCATCCTTTTGTGTATAGCTATTAAACCGTCCCAGCACATGTTAATGAGTCTTTTTTGAGTGTTCTTGGCACCTTTGTAAAAAATCAATTGACCACAGATCACAGGTTTATTTCTAGGCTCCCAATTCTATTTTATTGATCTATATGTCTATCCTTGTGCCAGCACCACATATTTTGATTGCCATAGCTTTGTAAAAGTAAATTTTTAAAAATTTATTTATTTATGCATACAAGAGCTAGGGTACAGGCCAGAGTCATGGGAGGAGAGAGGATTCACCAGAGACAGAGCAGGGAGCAGAACAGGCAGATGGACTGAAACACACTGCTGAGGGGAGCAGCGGGCGAGGCAGGAGAGGTCTGTTGCGCCCTGTGGGTCCCCTCCCTGGCCGGGGATCGAACTCACACTGCTGTGCCACGAATGCTTCACAGTGCTGCGCTCAACTTGCTGTGCCACCAGGGAGGCCCCTGTAGTAAGTTTTGAAATTGCTGTGAGTCTCCCATCTTTGTTCTTTTTCAAGACTGCTTAGGATGTTTTCAGTCCCTTGCAACTCCATGTGAATTTTAGGATCTGCTTTTTCATTTCTGAAGATGTCATTGGTATTTTGATAAAGATTTATTGAATCTGTAGATCACTTTGGAGAGTATTGCCATTTTAAAAATATTGTCTTCCAATCCATGAACATGGGATAGCTTTCCATTTATTTAGGTCATCTTTAATTTCTTCAGCAATATTTTATAGTTATCAGCACACAGTATTGCATCTCATCTCTTTGATTAAGTCAATTTCCAGGTACTCTTTTTGATGCTATTATCAATGGAATTATTTTCTTTTTTTTTTTTTAAAGACTTATTTATTCATGCATACAAGCACTGGGGTACAGGCCAGAGGTGTGTGGGGGTGGGGTGAGAAGATTCACCACAGAGAGCAGGGAGC
>JAGFMF010012069.1:5389629-5404168 GCA_019455555.1 Galemys pyrenaicus | reverse complement strand
ATGCATACAAGCACTGGGGTACAGGCCAGAGGTGTGTGGGGGTGGGGTGAGAAGATTCACCACAGAGAGCAGGGAGCAGAACAGGCAGATCAACGGAAGCACACTGCTGAGGGCAGCAGCGGGCACAGCAGGAGAGGTCCGCTGCACCATGTGGGTCCCCTCCCCGGCCGGCGGCAGGGATCGAACTCTTGCTGCAGTGGCTGCGGTTCGCTTCATAGTGCATCGCTCAACCCACTGCGCCACCAGGGAGGCCCCCTGGAATTATTTTCTTAATTTCATTTTTGGACTATTCATTGTATACAGAAATTCAATTGAGTTGTGTGTATTATCTTACATTTTGCAACTCTGATGAATTTGCCTCAGTAAAAAGTATATTTGTTAAATTCTATAACTTATAGAAAAAATCCAATTCAAGCTGGCTTGAACCATAACGGGGATTTATTGGGTCATATAATTAAAGAGGCTAGTGCGCTTCAGGCATCTGTCTTTCAAGGCTTTGGCTTCATTTCTCCGTACTTCTTTGTTTTCCTTTCTTTAAGAAACGGTTCTGTGTTCAGGTTGACTTCCTTCATGGTTGCAAGATGACTGCTAACAGAAACTGAGTTTGGGCCTCCCTGGTGGCACAAGAGGTTAAGTCTCAGCACTATGAAGATATTGGCAGTCACTGCAGCATGAGTCTGATCTCTGGCCAGGGAGCTAACCCACATGGTGCAGCACACCTCTCCTGTCTCACCTGCTGTTCCCCTCTGAAGTGTATTTCAGTCAATCTGCCTGTTCTGCTCCCTACTCTGTCACTGGCAAATCCTTTCATCCCCCACAGCCCCTGCACCTCTGGCATACATTCCAGCTCTTATATGCATAAATAAATAAAATAAATCTTTTAAAAAAAACTGAGTTTGCATGCTTCCTCAGTCACAGAGTAAGAAAAAAATCATTTTCTTTCCTCAAATGTTCTATTTCTTCGATAGAATCATCACTATACCTGTGACAAAGAGATGGGATTGTTCTGATTGGCTTAGAGCATAGCAGTAGGATGGGCTTAAACCTAGCTAAACTGCAAGGTCGCTATACAAATAGAATAGGGCAGGAGAATAAGAGAGGCTCCTTAGAGGAAGTCCCAGGACTGTTAGGAAGGGAAAAAGTAGTATCCACTAAACCCATGAGATTTGTACCTTGCCAAGCAACATTCAATGAATATCTGCTGTATGAATGGATAAATGAGAAGTCCCACTAGTCCTTCCACTGACATACAGTTCTCTGGGGCTGAGGTAACCTCCATTCCTGTGATGACCAACCCATCAACCTGTGGAAATCCCCCATTGAAATACCAGGTCATTTTGGTGGTGGGGAAGAGAGTTTTATCTAGAAGCCACATAGTACCTCTGATTTCTGAGTAGCAAGACCTTGGAAGAATAGACCTGGAGAACTGAGACCCCCAGGGGATCCACAAATTAAAAATGAGCAGTCTAGATCCATGTGTTCATAGTGTGGCTTTGAAGTTTTCATCTACAGATTTCTCCTCGGGCGTTTGGGGCCTGTCATTCTACCATTAGGAATTCACTTCCATTTTTAAAAAAAAGGCATTTTCAGTGATATAAAACAATGTCACCTCAATTGAAACAAAAGGTTTGTTTCACCTTCAAGACAACCTTCCTCATCTCCTAAGATGGGTGTTTTGTTTGCAACCAAGCATCTTAAATGATAGAGTAGGAGCCCATCTTTGTATGATTCAAACCTTAGCAATACTGATGTGCCCTGAAGAGAATATGCAGTAAAGTACAGCCTATACCAGAGAAAACAGTCAGGATGGTGTCCCCAGAGCTCAGGTCTTGAATTACGAGAATTTACTTCTCTTCCTAGACATCCACATTGGGTTTAGTTTCATCCGACTAACACCAGGTTCCACTGTACCAAGAGGTCTTTTCCAGAAATAGCCACAACAGTAGTTCCTGCCCCACATATTTTTCCACAACCTTGCTACTCTTGCGTCAATAAGTAGAGGCTATGCACTTTACTCTTGAACGTCGGTGGCCTTTGTTATTGCTTTGAACAACAGAGTGTGATAAAAGTGATGCTCAGTGACTTCTGAGGTTAAGTCATAAGAATGTAATGCACTCTCTTGAAACGCTTGTTCTTGGAACCCAGCTACCATGATGTGAGGAAGTTCAAGTAACCCATGGAAAATAAGCAAGGCTCCCAGCCCTCAGCCTTGCTCAACTTCTAGTCAACATGCAGTGCCAACTTGCCAGGCATGTGAGGAACTGATGTGAAAGTTGGTCCCTGTGGTAAAAGGATGACTATCAAGATGATGATATTCTTGTCCTTGTATAATTCCTCCCCCCCCCCCCTTTGACATAGACTAGACTGAGCAGCTAGCTTCTAACAAATAGAGTACAACAGAAGTGATGGGATGACACTTCTAATATTAGGTTATAAAAAAGACTGTGACTTCTGCCTTGGATGGTCAGGACTTCCAGTGAGAATCTAACTGCAGTCAGCAACTTAACAGCAACCTCACGAGGCATCTACATTCAGAGGCAGACAGCTAAACTATACCCTGAGTTCTGCACACAGAAATTCTGTGAGATTATAAATGCTTGGTATTTTAAGTGCTAAATGTTAGGGTAATTTATTAGGCAGCAAGAGATAACTAATACAATCTTCTATTCCCCAATCAAGTTGGCTTAGTTGACGCTGCATGGAGGAGAGACAAATTGTCCCCCCAAGTGCTGCTCAGATTGTAGAATTGTGAGTAAAATAAATGATGGTGGGGCTTTTAACACACTAGGTTTTAGAGTGCTTTGTTATGTAACTATGGTTAATTTTTTTCCCCTTGAGAGTTCAGTAACAGGTGCTGTGGAAGGAAAGCAATAAGCAAACCAAGCCTAAACTTTCGTCTGCTGTAGCCTAGTGTACTAGGTTGCTCTGGGTGCCACAATAAAATACAACAGAAATGTATTGTCTCAGTTCTGGAAGTTCAAATTCTAAGATCAAGGTATTGGCAAGGTTGATATTCCCTGAGTCCTCCTGTTGGTTTGCAATAGCTGTCTACTCCCTGCATCTCTTCACATGGTCTTCCTTCCTTACATGTATGTGTCCAAATATCCTCTTCCTATAAGGATAACAGTTACATCGGATCAGGGCCTGCCCTAATGTCTTCATTTAGAAGGAATCACCTCTTTATTTTTTAAAAATAGATTTATTTATTTACGCATACAAGAACTAGGGTACAGGCCAGAGGTCCAGGAGTGAGAGGATTCACCAGAGACAGTGTGGTGAGCAAAATAGGCAGATTGACTGAGATACACTGCTGAGGGGAGCCGTGGGTGAGACAGGAGAGGTCTGCTGCACCATGTGGATCACCTCCCTGGTCAGGAATCAACTTGTGTTGCCGTGGCTGCAGATAGCTTCATAGTGCTGCGACTTAACTCTTTGCACCACCAGAGAGGCCCCAGAATCACCTCTTTAAATGACCTTTCTCCAAATTTGGAGGTCCTGTGAGTTAGGGTTTCAACCTATGAATTTTTTGGAGGACAGTTCATCTTATAAGATCTAGTCAATCCAATTTATTTATAATAGCCTCAAAGAAGCACTTTTTCAAGAGATAAAATGTGGCCTTCTCTCTGCTTGCTAAAGTACCATATAATAGTACAATATTCATAGTCTTGTTAGTGGGCATACTAAAGGGCACCCAGAACCCCCAAACTTGCAAGCTCTGCCATCTGCTGCATAAGGACAAAGTCTTCTCTTAATGTGAAAGAACTTTAACAAGATTAGTGTGCACAGAGAGAGAAGAAAGGATGATAGTTTCCCAATAAAAGGATATTTTCCCGATGAAACACCCAAAGTTACCCATTCCCCCCCCCGGGTAAATACCCAGCCAAACAGGGTGGCCCAAAGCAGAGTTGCTGAGGCACAGAAGGTTGTCACAAGACTAAGGCACCTTCTACTGGGGACTCATAGGAAAGGGGCAGAGAGGGCCAGGCAAGCCTGGAAGGAAAAGGGCAAAATCAAAGTACAGATCAAGGTAACAGCTGCCCTGGTCAGCCTCCCCATCGGTCTCTCACCTACATCTCTTCCAGTGTCTCTATGTGTCTCGACTCCACATGTCTCGTTCCATGTTCCCCAAGTCACTGGTGCAAGTCCAAAGCTGAGAAGCAAGTGTACCCCCTCCACCTGTCTGCCTCACATGTTTCTTCCAAGTCTTCTCCACGTCCCCTTCTCACAGCTCAGCTCCACCCTTTCTTAGGCGGTGCAGGGAACATGGAACCTTTTTATGGAACTTGGTAGCAATCTTTCCAAAGTTTTAAAAAGTCCTTTAAACTTACTTCTGCCTTTAGGAAAACAATACTCCTCTCCTAGTAATTTCTTCTGCCTCTGTCCCTAGAGGCTTCTGGGCTTCTCCATGACAGGTCCGGAGCCCATGGTGGACAGAAGCTCATAGTAGAGATAAGCTCAAGGTAGTCAGTGGGCCGAAAGCAAAGGCTTAAGTAGACCAAGGTCCCTAGTGGACACACAGGCCCACAGAGGCCATAAAACTTATAGCGGACTGGCCTTCAACCGTCACTGGGCCCAAGGTCCAAGCAAACACCTACTCTGGGGGTGAAACACCGGTCCTTGGTCCTAGTTTTGTGGTAGGTTTAGTGAGGCCAGAGGAACTGATTCATGGCCTCCACTTAAGCACTTCCTGAGGATTAGTGACACCAAGAGAGCTGATGGCCTGAGGCAAAGCAGAAAGCTGTTACCTTCAGCTCAGCATTAATTCCATCTTTATTAGGCCAGACACTTCTCAGGTTTTCTCTTTTCTTATAATATGGAGAGTGGGGAAAAAGGCAACTTTTTTCACTATGGAGCAGCTCTATAGCAGAGCTCTCCTGCTGGGGCCGGGGGGTGAGGTGGCAAAAACCATGAGGCCACCAGTCTTCCTGAAGGGGAGACTTCTCTGAGGTGCTCCTGGTGTGCTGGAGAAGATACCCATTTTCCTCTGGCCCTCCCTGTATTCCTTTGGTCCATTCTGTTTCCCTCTTACCTACCTTTCCATCCTTCTTTCTTCACACTTTCATTAACATGACCATGGGCCAGGCACTGTGCTAGGTACTTCTTTTTCTTCTGTGACTTGGATTTACAGAGTTTCCACAAGCCCTCCTCCTCTGCCCACAAACCCCGGCCTTGGCCCTGGGTGACTTGAAGACCCTTCCAGGTAAACAGGCTTTCTGGAGGGGATAGTACTTTTTTGGTCACAGAAAGTGGACTGACGGAGGAGGGGGCTCCCTCCCATGCAAACTGCCCATGTTGGGGGGTGAGGGGCTAGTGTTGGAGGCGCAGAAAAGCAGCCTTCCTCTTTAGGATTCTTGGCCTGCTTTCCTGGCTAGGCTCACTAGTCTGCTCTCCGTGAACACACCCTGCCAAAGAAAACAAAAACCGAGGGCCCAGGAGAGAAGCCACTGTTTACAGAGCACAGCCTCTAAATAGCTCTTCAGCTCCGGTCTAAACCTCAGAAATGTGACTTTGGGGTAGGACAAAGGCTGCTGTGGAGCAGAATTGGGACAGATATATAACAGTGCAGGGATCCTGTAATCCACATAATCACAGGTTTATAAGGAAAGTGGCCTTCACGGGAGGGTCTCAAAGTGCCTGTGGTGGCAAAGCTTCATTTCCAGAGGGGTCCCCTGAGTCACTACCCCTCAGGCTACAGGGACTGAGTGGCAAGAAGGCCCTGTCTGAGGAGGGCTGGGTTGCAGGCGGACCTCCAGGTCTCAGCCCTGTTCTTGGCTGAGGCTGGAAGAACCTGATTAACATGAAAATGGAAGACAGTTCAGCGTCCTCGGCCAGCTGCCGGCTTCTGTGCAGCTGAGGGAAGGTAATCGTTCTATCACTGTCTTTCTTGGCCAATTAGATGATTCAGCATATTCCCGGCCTCTCTCTTGGCTGAGGTGATTTATAGTGAGCTCTGCAGTCCCGACTAGGCTGAGTGATGGAGAATAGGGGCCCATCCTCTGTGGGGGGGGGGAATGCATGTGTGTGTGTGAGTGTGTGCGTGTGCACACTTTGCACATCATGTACAAAAGCAGCAGATGGGGGTTGTGTGTGAAAGATGAAAACATTTGCAGATCTCTCACAGTCACTCCAGTTGCTGACCGGTTCTGTTGGAGAAATTCTCTTCTCAGATGAAAATATTTACTTACGGCATCTCTTCAAAGGAGGAATGAGAAAGAGGGCAGTGGAGGGCTTAGTCTGCTTCGTTGTCGTGAGTTAGGAGCTGCAGGGAAACATACAAAGGTGCATGCCTGAGGGAGGTGAGAGGAGCTGAGCTAGCTTCTCTGAATGCTGCAACAGAAAATGGGCCCGAAGCTGGGCGGAGGTCGTGGGCAGATATGACAAGAAGGTGTGTGCACATTTGGAATGGACAAGATGCACTTCTGCATCATCACGTGAGCATTCTGCACAGGTGTTTTGGTGGCCTGCTCTGGGTATTTGCTCTGATGTGGAGGTCTGTCCACCCTGGGGTGTGTGTAGAGTGTCTACTGCACAAGCCTGTGAGAGAAGCTGTGTTGTGTCCTTAGGACAAGGAAGTCCAGTGTGATCTTCCTGAAGGAATCGAAGATGGACCATAACCAGTTCTGAGCCACTATAAGGAGGATTGGCTGTTTCCCCTCACCCCCATCACCCCCCAAAAGGGGGTCTCTAGCTTCTTGATGTGGTAGCTGAGGTTAAATTGCTTACCAACCCTAAAGCACAAAAGAAAAAGAATTTACCTAACTTTCTCTTTGAGGTCTGTATTCACAGACACAATTTATTTGCAGATGATCCAGCATGAGGAAGTGGAAGTGATTCACCTTGAGCTGGGCCCAAGACCAGCTGGAGCTGGGACACATAAATGCAGAGGGGAGAGAGCTACCCAGAGGAGGGGGACTACCTTGAGGTGAGGAGTCCACCAACAGAAATTCAAAACTCCCGTTATCTGAAGAAAAGACTCTTCATACTTCTTCAGGTATTTACTGCCCCGTAAGTAACTTACCTTCAGTTAAGTCCACATTTCTTAACCCTAGTCCATTCTTTAGTCAAAAAACTTAACTCCTTTGTTCGCAACCTTGGTCCCCCAAATCTATATAACTTCATTCCTTTCCATAATCAGGGAGGTAGATTTGAATTTCCCTCCTACCTTCTTGCCAATCTGTTTACAATAAACTTCTTTCTTTTCTCAAAAGCTGGTGTCATGGTATATTGGCCTCTATGCACATTGGGTAGCGAGCTCACTGCTGAGTAATGATAGAACACTGTTCATTCATAGATACTCTTCAAGTTGCCCACTGGAAGCTTGGTGGTCCCAGCCTGACGTCTTCTACCAACTTCATCCCTACCATTATTAGCATCATCAGTCATCTGGTGTCATCTTTCCCCGAACCTACTAAGTACTTAGTAAATGGCGCCCATCATTCCGATGCTTGTATGCCTCCTTTATGCCTCAAGAGAATCCTTTGTGAATACTATTAGCATCCCATGCTAATTTTATGTGTCTACTTGACTAGATCATAGGAGTGCCCAGACATTTGATCAAACATTCTTTTGGGTGCACTGGTAAGGGTGCTTCTGGATGAGTTAATATTTGAATCAGGGCCTCCCTGGTGGCGCAGTGGGTTAAGCAATGCACTATGAAGCGGACCGCAGCCACTGCAGCACGAGTTCGATCCCTGCCGCTGGCCAGGGAGGGACCCACATGGCGTGGCAGACCTCTCCTGCTGTGCCCGCTGCTCCGCTCAGCAGTGTACTTCCGTTGATCTGCCTGTTCTGCTTCCCGCTCTCTATGGTGAATCCTCTCACCCCCACCCCCACACCTCTGGCCTGTACCCCAGTGCTTGTATGCATAAATAAATAAATCTTTAAAAAAAAACAAAAAAAAATATTTGAATCAGTGGACTGAGTAAAGCAGATTGCTCTACCCAGTGTGGGTGGCCCTAGTCCAATTAGTTGAAGGCCAGACTAGAACAAAAAGGCTGAGTAAGACAGAACTCCTTCGGCCTGCATGCTTAGCTGAGACAGTGGTCTTTCCTGTCCTTGGAGTGGAACTTACACTAACAGCTCTCCAGTTTCTCAGGCCTTCAGCCTCAGACGGGAATTATCCTACTGGCACTCCTGGGTCCTCAGAATATTGACTGCATATCTTGGAACTCCTCAGTCTCTGAAATAATGTGAACCAATTTTTTATAATAAACATTCCTCTCTCTCTCTCTCTCTCTCTCTCTCTCTCTCTCTCTCTCTCTCACACACACACACACACACACACATCTCCTATTGGTTGTTTCTCTGAAGAATTCTTTTCTGTTCTGATACATATCTCCATTTAACAGATAAGGAAACTGAGGCATGGAGAAGCAGGTTCATTGCATAAGGTCTTACTTAGAAGTAGGGTTTGCATCCAGGCAGTATTACTCCAAGGCCCTCCTGATTAAACAGTTGACTCTTCTGATTTCTGACTCCTTACTTTCTGCATATTCAAACAATTCCTCAGAAGATTCATCATGGGAGAAACATATGAATGACTTGCACTCCCCATCCAATGGGGCCCTATCATAGAAGGATTAGTGAGAATTCCTGAGGGCTGGCTCACTGCATCTTGGGTTCTCAAACCTGTCACCTTGAGAAGACAGGTGATGTAGTTGAGGGGAGGGAAGACAGGAGTTGGGATAGCTGGCTTCTGTGTCTGCGTGGCTGTGGATGTGCTGTGTGGCCAGCCTGCTGCATTTCTACTTTGTCAGTCATGAGAGGGGAGGTGTAGGCTTCATTATCTCTGTTGCTCCTGAACCATGTGATTAGTCAGGGCTGTGGCATTCCAGATGGGTCACGAAGCAGCCCAAAGTAGCCAGCATGGCCATTGTATAGCCTGAATGCTTCACAGTAAATGTACCCAACTGCAAAGGAAGGAGCTTGGAGGATGACAGTTGGGGGTTTGCAGCCAGAGGCTGCCCTTACCTCAAGACGTTGGGCAAGTTTCTTAATCTCTGCAAGCCTGTTGCTGTAAAATGGGAATAATGACACCAAGTCCCAGGATTACTGAGACAGTTAAAGAGAATAGTGTAAGCACCATGCTGATCTAAGTGGCCACGTTTTCTGCAATGTTTCCTTCCCTTCCTGACTCAATTAGTCAACAAGGCTCATTTTCCCAGCCAGGGGACGAAAAGTGTTACCCATTTCTTTCCCCTTCCCCTTCGGAGTCTGAGAAAGCCTGGAGAATACTATGGGACCCAGTTCCTCCCTTAAAGGGTCGGACTTGTCTATCTCTTGATTTTCTCTCCCTCGTCTTTGTCTCCTGACTCTTTTCTCTGATTCCTTTCTTTTTCTCAACAAGCAGTTGTTATGAAGCTCTCTGTATGTGCGTTTGTTCTATTTCTTTCAAGGTCATGTTTCCATCAGATTTCTGCACATGAAGCAAATGGCTTCCTTTCTTGTCAGTACAGCATAACATGTCTGCATATAGGAGGGAAGAAATTGCCTGCATAGGGCCATGTGTGTGTGTGGATGTGTGTGGAGGTGGACCCCCACACCCGAACACCTGTGTATAGATGCAGAAGCGCACATGTATAACATGTACAAGCACATGTAGAGGCCCATGTGTGTGTATCTTTGTATATGCAGACACCATAGGTACATAATGCACAGTGGGTGCCCACATGCATGCATGTGTGAATCATGTAGACACTGTACACATGTGTGTGTACATGAGGGCACCCAGGTATGTACTAATACCATAACACATGCACAAATGGGTCTGATAAATGGGTTTTACCCTGCCCCCCAAATATATAATTGCCAGTGAAAATCCAGTGATCTCTACTATGCTTGAAAGAAATAAGATGTGCCTGGGTAAAAGGATAGAATCTGTATACCAGACAGTGTTCTTTTCATGCTGAAGCCAAACATTTTGAGATGTAGCTTCTTCCAGAGAGGAAGAAAGTCTTAAATGAATCAATCAAACAAAACAAGAAGAGACCTACGGGATTCATGGATTAGGAGACTCAAGGATGCCAATTTCCTCCCATATAGATATAAATTTTTAATATGATTCCAATCAAAATTTCAGTAGGATTTCTTGTAGGTATAGACAAGCTGATACTAAAGTATATATAAAAAAGTAAAGGAACTAGAGTAGACGAAACAATTTTGAAAGGAAATAAAGTTGAAAGAAGACTTAACATGAAGTTTTAATAAGACAGTATGATACTGGTGAAGGGATAGACACACAAATCAATGGACTAATAAACCCAGAAATTGATCCACCAAAATATGGACAATCGATTTTTGACAAAGGTACAAGGTAATTCAGTAGAAAGAGGATAATCTTTTTAACAAATGGTGTTGAAGAAATTGGGCATGCATAGGCAAAAAATGTGAACCTCAATCCAAACCTTATGCCTTATACAAAAATTAGCTCAAGATGGATCATAGGTCTAAATGTAAAGTGTAAAACTAAAAAAACCTCTAGATATAAACATTGGAGAGAATCTTCATGACCTGGGGTTAGGCAGAGTTCTTAGACAGGAAACCAAAAACATAGCCCATCAAAAAAAAAAAGGTGAATTATACTTCAACAAAATTTAAAACTTTTATTCTGTGAAAGACACAGTGAAGGGTATTAAACAAGAGCCTACAGACTGGGGGAAATATTTGCAAGTCATATAGCCAACAAAAGACATGTATACTGAATATATAAAGGATTCTTAAAATTAGACAATAAGAAAATGAATATCCTGATTAAAAATGATCAAAAGATTTCAAGACTTCACCAAAGAGGATACCAGATGGCAAATAAACAGAAAACAATGTTCAACATTTTTAGCCATTAGGAAAATGATGAGACACACCATACACGCCTATCAGAATAGCTAAAATGAAAAACACTGATCATATTGAGTGCTGACATGGATGAGGAGCAACTGGAATGCTTATACATTGCTGGTAAGAAAGATAAATCATATAGCCACTCTGAAAAACAATTTGGCAGTTTGTTATAAAGTTAAACATACAATTTCCATGTCACCCAGCAACCTCACACCTAGGTTATTTATTTATCCAAAGCAGATAAAAATGTCCATGAATTCCAAAATTTGTCCACAAATTCCATAATTCATAATTCACAAAAACTGGAAATAGCCCAAACATCTTCCCATGAGTGAACACTTAAACAAATGGTGATATACCCAATACAATGTAAAACCATTCAGCCACAAAAAGAAACAAACTATTGACATATAACTTGGATAACTCAAAGACATTATGTTGAAAGAAATCAGCATTCAGTAGCAAAGGATATGGCATGATTCCACATCCTCATTTGTATGCGGTTCTGGAAAAGATGCCACTGTAGTGATGGAGAATGGATCACTAGTGGCTAGACATTAAGGGTGGGGGCATTAAGGGGTAGAGCAAAGGAATTGTTTTGGGGTGATGGAGCAGTTCTATGTCCCGATCGTGGTAGCCATTACAAGAATCTACATATGTGTTAAAATCCATGAAACTGTATACACACACACACATATACATACACACAGACTTGGTTTGAGAAAGTCACAATTTCTTTCCTTTTTACAGAGGGAGATTTGATACATTTATTGGTGTCAGACAGACACATTCATCACTATAAAAGTTGGAGGTTTAATATTTTGCACAGAACTTCCTTACCACCATCTTCCCTGTTCCACCTGGATGACACAGTCCCTTTGGCAACATTACCCAGCCCTAACCTTTCTCTTTTTTAAAAAAATTTATTTATGCATACAAGAACTGGGGTACAGGCCAGAGGTGTGGGGGTGAGAGGATCCACCAAAGACAGAATGGGGAACAGAACAGGCAGATGAACTGAAACACACTGCTGAGGGGAGCAGTGGACGAGGCAGGAGAGGTCTGCCGGGCCATGGGGGTCCCCTCCCTGGCCAGCGGCAGGGACTGAACTCGTGCTGCTGTTTGCTTCATAGTGCGTTGCTTAACCCATTGCACCACGAGGGAGGTCCCCTAACCTTTCTCCTCTATCACAAAGTGCCCTTATCCTTGGGGGCCTTGTTTTGGGACACCTAAGTAAGTCACACAGTCTCCATGAGAACAAATGTACTTATGGACACAGCAGGACAGAAGGTTTGAAACTGAGGCAGCCCCACGGGGGTGCCCTGACCTTGTCTCTGGCCTGCTCAGTGCCCACCCTCTTTCTGGTTTCCCCTTCCCTCCCCCTCAGAAAAGGGGATTGCCACCATGGAGATGCAACTTCTGATAAACAGATAAGCAGATTAGGACTGGCAGAAATTAGGCCTTTCAAAGTAATCAAGCTGAAGATAAAACAGAAATTTAATGAAAATTGAAAATACAATCCATATTACATAGCCATTAAAAATGATGTTTACCAGGAGTTTGCAGTAAAATGAAAAATGTTTGTATCACGACGTTGAGCAAGAAAAAAGCAAATTACCAAATTGTGTGTAGACTTGATCACAATTATATTTTAAAAGATGTATAGTGAAAAGACTGGAGCTAAATACACCGTAATTCTGGCAATGACTGACTTTCAGTGGGAGGAGGTGCCTTCCCCCAGCATTCTGTACTTTAATCTATGCATTCCAAATATTTTCTAGAATGACTGCATACATCTAATTTAAATTAATCTTCAGATGTAGGAAATAGAATATTGGAACGTTATTTTAAAAATATAATTTGGAGCGCTGGTGCTATATGCGTAAATGATCAAATATTTATTCAGCACCTATCACATCCCAAAGCCTTTGCACAATAAAACCTTCGCTGCCAGCCCCCCGCCCCCACCCCACGGCAAAGCCTCTTCAGCACACACAGATATCATCATCAGCGGGCTGCATTTGTGACTTAAGTGCTGCATGAAATAACGAAGCGAGCTCGAGGATCTGGCACGGACATCATTGACAAGGCGGGTTCCTTTTGATAATTTTGCAGAATCAGACACCCTATAATAAACCCAGGCCTGAACGAAAGGTCCCCAGTTAAAAGTCTGGTCTCTTCCATGAAGTCGCAGCCAGCCTGGAGTCTGGCTCAGCCTCTCTCCAGCCCAGCGCAACCCCCAGAGTTCATCAAACATGTCTCCTTTTGTATTTGGTGGCCCACTCTCTCACCGCCAGCGTCCCCTGATTGACAGAGCCCACCTGTCAATCACAGGCCCTGCTCAACCGCCTTTGAGGAGTTAATGCGGGGCCCCTCAGCCTGACGGAGTTAATGCCTGCCTTCCCTGACATGGGCATTCTTCCCCTAGGGGCTAAGACCTCTCCCAGCCTCCCTGCCATGCCCCCGGAGTGTCCTGCAGGCCCCGCACAATGCCTGGCTGCCTTCATTAGCCCCGTGGGTCTACTGGGCCCCCTCTCAGTGCAAGGCGCCATTCACACTGATCCCCGCCCTCCAAATTCAGTGTTAGGCCACCTGACCCCTGTCAGCAGCAATTTCTGTGACAGGACTCAGTGTGGGAAAGGCCAGTGACACTTTTGAGACAGATCAGGCCCCACATGGTCTCCTTTGGCCCTACCCTCATCTGCGGCCACAGCCTCCCACAGGGGCCCGGATGCGGCTGGCACCAGCCTGCAGGCCTGAGTGCATGAGTGAGTGCCTGGGGGCCCGTCTTGAGCATCCCTAGAGATGGTTCCAGAAAGGGTGCCATCCACCCTCGTTAGCCACAAAAAAAGATGCAAATCCAAGAAGGAGGAGTAGGCTTTGGGTGGAATCTAGACAGCAGCAGGAAACTAAACTGAGCTCACAGAGACAGGAAAGGGGTGCGATAAAGCAGAGCCCAGAGTCAGAGAGAAAGAAGAGATGAAGGCGATGGAAGCCAAAGAGGAAGAGGGGAGGAGGAGGAGGAGGAGGAGGAGGAAGAGAAAGAGGAAGAGAAGGAAGGAGGAGGAAAAAGGGGAAGAAGAGGTGGGTTGAAGGAGAGGGGAGGAGGCGTGGAAGAGGAGGAAACCATCCATGAATACAGGCCTGTTCTGAGCACTGTGCCAAGCTGGGGAGAGATAGCCCCAAACTCCAGAACCCCCAGTATAATCAGGAAGACAACTGCAAGCAACTGCAGTGAATGCTGCCATCGGGGCAGGTGTAGCTGTGTGTGTTCCAGAAAAGGGACTTGTCCCCCTCTGTGTGTGTGGGTGTGAATGTGAATGCGTGTGAGTGTGCAACGTCAGGGAAGCCCTGCTAGAGAGGGCGATGGCCAAGACAAGTCTCGGTGATGAGTAGCAGCTGGTTGAGTAAAAGAATTGGGTGGGGCATTCCACACAGAGGGAACAGAAGGTTTGAAGCCATAGCCCAGCTCTGACGTTCTCATTCCATTTCTCACAGAGGAGCCTCAGGGCAGAAGTGAGTCCAGGACCTAGGAAGGCACAAGCCACACTTCTTGTTCCACCCACGGTCACCGACCGCCCTCACGTGCCCAGTGGGTTTTGAGCCTGGGCATCCCAGGTATCTGCAAGGAATCCCCCCCTGTTGGATGGTGTACCAGTGACTACTGCTGAGCAACCCCCCCCCCCCATTTTACTATGCTTAT
>JAGFMF010012069.1:5358817-5375883 GCA_019455555.1 Galemys pyrenaicus | reverse complement strand
AAATTAAAAAAAAAAAAAAAAAAAAAAAAAGAATGGTGTTTTCTCCGCCACTGCCTCCTCACCGCGAAGAGCTCACCGAAATGACAGGGTCACGGCCTCTCCGCAAGGGACTCTAGACCAGACCATGTGTGAGCAGCCTGGGGAGTCCCCGATGCTTCTTTGTATCTTGAAGCCACCAGGAAGCCAAATACTAAAACGGAAGGTGCCCATGAAGGAGTCACTCAACAAACAGCCTGCCCACCGCCCTACAAGCTAAGGCAGAACGAGGAAGCGGGGAGCTCCCCTGTACGTATCTCAAGATGGAGAACCATCCCAGTGCCCACAGCTCCAGGTGGCCTGGCATTTACAAGAGCAATAGATATCCGCTCTTAAACATCCTGGAGAGGGAAGGGAGAGATGAACAGTCTCCTTAAAATTGACATCTGCTAGCAGTTAAACCACTGTAATCCCACCAGCATGAGATTCACTACAAATCCGTAAATATTCATTGTGGGGAGAAATACAAGACACAGTTTCCACTGCTGGAGCACCCCAACAATTATTGAACTAGAAAAATGGATGGATAGCTTCCCGTTTAGCCAGGGAACTACAAAGCGTACTCACTTCCACCATTCCTCCAAAAGCCCCCATTAAAATGACTTTAATGGGATTTTTTCCAATATCTAAGACTTTAAGGACCGAAAAGAAAAAGTGAGAGAAAGGAAAATACAGCCATTAAAAGATGCCATCAACACTGTGGCGGTCAGAAAGGACTTGGACGAAAGGTAACTGATGAACAGACCTGAGAGTGCTCCCCCAGAGTGCTCCCCAAGTACCTGGGGGTGGGTAGGAGCTGCAGAGGCAAACCCATCCAGGCAGCAGAACCCCAGTGTCTGAGGAACACCTCAGAGGCACCAGGTACTGCAGAAGGTGCGAATGGGCTGAAAAGAGGGCAGTTTGCACATCTCTACAGGAAGAGGGCGGGGCTGCCCCCCAGGTCACCTCACAACCACCCTGCCTTCACCCCACCAGAGTCTAGGGGTTCACTGTGTGGATGGATCGAACATAGAAGACTCTAGATTCAGGACAACATGCTCTGCTGACTGCAAGTGTCCATCCCCTGTGGAAAACAGAAGTGCAGGACAGGAAACTGAGATTCAATGATTATAATCATTTTAAGCTGTTCTGCTTTATAGTAATTTGGTATGCAGTGGCTAGCTAATTTTTAAAAAGCAAAGTATGAGCACGTAAAACCTGGGATTCAGAAAAACTGCAGGCCCTGCATATGGAGAAAGGCGGAGGGATTCCTCACTTGGGGGCTGAGGGGACATCCCAGGCGAATAGCTGGGCAGAAGTTAAGGGGTTTATTTGAGTATATCCAGAAGACAAACAAACCTTTGGGATGAATTCAGAAGAGGTGCGCAGAAAGCTAACCAAACCAAAAACAGGGGGAGACAGATATTAGCGCTAAGGAAAGTAAAAACTTACCTAATTAAAGGACGTGTATTCCATGCATACCTCCCGACAGGGCAGTGAATAAATGTACGTACTTAAAAACTCTGACTACATATTTAACTCAAAACTGTGGTATTACTTTATCAGGATAATAGGGGCAAGAGACAGTATGGGGCTGGGGGTTTTAAGTTTGACTGACGGGTAAAAACCCGCTAGTGGAATTGATTGCTGGGGCTGCCACAGACCGAGGGGCTGGAACAACAGGAATGCATGGTCGCAGGTCTCAGGCTAGAAGTCTGAGGTGGGGGTGTGGCAGGACCGCACTCCCGCCTAAGGTGCTAAGGGTCTGTTCCAGGTTTCTCTCCCACATTCTGGTAGCCCTTTCACTTGGGGCAGCCTAATCCCAGCGGCACATGCATCCTCCCTGCGCTCATGCCTCCGTCTGTGCTCATACTTCTGCTTTTCTTTTTTTTTTTTTAAAAGAATTATTTATTTATGCACACAAGAGCCGGGGTACAGGCCAGAGTCGCGGGAGGTGAGAGGATGCACCAGACAGAGTGGGGAGCAGAACAGGCAGACTGACTGAAACACACTGCTGAGGGCAGCAGCGGGCGAGGCAGGAGAGGTCTGCTGCACCATGTGGGTCCCCTCCCTGGCCGGAGGCAGGGATCGAACTCGTGCTGCAGTGGCTGCGGTTTGCTTCATAGTGCGTTGCTTAACCCTCTGCGCCACCAGGGAGGCCCCTCATACTTCTGCTTTTCATACTTGATTAGAACCACCCTAATCAGTTCACCTTAACCTGATATAATCTGCAAAGACCCTATTTCCAGATAATGCCACATGTCCAGGTATGAGGGATGAGGGCTCCAGCATCTTTTGGAGGGACGCAATTTAACCCATAACAGATGGACAGTATCTAAGATGTATTCACGAGCAGCAGCACAAGCGCGTTATTTAGAAATATGGAGGCAAATATGAGATGAAACAGATCAAAGAGGCAACAGCAGTTCCTTCTGGGTAACAGAAATTGGGGTAGAGCCAATGGGACTGCTTTAGAAGTCTGAAAGGAGGCTGAAACATGCTGAAAACACGCACGTTTCTCACCCACTTTGATTATCACACTCATCACGTGTCATTCCTATTTGATTACTCATCTGTGGTCCACACAGGACATAAACTCCTGCAGGCTAATGATAATAGCCAATATTTACATAATGCTTACTATATGCCTGCTGCTCCTCTGAGCAGCTCACAACGGCCCTTTAAAGGCGGCACTGTTAAGATCCGTCGTTTCAGATAGCGAAACTGAGGCACAGAAAAGTTGAGTCACTCGCCCAAAGTCACACAGCTAGCTGGAAGAGCCTGAATGGACAGGAACACAGTGCTGTTTTGGATACATGTTGGCACTCCCTATGCTGCTGTGCAGAGTTATGCCCCTAGGAGGCACACAATAACTGTTCGAGGGGCCTCCCTGGTGGCACAGGGGTTGAGCACTGCACTATAAAGCATCTGCAGCCACTGCAGCACGAGTTTGATCCCCAGCCAGGAAGAGGACCACACAGCGGGGCAGACTTCTGCTTTGCCCGCTGCTCCCCTCAGCAGTGTATTTCGTCAGTCTGTCTGTTCTGTTCCCTACTCTGACTCTGGTGAATCTTCTCACACACACACACCCCTCTGGCTTGTACCCCAGTTCTTGCACGCATAAATGAAATAAAGCTCAAAAAATTCTGTTTGAAGAAAGGGGTGAAGGGGTCTCTTTGTCGACTCATCTTTGGTGAGTGTGCGGTCTCCCTGTAGCCTGAGCTGGCCGAGTCCGTTATGTCTGCATGCCCCTGCTCCCCTCAAGTCCAGCTATCTGTGTAGCCGTGTGTTCTTCCATGTCGTCCATTCCACCCACTGACTATAGCTGATTGGCCTAGAGAGAGTCCTGGCTCAGGACGAGTCCGTCAGCGGATGACCTAGGAGCCGTGGTCTGATGAAGAAAGACAAATTAGCCAGCCCGGCTCTCCTTTCGAGGCAGTGTTTCACATAGCTGCCCAGAGGATCCGATCGCTTAGCCATGGACGGGAGGCGGGAGGCAGCATCTCAGGCTGGTTAAGTTGTGACGAGCGAAGAGGGGTTGGTGGAGGGAGAAGAGAGAGAAGCAAAATCTCATCATAGCCCCAAGAGAGAGGTAGAGAGAAGCCTATAGGACTCCCTCAGCGCCCAGCAGCCGTCCAGGCCCAGCCCTCACTCAGCCTCACGACCAAACCCCATTTTCTTAAAACAGCTGAGTCCAATGTAAACAAGCCCTGACGTCTGCAACTGTGTCTCGGATCTGGGCGTTTTTTCCTTTCTAGTTGTTTTCTTCCGCCTGCCTTCTCTCTTCTTGCCTGTTTATTTCCCTCTCTAATGTTCTGGCTAACGAGACATCACATTTTCACTGTCCATTGTTTTTCATAAAGTCACAGACCGTCAGCGCTGCAGGCACCATTGAGATTAGCGCTGTCTAGTAGAACTTTCTGTGACGGCGCTGTCCGTTACAGTGGCCACCACACACATGTCACTATTAAGCACTTGAAATGGAGCCAGTGTGACTAAGGAACTAAATGTTTGGTTTTATTTAATTTTAATCAATTTCAATGTAGATAGCCACACATGACTAATAGCTGCTGAGTTGGACAACAATTGGATGATCTGATTCATTACTTCTTTTCACAGATGAGTCTCTTGTGAGTGTAAAAATCTTTGAATTGTCTTTCTTTCTTTAAAAAAAATCGGTGTTTTCTTTTTTTTTAATATTTATTTATTTATGCATGCAAGATCTGGGGTGCAGGCCAGAGGTGCAAGAGGATTCACCAGAGACAGAGTGGGGAGCAGAACAGACAGACTGACTGAAACACACTGCTGAGGGGAGCAGCGGCGAGGCAGGAGAGGTCTGCTGCGCCATGTGGGTCCCTTCCCTGGCGGGGGCTCGAACTTGCGCTGCTGTGCTGCGGATGCTTCACAGTGCGGTGCTCAACCCGCTGCAACACCAGGGAGGCCCCTGAATAGGCTTTCTTATCCTTCACTGCTACACCCCCCAGGAAACAAACGTCCTCCTTATGTTGCAAATGGTGGGGCTTGGGGTCACACTAGCAGTGCAGTGAGAGGGATGTGGTGTTGTTAGTTGTCATCTAAGATCTCGGACGAGTGGCGGCCTGCTCAAGTCACTGCGCAGCTAGATGAGAGGCAGCCCCGGACTAGAGCGACGAGAAGGTTGGGTAGGTGCTTGTTGTAACAGCAGGCCCAGAGCACTGGCAGGTGCTCTCTGAGTGTGGTGCGAGTTGAGGGACACGCCAGGCGACTGGGAAGATGGAAACAGGAGAACTTGGCAACCTCAGATTCAGGGCCACCACCCTGATTTTACAGACCTCTCAGAAGTCCAGTCTTGCTGCTTCCTGATGGTCCCACCCTCCCATGCCCCACTGTCCACCCTCTTCCCCCAGAGCCCTTTCCCTCAAGAAGGCTGTGTGCTGTGTCCCTGCACCTCAGAGTCTCTCTCTGCAGCAGCGGATGAGTGTCTTGAGACCAGTGGTTTGCTGTGGTTAGTGTGTTAGCCCATGGGAGGGAAATGAGCTAACTGCTTTTGGAACTGGTTTTGCTGGGCTACTTATCCCAGGTGTGGCTGTGTGACCTCATTCCGGCCAGTGGCATATGAGTGAAAAGAAGACTGTTATATCCAGTCTGACCCACAGAAACCTCCCACATGCCCTTTCCCTTCCCACACATTGGTAGAGTGTAGAGCAGAGTTACAAAATGAAAGAAACCTAGGTTCCTGAATCACCCCAGGAAAGGAAAACCTCCATCCTTCTGGAACACCCATATTGGATTTTGTCAGTGAGAAATAACCTTCCATTGTGATAAGCCACTGCACCCTGGGGGCTTGTTTGTTACAGCACCCAGCTCGCCCTGACTATTGTGTTCCCAGGAAACAAACTTCTCAGGGTACAGATTAGAGGCCATGATGCCGGGTGCCTGCTGAGCTTGGAACTGACTAAGTATGGTTCCACCTCTTGATCCTCAAACTGTCCCCCTTGTAACCGCATCCAGACAGACTCTTGCTCTCCTGGGTTGCTCTATGGAAGATCTCTAATTGCTGGAATCCTTCTGGGGGAGAAAGGTCTCTAGAACTGCCTCTCTGAGGAACTGAGGGCCTCTGGTCTGCACAGGGATCACACGTGACCACATGGGACTTCCTTCGTGGTCCTTAGGTTCACCAGTAGGTCTCAGCAGGAGGGACAGGCAGCACCTTAGTGCCAAGGATCCCACATGACTCATTCTAACACAAGCAACAAGAAGAAAGTCAAAGAAACTGGAATCATGATTTGAGCGAGGGCCAAGGTGGGTATTTCCTGGCAAAGGGAAGAGGATACTAGCCAAGATTCCCTGCCAAAATTTCCCGGCTTTGAGAGTCGCTGATGAAGGACACAGACACTTTCTGCTTCATTAACCAAACTAGAAAACATGAGAGGAGGGTCAGGTGTGGGAAGGTAAATATTGAAATCATCTTGGAGCACACTAAGTTTGAGGGGTCAGCGGGGTACCCACAAATATGTTTCCGGCAGCTGAATGGAAATGAGGACCTGCGAGGGCTGAATCGAGGTACGAATTTGTGTCTGGGGAGAGGTGATGATAGACACCATTGTGAGGGAGGGGACTGTGGAGAAAGCCAGCAGAATGTGAGGGAGAGCCTTCCAGGGCGAAGTGGGGCAACTGAGTAGCCAGGAATGCTAGACAAATGAAGAGCAGGAGGGCTGGGAGGAGGCGAGGCAGGAGAGGGAGTGTCAGAAGAGCCACATGGGGGAAGAGTATGAGGGAAGAAGGAGCAATCAGCCATGTGGAGCGGCAAGGGGACAGGAGGGAATGGGGGACGGAAAGGCCATTGGATCTGGTGACACGAGCTCATTGGTGGCCTGTGAGAACAAAAAACCCAGGAGGACACTCACTGGTTGGCAAGGGGAAGCCAGGTGGAGATTTTAAATTTATGGCAGAGAGTCTGCAAAAAGGCTAAATTGCCCCTCAGGGACTGTGAGCTAATTGTATCATGTGGTGTGCCTCGGGCAGGGACGGTCTAGAGGCACAACACAGAAGCCCCCTTGCACAAGCCTAAGTAAAAAGGGAGAATTTATGGGAAGAACATGAGGCTATCTCAGAGATTCAAGGACAGGAAGTGCAGCCGGCCTCTGGGGACAGGAACTAGAAACTGGGGAGCAGCAGACACCTTGGCAACTCCTTTCTTTCCCCTGTCTCTACTGCTCTCAGGCCTCTGATCTGTTTTTCTTCCAGATTGCTTCCTCCTTCTCTCTCAGTTCTTTCCCGCTGCTCCTGCACATGGTAGAACATGGCTGGCACAGGTGGCCTCCCTGGTACGCTCACTTCCATCTCCCTGATGCCCACTACTTTGCCTGGCACAAGGCCTTCAAGCAGCCAGCGAAGACTGCCTACCATCACTGAGTTGTCTCCAGGCCTTAAATCCTGGAGGGCATCTTATTGGTCCAGCTGGGTCAGGTGCCCACCCCTTATCCAATCAGCTGTGGCCAGGGAGGGTGGGGTGGGGCAGTCCTCTATCCTCCAGGCCCTCAGTGGGGGCTTAGGAGCAGCATTGTTGGGAAAGGACTGCGAGCAGGATCTTGGAGAACAGACTGTGATGGCAGCCCTGCTGTGACGTCCCAGACAAGCCGCAGGCCCCTGAACTACCTGAAGCAGATTTGTGAGTTCAGGCTCCACTTTAACGATGACCAATAAACAGCTCTTTGGAGGCCCCGAGGGGTGAGGCATGTGCACCCACAGACAGGCAGCGTTTCTGAAAATGAGACTTTCTTGTGCCTCCCACCCTCCTCTCCTCACCACCCTCTTCCACCCCCAACCCCAGTCTTATCCCAAGGCTACCACCCGAAAAGCCCATCCTGGAGATTTCCCCAGCCTCAGCACTCCACCCTGGGTGTAGCCCAACTCCTGTTTCCTTCAACTAAGAGCCGGTGTGAGAGGACCAGAAGGCTGCATGGAGGCGGCCACAGGAGCAGGGGAGCAAAGCCCGCCCTGTTTCAAGTGGCCCCGATCACAGGGCAGAATCCCACCATGATGCAGCCAGGACAGCTTCGGACGTATCTATGAACAAAGGAACCAGCAGCAGAAATGTGGGTGCAGGAATCCCAAGGATAATAGAAGAAGCAGGAGCTGTAGTGGTAGAGTTTTGACCACGCTGGGGGTCTAAGAAGCAGGAGGCAATTGTGGTTACCCAAACCTAGACTGGGACAGAGGTGCGTAGAGAAGGCCACCTTAAAAGGGGCGGGGAACCCCTTCAGTGAAGGGCCAAGCAGCCCAAGGTCTCCTCACAGGGAGAAATTGGGGAATAAATCTGCACCTCATTCCCCTGCCATCCTCTCAGCCCTTGACATGGTTCCTCGTTGGCTAGAGATGGCCAACTGGGAGAGAGGGAGGGGAGCCCTTTGATGAGGACAGAGGGCTCAGCTTCCTGGGGGCCAGGGCAGCAAAGAGGAGAGTGGACCCGGAAGGGGAAAGGGAAGACGTGAACATCTGCTTACGTACTGCATTGTGCCCTATACTCTGGGCTCCTCGGGGCAAGCCACTTGGTTCTTTCCCGTTTTGTGGCTGGCATCTGATGCGGTGCCTGGCTCACCCTTGCAGCCAGTGTTTGCTGGTGCCCAGACGAAACTCCACCGTGCCTCTTTGCTTTTCACACTGGCAGTGTGTAGCAATTACTGGCATTCGGCTGAAAGGTACCGGGAGCTGCTCCTTTGGCAAAGGTTTGCAGGGTAAAAAGAAAGGAATCAGAAACACCCCTAAGATGAAGGTTGAATCGTGCCATCCTCTGTCATCGGGAAATGCAAATGAGTCCTGCTTTCTTTTCCACTTTATTATGGACTTTACGCTAGTTACAAAAACAACCATAACTGACACTTGTAGTGCTTTAAAGTCACCGAATGGTTTACAGGCATTATCTCATCAGAGTCCCTCAACCACACAGTAAGACACCTTGTTCTATCATCCCGATTTTACAGACCAGGCTCAGAAAGTTTGGGTGACTTGCCCAAGGCCTCCCAGCAGATGTTGGTGGGAGCACAGCTAGGGCTTCGAGTCCATTTCTGCTGTCATCTGTGCTCTGCCGCCTGTCGTCACAAGGCCTCAGAGGCCCATTCCTTCCTGAGATTTGGCAGTTCTCCCTTTCAAGAGGCTGAGCTAGAACCAGAGCACTGGAGCCAACAGGGGCCAGAAGAGGGACCCAGGACCTCTGCAAAGTACAGGGCCCCTTTGTTTTCTGCTGCCACCTCCTGGATCCTCAAAGCCCTTTCCTTACCTCCACCCTGCTTCAAATGCAAGCCGACGTGGGAAGGGGGGAGGGAGGATGGGCTTCCTGTTCATTGCAAACTAAAATGATTTTGAAGATTTTTACAAAGGACTTCACTTGAAAAGGAACAAAATTCTGACACATGCTACAACATGGATGAAGCATGAAGACAATCTGCGGAGTGAAACCAGCCAGACACAAAAAGACAAATATTATATGATTCTACTCCTGTGAGGTACTTCAAGCAATCAAATATTAGAATGGTGGTGGCCAGGGACTGGGCAGCAAAGGAGGATTAGGGAGTTAGGATTCTGGTGAGAGATTCAGTTTTGCAAGATGCAAATTGTTCTGGAGATGGAAGGTAGTAAGGGTTGACAAGAATGTGCATGTAATTAACGTCATTGAACTGTACCCTTAAAAATGATCAAAATAGCAAATTGTACATTATGTATATTTCACACGTCTTTAAAATGAATTCAGTCAGCATTTGATGAGCACCTACTATGTGCTCTGCTCTGGGACTTCAACACCATGAAGCATAAGCATCTGCAAGGATCCATCAGTCCTGTTGGGCAAGGCGACAGAATTGTATCCAGCACCACGTGGGCAGTGCGAGGACAGCGCGTGCAGAGACCGAGGCAGGCCCAGGAGGCAGGCCTGGCTCTGTTGCAGAAACGGGGTGGGGCAGGGCGTAGGGAAACCATCCTGAAGGAAGTAGAATCTTTGCAGGGTTTTCCAGGAACTGAGATGACCTCATGTGCTTGAAAGAGGTTGGGCAGGAAGTGGGGAAGCTGGGACCACATAGAACATTCCAAGTAGAGAAATAGCACGAGGGAAAATATAAACGTGTGAAATAACATGCTGCTAAACCTCCTTCCTTATTTGTGAGGATGTAACGAAACCCATGTTCCCTTACTCTACACCGATAAGTCTGACAGTGCTTCTCCAACCATCTGTAGTGAAGGGTGTGTGTGTGTGTGTGTGTGTGTGTGTGCACGCGCGTGTGTTTAATGTCCAGTCCATCATAGACTGATGCTTGTTCCTGCCACATGCGACTATTCTTGAGTTCATGCCACATGCTACTCACCGTGCAAGTTGGAACTGATCTATTTCCTGTTCAGCAAGAGTCCACTAATCACTCACTTGCTTATCACTGCAAAGTCAAGTTGCCTTCAAGGTTTGGGGGTCGTTACTCTCAATTTCGGTGCTTCTCCCACGGCGGCTCAGCCCTTGAGTAACACTGGTCTATGAGCAGCGAGTCCCTCAAAGGGAAGCAGCACATCTTTTCATTGTATCCATCCTTGTGCCTGTCTTCAGATTCTTAGCAGGACCACCCAAAAGGAGCCCCCTCCTTGCTCAGAAAGAGATGGCCACTTGTTAGCTAGCTGGTGTTTTCCCAGTGTTTTGAATATGGAAAGCTCTGGCAGTATTAAATACTATTATTATTATTAGCCTCGTGTCCACTATAGTGGATGCCATTTAATTAGAACTGCATAATAAGCAAATCTGCCTTAATTGGCTGGGATGTGGCTAAGAAACCATTTCACGTCTGTGTCTGTGCTCTCTGTTCTGTGGCCATCACATCACATTCTCTGGCAGTGGGTCATTTTGGAGACCTTGGGCAGGGTTCAGGGAAGGTTATCTGGCTACTGATTAACACTTAATTAGCACCTTTTTCATGTAGCACAGCAGTGACTTTGTAAATTTAAAAATTTCAGGGGACCACTTAATGTGGAATTAAAGTACAAGTGCAATATTTAAGATGCATGAAATTGTTTTACGCATTACAGCATTAACTAGCTCTTAATTTATGCAGTGCATGGCAGCGAAGGGCAATTAAAGTGTAGCAAGGGAAAAAAATTATAGATCTCTATGTTGTCCTGTCTCTTTCTCGAACGATGCTTTTGAAGGTTTTTCCTACATTTATATGCCAAGTCCTGTTCTGGATTTAGGAGTAAAAGGTAAGTTCTGAAGCGTATTTGCCTTCACAGAAATTGGCATTATCTTTAAACTGAAACATCTCCAGCCTGTAAGTTTCTCCAGGGTCTAGAAACCCACCCAGCCTCAGTGACCAGCCCAGGCACAGGCACATAAACCATCTGGAGCCAATGAGATGTCAGGAGACATCTGGAGGCTTGCTGGAGGTTTACAAGAAGGTGATGCTAACAGTGTGTTCCCCAGGCAGCTGCCGAGGGAGTGTTCTCTTTTCCTCGGCTAGTGTGGGGTGAGAGTGTGAGGCCTGGAACACTGGCAGCCATTTTGTAAGCAGTCTGGATCTGCAAGAGTGTCTTTGGAATTTGGCCATGAACCCATCACCATGGAAGATCATAGAACAGATGAAGAGAAACCCATCCCGGGGGCCTCCCTGGTGGTGCAGTGAGTTAAGCAACGCAGTATGAAGTAAACCACAGCCACTGCAGCACGAGTTCGATCCCTGCTCCCGGCCAGGGAGGGGACCCACATGGCGCCCCAGACCTCTCCTGCCTCGCCCGCTGCTCTCCTCAGCAGAGTGTTTCAGTCCATCTGCCTGTTCTGCTCCCCGTTCTGTCTCTGGTGAATCCTCTCACCTCCCGCGACTCTGGCCTGTACCCCAGCTCTTGTATGCATAAATAAATAAATCTTAAAAAAAAAAAAGAAAGAAACCCATCCTGGGAGATAGTCTTGGTGACCCTGGATTGGGACTTGCCTGGAAGCCCTCTGACCTCTAGACATTTGGATTGTGTTGGAGCCTAGAAATACGCTGCATATTCCCCCTTTCCTGCATGCTCGCTGCTCCCTTTCACTGGGCTGCTCCTTACTTCTCTATCCTTAGGGCCAAGCCCAAATGCCATTCATCTATAAGAGCAGCATACTCAGGACCCTCAGAACCATGACCCCCTTCTCTGGAACGCGAATGCCCCTAGTTGAGCTTGAACCTCTCACTTCAGCAAGGAGCACTCACTGCCCTAAAAAATGTGAAGTTGCCAGTGTGACTCTCCGTCCCCCTGTGAGGACCTAAGCTCTTGCCTCTGTCCCCAGCATTAGTTCCGCACCTGGCGCCCTGACTCTGCAAAGTGCCACAGACGCGTTCCTAGAAAGGAATGTCACCGCTATTCTGACGGCCTCGTCAGAGGAGGAGAACGTGCGTAGGAGCATATGGTCTTCTTAGCTACAGCCAGGAACTGGGGAAATGCTGCAGCTGGGTGGATTCCTGGGCCACTGCAGCTGCTGCAAGCAAGTAAGGACTTGCCAGGGGGCGGGGTCGCAGGTCCCAGCCAGTGAGAATACTTTTCAGTCCCTCTGTTTATAACTTACAGATACAGCTACTGTCTACCGTGTAGCCCCGAAGTCACACTTAGGAAAGTAAAAGTCTCCCCATCACCTCCTCCTGCCATGACCTGTGACCCACACGAAGCCGAGCTGCTCTGATCCCCCACCAGCTGCTCCCTCCCAGTGCAGTAAGCCAGCAGCCTCATGGCCCACCCAGCCTTCCTCAGGATGACCCCTGCCAACAGCCAAGCTGGCACTTGGGGCTGGCCATTGCCCTAACGGGCATCCTTCACTGAAAGCGCCTCCTGGCCAGAGAGGGACCTTTCCCATATGCATTGCCCCCCCACCCCACCACCCAATCCTCTTCCACCCTTCTCTCAGGGGTGCACCTCCCCAGTAAGCCCTCAGTACTCCTGACTCCATCTCAGCGCCTGTGCCCTGGAGAATCTGACCAGCAACATCTCCCCAGATGTTAGAAACTGCTAACCGCTGGGTGTGCGTTCCTCCAGACCTTTCTATCCTGTTGACTTCTGAACACTAGGTCTATATACCCCCTAAATATCTGCTATTATTCATTTGTTTTTATCCACATGGCATTGTATTGTGTATGTGAATCATTCTACAACCTTTTAAAGGTTGAACACTAGATATTAGTAGACGTAGATGCGTCTTTCTTTTCATTTGCTGTCTAGCAAACTAGAGTCCAGTTTTCACTTACCCATCATTCTTACACTGGTGGACATTTGGGTTGTTTCTATTTTCTGCTATTATTAGTAATGCTGCTAGGAATTTGCTCTAAGTGGATTTCAAATAATAATAAGCTGAAGATTATTCCAGGCTATCTAAGCCACACACCACGAAAGACTTCCATTAACCATGTCTTTTATTTGGGGATTCTGGTGCTTTGACATCTGGGGCCTTGCTGAACCTGCAGGAACTGGCCCTCCCTGGGCTAGCCAATTCACAGAGATAGTAAACCAGCGCCAGGGGCATACTTTTCAAATGCAAACCAGCTAGTCCAGAATCCAGGCCCCTACCCAACTCCCCTATCTGGTTCTTACACTCCAGGCACGATCCAAGTGCACTAATCACCCAGGGCCAGGTCCCAACCAGGAGCAGACTCTGTGCCCCAGAGCCCACTGAAATTACTCAAACGAGCCAATCCCCAACCTGCTTATGCTGCCTCACCCCCTTTTCTGTCCATAAAAACCACAACGACGGCTCCCACCCGCAGTTTCCCCTTCTCTCTCTGCCTCCTGACTGCCCCTGACTTTACCCCCATGCCTCCCCCCACCTTGGCCCATGGCACAAGTTACCCTCTCCTCTTGGGATTTATCAATACAACCAGTTTCCCGGTTGTCCTGCAGCACTTATCTCCTGATCTGTTGGCCTCAACACACACGAGTAAAATAAAACCTGTATTTTAATACAGGACCTTGCATTGGCAAGGCAGGACAGACATTTTCTCTCTCTCCCAAGGAGTTCCAGAATGCCTTGGTTCATGAGCCATTTCTGAGCAAACACGATGTGCTAATGCGCTGTGTTACTTAGGTCAGACACGAGAAAGAACTTCCTCAGAGTATACGGGCCGCCTGAGCAGCCGGACTCCTGGAACACCTTTAAGTGTCAGCAGCCAGCAGCAGCAACAAGCCCTGAGCATTTCCCCCAGAGCAGAGGCAGGCGCCAAGGGTTTCAGGAGTCACCCCGTACCCCTTGCCAAAGGAGGTCATCCTCACCTGAGCAGGGAGGAGGGATGGGACCACTACCATCTCCCATTGCCCCTGGGCTCTGGGCCCCACGACGTGGGACATCCTGGAGGAGGCTGGCCTGTGTTCACAGCTGCCTATGGGAGCCAGAGCCTGTCAGCTCGAGCGGCAGCAGCGAGGGAAGATGTTTCTGACACAAAACCCCGGGGGAATCCTCGGAGTTGCTGGGTTGTCATTACTTATTAACAATGGGCCTGATCCCCAGCCTGGCAGGCCCAGGGAACTAGCCTGCGGGGAGGCCAGTCTCCCCCCTGTGAGGTGGATTAACACTTTCAGGGTAGGAGGGAGCCTTTAGAGTGGAGGCTGGGGCGGGGAGGGTTGTCACATTTTTTGCATATAAGAGGGGCCATTCTTTACATATTAACTACAGGCACACTCTTATCTTCCCCTACCCCTTCTCTGGGTCGCAAGCATTCCCCCCATCTCCTGCCCCCTCAGGTTTTAACAAACCACAGGATATAGGAGGCTGCGCTCTTAGAGAAAGGAAAATTTGAGAATGTTCACAGTCAGAAACCTAGGTCCTGTGTCCTCAGAGAAGATCTGCAGGTGCAGAAAGAGGGAGAGGCAGCTGGAATTGGGGTCCAGGAAAGATCTGCAGACTAACTGGTCATTAAAACTGCTTATTGCCTTTTTTTCTCCTCTGAAGGGGTCCTGGGCTCCAGTGCCAGCATGCCCAGCCCCAGCTCTGCAATTTCAGGTGGGCGTAGTGACCCACCTTTGATGTTGCTGGTGGTGGGGCACAGCTGCTGGGACAGAGATTAGCACACAGGACATTTTTCAGGGAATACTCTTTGGATCAGCACCTGGAGAAGGGAGAGGCTGGAAGCAAAAGCAGTGTTGGGGAGAGGGGAATGGAACAGCAGAGCTAGCCCGGCAGAGACCTCAGCCGACCCTAGAGAGCTTTGGAGCTGGGGTTACCCCTGGGAGATGCTGGAAGTTGGCCTGGAGGGATGAGCCTTGATAACCTCCCGAGGATCAGCCCCTGGGCGTGGACTGCCCCAGGAGCTGGTATGAGTGACCCTGGGCAGGGCTGTTTCTTCAACCTTGGGAAAGAACCGGTAACTGGGGACCAGCTGCAGGTAGCCCTCAGCAACTGAGGCTGTGAATCCTCCCTACCTGAAGGGGGCGCACAGCCACCAGCACACCTACCATGAAGGGACCAGTGAACTGAGGGGCCCCCAAATCACAACAGGGCCACTCCTCAGGATTCCTGCCTCCCCCACAGAGGCCAACCTGGTCTCCTTTCCTATTGCATGTCCTCCTATCCTCCTGCCAACCCTCCTCCCACCCCTCCTCCACCCTCCTTCCATCCTCCCATCCTTCCTCCTGCCCCTCCTCCGATGCCTCTCCCCTGCAGGGGCTATCACAGAGGTTTTCAATGTTTTAAAGGCCATCCAATCTGATGGACCAGTGCAAGTTTACAAGGCAGCAGAACTGCCCTAATTGAGGTGGAAGGTCAGGGAGCCCCTCCCTCTGGCCACTGTTGTCTTGCTATAAAACACTTTGTAATCTGTAAAGAGCTGGCTGACTGAACAAGGAGCATTTTTTCCCCCTCTAATTGGGCCATTCCAAACTTCACCACAGGGGGTGCTAAATTGTCTTCAGCGCTTCTATTTTATTTGTGTCAACAGGAGCAGGAAGCGTACAGTTGTTGCGTGGTCTGTAATGTAAAGGGAATTCCGTGTGGGTCATTTGGCATGTATGTATGTATGTGTTAGGTTTCATCTACTTTAGGAGAAGGTAGTGGGCCTAATTGGGGACACGCGTTTAGGAATGGCCAGTTAGCATTTTGTCACAAACCATGCACCCGAGCCCACCACACGACCTGTGCTTCAATCAGCACCAGGGGTTTTGTTCCTCAGGATAAAGGGTCTTAGAAATGAGTGCACACTGGTGAAAGTAGTGGCAGTTTAGAGGGCCGGACAGGCTAGGAATAGGAGAGGCATTTCAGCCCTTGCAGGAGCAGAGCAGGAGAATCTGGCATGCACTGTGGTTTATACTTGTAGGAATGGTGCCCTGGGCTTGATTCCTAAGTGTCCCTGCGTGCGTGCGTGTGTGCGTGCGTGGGTGCGTGTGTGCAGGTGCTGATTTGACGGATTTTGCACCCCCAGTGTTTACTGGAAGGTTAGAGAATCCTGCTTCTAGAGACCCTTTGCATTTGCCTCAGGCAAACTTTTCCTAAGAGGCACAGTTGGGGCTCTTAAAAGGACAGAGGGCTGGAACGTCATGGAATTTACAGAGCGAGTTCTGTGACTCAAGTTCTGTGACTGCTTTGCGAAGCTTGGTCCCAACTTGGCCCGAAGACTTCCTTTCACAGTGACCTGGTGGCACAGTGTGGGGAGGGGCCCTCTGCCCTCGCCCCCCACCCCAATTACTGGAGGCTATAGAGATAACCAAAAGAACCTAATCATTTTTGCAAGACCAAACTGGCTTGCTGAGTAAATTTGTGACAGCCTAAACCCCCACCAGATCCTCTAGAAAGTCTTAATCTTGAACTCCCACATCAGTCACCACCGTGTACCCCAGTGTTACTCACAGATATAATAGGGGTTCAACACTCATGTCCTCTGTGTTAAGAAGTTGTAAGGAGGGGCCTCCCTGGTGGCGCAATGGGTTAAGCAATGCACTAGGAAGCAAACCACAGCCACTATAGCACGAGTTCGATCCCTGCTGCCAGCCCAGGAGGGGACCCACATGGCGCAGGCAGACCTCTCCTACCTTGCCCGCTGCTCCCCTCAGCAGTGTATTTCAGTCCATCTGCCTGTTCTGTCCCCCACTCTGTCTCTGGTGGATCCTCTCACCCCCCCACACACCTCTAGCCTGTACCCCAGTGCTCATATGCATAATAAATAAATCTTTAAAAAAAAGTTGTAAGGACCATCAGTATGTATAGTGTAAGTACTGTTATCTTTAACTTTTCCAAAACAAGTTGGATTCACAAATTGTAGGCTGATGTCTTGGGGGTAGAGGGGAGGTTTTAAAAAATCAGTGCTCAGAAGTGTCTGCAGAGGTCCTAGTACCGGTCAGTGTCACGGCAAGGAAGCCTCTGGTGTTCATTACCAGCAGAAGTGTTTATTAAGGGCTGGTGCACGCGAGCACTGGGACGGGCATAATGGGGAGTGAACTGCAATGACACGGTCCCTTGTGTCTCCACGTTTACATTTCAGACTGGATCATGCCTGCCCCCCCCAACACACACTCACACACACACACACACACACGGCAGATAATCAATACAAAACACATTATCGAGGAGATAAGATTACATACATGCATCAATGGCTCAA
>JAGFMF010012069.1:5320532-5337790 GCA_019455555.1 Galemys pyrenaicus | reverse complement strand
AGACACACAAGGGTCGCCTTCATTCCATCTCCTCCCTTCCGCTAGCCCTTTGCAGCACCCCCCACAGAAGCCCTAGCAGGGAGCGCTCTCAGTTTCTCTCCCTTCCCACTTTCTGTGCCCCCTGCTTTGGTGAGGGTGGTGGATTGAAGAAGCCCCTGGGAAACGCTGGAATGAGGTTGAGCGGCCTGGAACTACACGGTTCTGAGAGCGCCCCTAGGGTCCAGAAAGCTTCTCCTTGCTCCCTCAAAGCACCTTCTTATCAAGAGCGAGCCTCTATGCAGAGGCATCTTACTTACAGACCCACAGGCCGTGTCATGGGTTTTCCACAGCCATCAGATGGGGCCAGGACAGGAAATAGCGTAAAACAATGAAAAGTCTTTCACACCAGCCACAGTCTATCCCAATGGCAGCCCCTTAAAATATGTCCTTCAGATGGGCAAAGACCATGCATCCCAAGGGCCCCTCGTGCATAAAGCATCTAAGGGTTCCGGATCCCTGACTTGTTTAGGGGGGCAGGGGATAGAAGGAGCAAGGCAGGGCCTGAACCATAAAGACGACTCTGTCTTCCAGCCCATTCAGGGCCCAGCCAGGGGGGTCAGCAGCAAGTGGCAGCCAGAGACACTTTCCAGACTGGGTAGGCAGGGCAGGGTGGAGTTGGGTGGTCCCACCCTGAGGGCTGTCATCAGAAGATCTTTTCGTTCACAGATGCGTAAGTTCTCGTAGTACATTGTAAACTGTTCAAGAAAAAGAGACTGTTCTGAAGGGAGAGAGGGTGGAGCTGGGAGTTTTCAAAAAGAAAGGAGCTTTAATGGACATCAACTTAACACCTTTTTTCATCTGTGTAAGCCACCAGGTTTATTTATTTTTTTAAGATTTATTTATTTATGCATACAAGAGCTGGGGTACATACAGGTCAGAGTCGTGGGAGGTGAGAGGATTCACCAGACAGAGTGGGGAGCAGAACAGGCAGACTGACTGAAACACTGCCAAGGTCAGCAGTGGGTGAGGCAGGAGAGGTCTGCTGCACCATGTGGGTCCCCTCCCTGGCTGGAGGCAGGGATCGAGCTTGTGCTGCAGTGGCTGCGGTTTGCTTCATAGTGCGTTGCTTAACCCTCTGCGCTGCTTAACCCACTGCGCCAGAGGCCCACCACCAGGTTTGTTTCAACAACTTCTAGGGTGTTTTCCAGACTCCCCTGTCCCTCACTTCCCTAAATCCTCCTTTCCATTCTGACCTAGTTTGGGGTCCCCCAAGAGGCAGACTCTGAGACGAAACTTTGAGCGTCCACTGGAGGAAACACAGAGGAGTAGAGGAGGTGGGGGATGACAGGAAGGAAGTTTTATGAAGAAAGTTACCCCATCACAGGCCACAGGGTTCAACAAGCTTGCCTCAGAGGCTCTCAGATGGGGTCAGAAAGGTGAGATAATTATCTTCCAATTCCTGTCATCTCAGGCTGTGATTCTGGCCCGCATGCTGGCCAGGAGCAAGCCCGTAGCAGAGATCACCTGAGCTCACATTCCATTCTACTGGCACACACAGAAATGGGACATCAGGGCAGGGCGAAACCTGGGCCTGCTGCAGAGTCTCCCCTTCAGACATACCTCTTCGGCCTTCTCTCCACTCTTTATTCACATGCCAAAATTCCAACATCCATTCCTCAAGAAGCTCAAACTGAGTAAAAGTCACCATAATTCTCTGGGTTCTCCCTCTGAATTTCTGAGGAGGAAGAGGAGTGGCTCCCCCCGCCATGGAGACACAGAAATACCTTGAGAGACTGGCAGATGGCCCCTCCTGTGTGTGGACAGACGTCCTTCTCGCCCACGCTGGCTTTTAGAGGAGATGGGCCTTGCCTCACAAGTTGCCCTAGGCTGTCTTTCTAGAAGGGCCTGCCCCATTCTGTGTTCTCCCTACACATCCCACAGCCCGAGGGTGGGCTTGGCATCCCTTCAGCCTCGGCTTTGGCGGGTCCCAGACCTCACCTAGCTTCACTAAGCCTCCATGTTCTGTTGAGTCGGGTCCAGCTGTCATTGCTGTGGCCAAGCCTTGACACGGAGCCGTGAAGTTTGTTTTTATTTTCCGTTTCCAAGGCTCCTTCTCTCCCAGGAGCAGGAGGTGCTGGGGAAGCTGTAATTTGCTAAACAGGCATTAATCTTCACATCAATCCCGAGAGGCAGGTAGAGCTTCTCAGTCAAAACACACAGGGCTGTGATTAGACAAGGTTGGCAGGATAATGCGCGGGGATTTGCTTCCTGGGCCAAGCCCGGGCTCCCCTGGGGCAGAGCTGCCCCACCTCACCTCTGGGTTGTGGCCTATAGAGAAGCTTCTCTTCGCACAGTGAGGAGAGCCTGGTTTCCAGGGCCAGTCCACCACGTTCCCACCCCTTAGTCTCTCTCGGACAGGGTGGGGAGAAAGCGGCCTTGCAGGAAGACAAACCTGGGTTTGGATCTTGCTCTGTCACCTTTTCCATTCAACAAATATTAATGAATCCCTATTATGTTCCTGGCACTTTTAGGTTCTGGAAACACAGTGATAAATGTTGGGGTTTTGGGAGGGTCAATTAATAGCCTTCCTTTCTTCTCCTCCCAACTAATTGAGAAATAGACATAGAAAGCCCAAAAGGTGGCATTGAAATTGTCCTTTATTACAGAACAAGCTCTATGGGTGGATGTGGCTCGAGATCTGTCACAATCGCTTGCCCCAGCATTGATCTGACCTGCTCAGCTGCAGGCAGCACTGAGGACCACAGGGAGTTGGGGGCTAGGGGGAGCTTTCCCTGGCCAGGCTGCCTCTCAAAGGGGATCCAGAGGGCATGAGTATCCTGGGCTAGGATTCTCTGCTCCAACTCATCAGTCAGATGAATCACTCGCTTTGTTTGGGACCCCAAAAGTAGCCCCTGAGATAAGGATGTGAATGCAAGTGGTATATTTGGGAGCAGACCCCAGGAAATGCGGGGAGGGCATGTGCCGTGGGCCAGAGTCCCTGCACCTGGGAGGTACTAGATGCTCAGGAAAGCCTCATTCTTGCTCAGCCCTCATTATGCAGGCAGGGAGGGGTGACCCCAGGTTGTGATAGTCTGGCTGCCCCATCATTCTCATGCTTGGGGCTAGAGGTGGAGACAGGTGACGTTAATGTCCCCTACATGAGCAGCAGTGACAAAGATGAGGGTGGAAAGGCCAGAGGCGAGGCGGTCACAATGAAGTGGCCACTGCTTGTGACTCAAGGGTGGCAAGAGACACGAAATGATGCTCCAGGACTCCACGCTCCGGATTTCATCTCCAGTTCCTAGATCTAGAGAATTCTGACTCTGTTCCAAAATTAGTCTTTCCCGGGTACCAGAGATCTCGTATCACAGAAGCACGTGGCTACGTGCACGCATGAGTATCGCAAATATAGACAGGTGCAAACATGTGTGCATAGCTGCACACAACACACACACATTCCCCACACTTGTAGGTATGGCACCTCCCCACACAGGCACAACCACACTGGCACACACACACATCATTCCCTCACACGGGCTATTTCTGCCGGTGTCTACCATCCCATCAAGGTCAACCCTGGGACTGTGCCCTTTTCTACAGGAATTAGCTTCTGTTGGTAGGAAAGCCGTACCTCCCCTTCTCCCCAAGCCTCCCACCTCCCCCCATTGCAAGAGCTAGTCAGGAGTCAGGCCTAGTGGTGGCTCTGCCATTTCTCCCACAAATGCACAGCTCAAGGAGGCATCCAAAGTGAGGGCCACCGGAAAGTGACCTGGAGGGCTGGTGGCTGTGGCAGGTCTTACAAGACTCAGAGCCAGGCCTCTTCTGGGCAGGAGCGGTGGCCCGACCAGGGGTGGACTTCTCATGGGATACTGAGAGGTACCCGTGTCTGCCCGCCAGACCTAGCCAGGGGCACAGGGTCCCCGCTGCTGGACTGGCTGTGGCTTTAGCACAGACCAACAGTGCCAGGTACATACCTTGCCCTATTCAACGGGCAGATCGGCCTGGCTCAGAAATAAGGCCCTTATTACCAATGTGGCTGCAGCCAAAGAATGGGCAGCGTGGGGCTGGCGGTTCTGTGGACGGCGGTTCTGTGGAGGGTCAGCGGGCCGGCGTCTGGTCACTGAAAGGGCGACAAAGGAGCTGCTGCTTTTCACGCCATAGAGGCTGGGGTCTCATCACAGAGCTTAGCATATACTAGATGCTCAGTAAACACCCATTTGTATACTCCTCATTCTGTGTGAGGGAGCCTGCCCACCCTAGCCCCTCTTTTCTAGGCTTGACTGCTCTAGGTTTACTCCTATTGGGTGCCTGCAGTGGGGTGCCCTCTGTTTTGGAGGCCTGCAGTGCATGGAGCGTCGTGATGGAGTCCAGAGCATGCCAGCCTGGACCATCTCCGGGGTGCTGTCCAACAGTCCAGCAGGGGGGGCAGCCACCCAGGCTGTACACTGGCCCGGATGCCTCCCAGGGCAGGATAGATGCTCTGTTTGCTCCCATCAGACCCCATTCCCAGGGAGGCCTCTCCCCTCCATTACAACAATCTTACAATCTGGCAACTGACTTCAAATTAGAGACAGGAAGATTAAAGCTTTTTGAGTTCCGTTCATTAGTCGCATCACCCAAAAGCCCCCAGAGGAATGGAAAGCAAACTTAGTTTTGCTAGCAGAGGATTAGGGTCAATATTAGGAACTGTTCTAAGCTAGGAAGAGCCTGACCATCAACCACAAGGGGTTCCACCAGGATTCAGGTGGGGGCTCTTCATCAGGACTACCAAAAGTTGAAATGGTATCTCAGGGAACTTTTGCTGTGCACAAAGCACCCCAAGATTTAGTGGCTTGAAACAATCACCAGCTCATCCGTTTACCATGGGTACTTCGGGCTGGATGGGGCTAGGGTGGGCAGGCTCCCTCATGCAGAATGAGGAGTAGTACAAATGAGGCTCCAGAGCCTGCTGGCCCCCTCTAGGCTAGGTCAGTGGCAAGTGGATACCCCTGGGAACAGTTCTCAGTCAAGGACTGAAGGGAGTGGGGAGGAACTACCCGGTCTCTGCACCCCTTGGGAGGGGATGGCCCTGAGGTGCAAGGTTCTCACTGACGCCCCCATGGCCCCGGGTACGATCGCACTCTGGGTGCTTCAGGAGCAAGCGCTCAAGGAAACTGGTCTCTCCTTTGTTAGGTCCCCTTCCGTCCAGGGCTCACAGCCCGTGGTCAGCCAGAAAGCTCTGTGTCCGGGCGCTGCCGTGGGCTAGAACAAGAGCCAGAAGGCCCTGGCATTCATCCTCCAAGCAGCAGGCCTCGGCCTATTCACAGGTAGCATAAGATTTTGATACAAGTACACAGACACCACCATGTGAGAGCTTTTTAAGCCTTTCACCTTCCATTTGTGACTTGCCAAGACACATCAGCGACCGAGTCCAAGGCGAGCACAGGAGGGCACTTCGAAAGGGCAGGGAAGAATCTGGGGCCAGCTTGCAATCTAGCACAGCATTAAGGGAGGTGTTGCCACCCAGCCTACTGAGGAGGGTCTGCCAGTACAGGCTTCCCCGAGCCATTCTGGGCAGGCTGTGGGCTTACGCGGGACTTGGTGGTGCCAGCTTCCATCCTCAGCCCAGACCCAAGCGCCAGGCAGCCGCACAGAAGAGGCTCATTGAGTGTGTGGCTGGACCCTCAGTACACGTAACTTCTGGCAGCAACGAGGGGTCACGAAGAAGACAAACTCCATCCTAACTCTCCGAAGCCCTCTGTGGCCTGGTGGCCTCCTCGGGTGTCCTTGCTCCCAACGGGGACACCTGGCGTTCACGCCGACAGAGGATTCTTTTCACCTCTCTCTTGAAAAATGGCCCGTGTTTAAGGATTCATAAAACTTAGGGAATGCATCACTGAGCCTATAACGCCGTGAGAGCCCCTTGTAGAGAAGACTTAAAAAGAAGATTCATCAAACTAATTACTTCTCCCCTGCCCCACCCCCACCACCGCCCCTCTTTCCGCTTGGCCTGCTCAGAAAGATGTACAGCCTGCTCAGACCAAACTCCCTGGCCTGTTTGTGTGGGAGGGGCGCTGAAATACCCTGGGCCTCCATCTTTTTCTGGCTTTTTAGACAGATGAGCGTTTTTTCCTGCTGAGTCATCTATTCCAGAGGCTGAGGCAAGGCCCCGGTACTTTGGAGCAGGCTGAGGAATGGAGGGGAGGGACACACTGGGTGTAGGAGGGCCCCCTGTCACCCACTCTCTGAGGTACTCTGCCCAGCCCTGTATAGTGCTCACACCATAGCCCTATGTCCTCTGGGTTCACCTGCACCCTCAATGGACAGCGCTGGAGCCCGCTGACCGCAGCCCTGACCTCAAGTGCCTGCCTCTCCCTCTCTGGCTCCCTACCTGGGGCTTTCTGTGGACACTCTGGAACGTGCTTAGTGGAAGAGCTAGGGTTCCGGCAACCCCAGCTAGCTAGGGACAAAACAGTGTGGATAAAAATTCTTCAGCTTCACATCTGTGGTGGGTTGAGTGGTGCAGTGGGCTGTGGGTGCTTGCTTTCCTCCTCATGGTCCCCAAAAGGCTCAGAACTGCATCTGGGCTCACTGCAGTCAGGCCTTCCAGAGCCTTCGAAACTTTGCCTCAGCTGGGGCTGGCCGTGTGTGGCGTGAGGCACAGAGAAGATAAACATAAAGATGGACCTTAGAACTGCTCCCTCTTGTTGTTCATTCCTTCTCAGGCCAGACACCCCCTCCCTGCCCACTGAGTTTGCCATGTGACTCCGTAGAGAGCTGGGGCTTGGGAACTATGTGGTAAAGGTAAACTTGCCTTTGGTGAAGGAAGCACATTTTTTATCTTAAGAGACATCTCAGTCTAGAAGCAAGAATAAGACAACTGCACCAAAGTCTGTGAAAAGGGGTTCCCAAGCCACAGGCCAGGGATACCCCTTCTATCTGAAATCAGGGAAGACTGCATGAAGGAAGTGGCATTTTTTCTGACATCATGCAGAAGTGGGTGGGGGACAAATCACAGGAGCAAAGGAAACAATGGGAAGGGATTTGTAGAGTCCCAGGAAGGAAATGCCCCAGGCTGTCTAGTCACAGGGGAGCCTCCTGAGTCCAAAGCCCTAGCCATGGGGCAAGGACACTTCTCAGGCCAGTGCTTGGGCAGGGGTGGAGCATTGCTGGGACCAAGTGTGGGGGAGCTCCTGAGTTGACATGTCCATTATGCCTGGGGTTGATCTGAGCCAGCCCGGGAGCTCTTCAGGGGTGACTGACTGGAGGACTCAAATTGTGCCTGCTGTCTGTGCCCTCTTGCTCCCCTCACCTCTGAGTGGAGGGTAAATCCACACAAGCTTTCTGGAGGGCAATTCAGCCATGGGTCGGCAGCTTTCAAATTGACCCAGCAATTGTCAAAAGTCCTCACAGCGGACTACCTGACATGAGTGAACTCATCACAGCGGAGTTAATAATAGTGAAAACTTGCAAATGACCTAAATGAACCATAGGAGGTACATTTAATAAATGATAACGTTTTCATACAACAGAACATTGGGCAGCCATTAAAAAATCTCAATGTGGATCCTTTTTTATTTAGAAAATACAATCCATTACTAAGCGAAGGCAGCAGTTTCTGCTTTAGTTCATATGGCATATCCTAATTGTGTTTAAATGCATTTACATATGCATAATCGCCGAGGTGAAAGTTTGATGAGATGTACACCTGTGTAAACTTGGCTACGTCTGGGTTGATGGAACTTTGGATGATTTCAGTGATCCCATGTTATCTATATTGTTGGTCTATGGAAGATTTTTAAAAATTTGCTTAAAATATACAGCTACCATGAACTACTATTGTCGTTTTATTTTTTAAAAGATTTTATCTATTTATGCATACAAGAGCTGGGGTACAGGCCAGAGGCAGCGGGTGGGAGGATTCACCAGAGACAGAGTGGGGAGCAGAACAGGCAGATCGAAATACAATGAAATACACTACTGAGGGGAGCTGTGGGCTAGACAGGAGAGCTCTGTTGCACCATGTGGGTCGCCTTCCTGGCCAGAGATGGAATTCACACCGCTGTGATTGAGGAAGCTCAACCCCTTGCGCCACCAGGGAGGCCCCTCCTTTTGTCATTTTAAAAGGCCAGGATTCCTTTGACAGCATTTTGTCACCTGCAATGGTATTTGGTCTCCTTTCTGGGCCTTTGTGAGCTCCCTGGGCAGCAACACCCGCAGTAGGGAGACTGAGAGGTCCGTTACAGTGTGTTTGCTCAGGGCGGCCCACAGGGGGCGTGAGAGGTCGTGAAGGAGAGTCTGCTGTTTGCTATTGTCTGAGGGGCAAAGCCAGGCCATAAACTCAGCGGGAGGGCCAAGGGCAGAAGGCAGAGGCTGGAAAAGAGGGCAGGGCAGGGGCAGGAGCTATGAAGGAGGGAAGGACCAGAAGTCTCCATCGTCAGGTCCAGATCCACATTGTGCTGAGGAGCTACGGTCTTAAAGTGCCACACAAGCCTGGGCACAAAACGCCCCTCAGCACTAGTTGAGTTTGGCTGCCTCCGCAACTTCAGAGTGAGAGGGAAGGAATTAACGTCCAGAATCTTCCGGTGGAGGAAGCTGCTCAGAGCATGGAGCTGCATTTGTGAAAAATGGGCTCAACTTGATATTTGGAGAACAATGAAATTGAAATCATTTCCAATTTTAAATGCCCAGCATATTGAGACCCACCCCCTGATAGAGCCTCCAAATTAGTTTGCAAGTTCTCCATGCCCAGCTCCAGGAGGGTTTCACTTCTTTGCCAAAAAACACTCCTATCCTTGAGTTGGAAAACAAGAGGCTGTGGGTTGGCGGGTCTCTCTCTTCCTGAGCCCTCTCCGTGTGCTAAGGAGGAGTGCCTTCTGCACCGGGCGGGAGGAGGTGTTTTTCTTCTTCTCTTAGGTAATGAATTTGATCTAATGGGACTGTCTAAATGCACAGATACCATGGTGATAGGCACCCCATAAACATAGAGATAAACAGGTAGCGAGATGTATGGAGGCAAGCATAATTTGCTTCTAAGTGCCTTTTCACTAGTATAAATAAAGCAAGAAAATAAAGTTGTTGGAGGCACTTGCAATACTAATGTAAGGAGGAAATTAAGCACTAATTACAGCATCAAGGATAAATGAAAAGGCCCGCACAGCTTGTGCGCATGCGCGTTGTGGAAGCCGCGGGCGCTCAGGGGTGGGAGAGGTAAGGGAAAACGCACTGGGAGCAGAGTAGCCATAATCATCTGTCCTAGCTGCACCAGGATGTGATCTGCTGGCGGAGCCCACGCTTGTGTGCAGCTTCCAGAAAGCATTCTCTGGCCAAGGGGGCATCCTTGGGTTGGGGGGTGGGGAACAGACTGGGTGTCAAAGTTCCAGGGGTGTAGGAGTCACCCTCAGCCAGTAAGGAATGGGAGATGAAGAATCAATACCTCAGGTTCCTAGCCTTCCAGGAGAATGAGTCTGAGTATCTTCTACTTAGTTCCCAGCCAACTCCCGTCCCCACCGCCAGCATGGTGCCCCAGTTGTCCACAGGGTAATCCACTCATTAACAGACCTTGGTTGGTTTTCCCCGCTTCCTTTTCTCACTTCCCCACTGTGCTTCCTGAGATCACCTCCCAAATAACAACTTGCACCTACATCTTGGCCTCAGGGTCAGTCTGCTTTGAGGGGGACTCAAACCAAGACAGGCTGCTTTGTACCAGCTGACCCTGACGTTGGTCAGGGAGGTCAGCCTGCAGCTCCGACACAGGCTGGGCTTCGGGCGCATGAAACCTGGGCAGCAGCGCAGGCCCACTCTCAGAAGGCCCCGCGCTTCGTTTAATGCTCTGCTGGTTTCATCTTGAAATTCTTAGTAATTTCATCTTTGAAACTGTGTTTCCCAAGTGACATTTGATGGGACATTGGCCCGGGAGTGTGAGCAACACAGCCCAAGAGATTCCCTGGCAACCCATGCATGCCTGGGGGCTGTCAGGGGCGCCACATTGCCCCAAGGCCCAGATTGGTGATGGCGTGGCAGCAGAAGTAGCAGCTGCGGCAGAAAGAGGAGGAGCTCCAGTGAGGGTTTGCGGAGGCCCTGCGGTGGGAGGCAGCTCTCGGGTCAATGCCTGGATGCCTTCCCTGTGTCATCTGCACAAATATTAGCTCTCCCGCCTGAGCGCTGGTACAGGAACCGCTGGAGCACAGACAGTAAACTTTGTCAGTAAAGTATTAAAAAAAATAAAAGTGCTACTCATGGATGTTGCAATAAAGCATATCAGGAAGTTGTTAGAATTTTTTCCAGAGTTTAGAATCTTAGGTTTTGAAAACCACTGCAATGTTGCTTGACAAATAACCACAGTCTTAGAAGTAGAAATTAAATTTAAAGATCGTCAAATTCAACAGAAAAGAACACTATTTTCATGGGAACCAATTATTATTTCAGATGAACCAATTATTAACAAAGGAAACAATTTTAAAATTAATTTTCCTTGTAATTGAAATGACGATAATAGAATGCATAAACAGGCACTTTGAGTTATATGTAAATCATGAAGCCACTTTCAGTTTCTTCTGTGACCTCCACAGTTACAGGAAATGTCAGAGAAAATATTAGAATGCCTTTGTATATGGTTACATTTAAAATTAAATTTAAACTAGCACAAAACTGATTTGTATAGAGTTAACTATTTTTTAGAAAAAAATGTTCCATGAGACTTATCAGCTCTGGATAAAACCAAAATTGTTGAATTTCAAGTCATAATATATTTTGAAATAGTTGATCAGAAATCTTTCCCAATGTTGTCACAGTCTATAAAAATACTCTTAAAACTCTAGTAGTCATTGCATCAGCAGAAAGATCCTTTTAAAAATTAAAAAGGATCAATTTTTGCAATCTCACATTTGCCAAGAGAGACTCATGTCACTTTTAATTTATATTGATTGAAAATGAAGTTGCTAAGAGTATAAATTTTGATGACCTAATAAATGAATTTTCAGAAAAGTAAGCCAGAAAAACATGGTCAAAAAGAAATATATGGTCAAGATATCACATTAATAAGCCATTATATTACATAAAAATGATGACAATAAAAATAGTTTTACAAATTTGTATGTTTCTGTTATTCATGTATCACTATTACTCACATTGTATTTAATAAGTAATAAGAGGCTCCCTGGGAGTGCAGAGGGTTAAGTCGCAGCACTATGAGGTTGTCTGCAGCATGAGTTCGATCCCCGGCCAGGGAGAGACCCACATGGTGCAGCAGGCCTCTCCTGCCTCGCCCGCTGTGTTTCAGTCCATCTGCCTGTTGTGTTCCCCACTGTCTCTGGTGAATCTTCTCACCCTCCACACCTCTGCCCTATGTAAAAATAAAAAAATTCTTTTTAAAAAATAATAAAATATTTTTAAAGGGAAAAACTTATGTGTTAGTAACTTTAACAATACTCTTTTTCCTGCCTTTTATTTATTTTTTAAAAGATTTTTTATTTATGCATACAAGAGCTGGGGTACAGGCCAGAGGTGCGGAGGGGAGGGGGTGAGAGGATTCACCAGAGACAGAGTGGGGAACAGAACAGGCAGATCCACGGAAATACACCGCTGATGGGAGCAGCGGGCGAGGTAGGAGAGGTCTGCTGCGCCATGTGGGTCTCTCCCTGGCTGGGGATCAAACTCGCGCTGCTGTGCCACGGATGCTTCACAGTGCGATGCTCAACCCGCTCAACCCGCTGCTCCACCAGGGAGGCCCTTTCCTGCCTTTTGAACAAAAGGCCCTGCATTTTCATTTTGCACCGAGCCCCACAAGTTAGGTAGGCAGCCTGTCTGCAGAATTTGCTCACCAAGTTTCATGGAACAGAAGCTTGTGGCTTCCAGGTCTGACCCTGACTTTCTCAGTTCTTTTTTTTTTTTAAGATTTATTTATTTATACATACAAGAGCTGGGGTACAGGCCAGAGGTGTGGGGGGTGGGGTGAGAGGATTCACCAGAGACAGAGTGGGGAGCAGAACAGGCAGACTGACTGAAACACACTGCCGAGGGCAGCAGCGGGCGAGGCAGGAGAGGTCTGCCATGCCATGTGGGTCCCCTCCCTGGCCAGCAGCAGGGATCGAACTGGTGCTGCAGTGGCTGCGGTTTGCTTCATAGTTAGTTGCTTAACCTGCTGCACCACCGGGGAGGCCTGACTTTCTCACTTCTTTTTTTTTTTTTTAAAGATTTATTTATTTATGCATACAAACACTGGGGTACAGGCCAGAGATGTGGGGGTGGTGAGAGAATCCACCAAACAGAGCAGGACACAGAACAGGCAGATTGACAGCTCCGAGGGGAGCAGCGGACGAGGCAGGAGAGGTCTGCTACGCCATGTGGGTCCCCTCCCTGGCCGGCGGCAGGGATCGAACTCGTGCTGCAGTGGCTGCAGTTTGCTTCATAGTGCGTTGCTTAACCCACTGCGCCACCAGGGCGGGCCCGACTTTCTCACTTCTTAACCCAGTTGCAACACCTCCATTCTCGGTTGCGCAGTTGGCAGTGGTAATAGTAAGAGCCAAACTGCAAAGATTGCAGAGAAAGGAGTTCTTGGGACTGAGGTTTTCCTTGACCTCTGTTTCGCAAACTAGGTCTTTGTCCTGTAGTCACTGGCTTCCCTTGGGAAGGAGTGTGAAAGCTTGGCAAGGAAGTCCACTGTAGCTGAAGACAATTCCCAATAAGGGACATAGCTGGGAGCCAGCAGCAGCTGTGGGCTGGGGAGGTTGGCCCTGAAGAGGGTTCTGGGTAGGACATGAGAGTATCTCCCTTTACACTGCTTCATACTCTTGCTTCTTTAGTGAGTTTACTCCACCTGGGGAGAGCTCGCCAGGATTCTGGAGTTTTCTTTTCGGAAACTTCAAGAGAAAGGTTAGTGAGAGAGCTATAATCCCTGCTGTTGCTGCTGTTAATTTTGAAGCCATAATGGTTACTCCGCCTCCCCTACCACTTTTTATAGCCCCTGCTGCTCCCCAGCACCCTCTTATCTAGTGGCCTGTCCTGGTGAAGTGATAAAGACCCTTATGCGGGGGGGCCTCCCTGGTGGTGCAATGGGTTAAGCAAGGCACTGTAAAGCAAACCACAACCACTGAAGCACTGAGTTCAATACCTGCCAGCCAGGGAGGGACCCACATGGCAGGGCAGACCTCTCCTGCCTTGCCCGCTGCTCCCCTCAGCAGTGTATTTCAGTCAGTCTGCCTGCTCTGCTCCCCACTCTGTCTCTGGTGAATCCTCTCACCTCCCACAGCTCTGACCTGTACCCCAGCTCTTGTATGCATAAATTTAAAAAAAAGTCTTTAAAAAAAAAAGATGAATCCTTGCTCTTTCCAGAGTGGAAAACTGGTCTCGATGAATGATGGGAGTTTAGCATGGTCTCGATGAATGATGGGAGTTTAGCATGGTTCTCTGTTAATGACAGTTTGAACATTCAACAGTACCCCTACTTATATCAGCCTTAGTGAGAGGACGCCCACATGGTAGGGCCTGTGAATAACCTGTCACTGCTGCCCTGGCTGTCATTCATACACCTGTAATGCCACTGTGCCAGCACTGGGGTGGGTGGCCAATGACAAGATGGCTGATAGATCAACTGGCAGAGTCATTTTGTCTACTTCATTGCTTAGTGCCTCTTCAATGGTAAATGCTATATGGTGACTACTTAGGTGTGATACAAAGATCTTCGTATTTTGTGCATACCCTCAGAGGTCCCACCTCATGCCTCTTGCCCCCAAATCTATTTGTCCCTAATCGATTTTTTCTCGTTCCTGGTCCCTGATCCATAGTCTCTCCATGGACCACTGCTCACGAGTCTATGCACTTTTCTTTTTTAAAGATTTAGTTATGCATACAAGCACTGGGGTACAGGCCAGAGGTGTGGAGGGTGAGAGGATTCACCACAAGGAGCGGGGAGCAGAACAGGCAGATCAACCGAAGTACACTGCTGAGGGGAGCAGCGGGCACAGCAGGAGAGGTCTGCCGCGCCATGTGGGTCCCCTCCCTGGCTGGCAGCAGGGATCGAACTTGTGCTGCAGTGGCTGCAGTCTGCTTCATAGTGCACTGCTTAACCCACTGCGCCACCAGGGAGGCCCAAGTCTATGTACTTTTCTACTTTCGGAACAAGGTAAGTTATTAGGCATGTCACTGGGATCTCTGCCCAGTGAGATTTTGCCTCACTTCTGTCTCTCAGGGTCATCCCTGAGTGAGGGTATAGAGTGGCAACAATCCATTTTTGGCTCGCACCAACGTACCAATGCGACTCAAGCTCAGTTTTTGCCCCTATCCGTCAACGGGGCATAGCCCACCCCCCAGATGTGGCTGTTTGAGGTCAGTGGAGGAAAAGACACTGCATAACAGTGGTGAATGGCAGGACTTCTAGGCCACCTGTTGACGCTTACCTGTGCTCTCTGGTCCTACTCGGGCCCAGTCCAGAAGTACTATTCTTGTCAGACGATAGGTTGCTATGGGTCTGTCCAAACTTGTGATTTGGTAGGTCTTACAGTCTTGCTCATGCTGCGTGGTTCTGGTCACCTAGTCACTTGATGTCCCCTACTGAAGCGCCCCACCTCTAGCAGGACTCAGTAGCATGCAGGCAGCTGCTTTCTGAGTGGGGTATCATGACCTTGCTCCAGAAGCTAGACCTAGGGATCTACGTTGTGATTCTTCTACTGGGGCTTGCCATCGGCTCCTTCCAGCACTTTTTCTCATTATACATGTCTCGAGTATCAGGCCATATAGCCCAAGCACAGAGGTGCTGGCACCAGTCTGGATTTGCTACAGAGGTTTTTCTTGCTCTGGGCCCCATTCAAAGCTGGTAGCCTTCTATATCACCCTGCTACCAAGCAGCCCCAAGCGCAGGACACACTACCTCAAGACCCCAAAGATATGTCCCAAACAGGGTGCTCCTCTCTTAGTGTAAAATGCAGTCAGTTGTATTTACTTGGTAGGGGATGTCCCAGCATGCCCTCGTCTACTCGGTCCCTCAAATCACCACTGATGTTGTAGGGTCCTAATTTCCATAGGGTTTATCTCGCAGTCTCTGGAGCTCATGTCTCTAGTTGCCACTTCTTGTTCGCCTACTCAGATTAGCATGATGCCATCAACAAGACACATCCACGTGATGCTTTGCAGAAGGCCCAGTGGTCCAGAGCCCTTCGGATTACATCCTGAGAGAGGGTGGATAACTTAACACAGGCCTAGAGCAAGACCTTCCGTTCTATCATTGTCCATCCCACACAAATGCAAGCCACTAGAGATGGAGAAGAAAGTATTTTTGAAATCCATAGCCACATACCGAGTGCCAGAGGCAAAGATACCACATTGGACAGAGCAGCTGCAATTGGGGTTGCTTCTTGATTACGTGGTCCACTCTTGTTCACCACAATCCATCCAGTTCTCTTAGGGGCCAGACTGGTGAGTTCAATGGGAATAGTCTGGGGACCACCAACCGTGCATTCTTTACATAACTGAGGGTGGCCCAAATCTCTGCCAGCCCCCCACCCCCACACAAGGACGTGATGCCACTTACGATTTACAGTCCGAACTTGGTGCATGAGAGGAGTGTTTCAGAAACTTCCATTTCGTCTTCTTTAATAGGGTAGCCCTTACTCCACAGGCCAAGGAACCAATACGGATGGGGGTTCTGCCAATCACTATATCCATTCCAATTAGACATTCAGAGACCAGAGGAAAGACCACCGGCTCATGGGTCCAATGGAACCGCCATCCATCAAGCCTAGGCCAGGACCCCATTCAGTGACTGACCCCCATGTACTTCCCATTCTAATAGTGAGCCCATGGTGGAGTTTTGTATCATTGGTATCCTTGTCTGTACCAACAATCATTGAAAAGTCTGTACAGGGCCTCCCTGGTGGCGCAATGGGTTAAGCAATGCACTAGGAAGCAAACCGCAGCCACTGCAGCATGAGTTCGATCCCTGCCGCCGGCCAGGGAGGGACCCACAAGGTGAGGCAGACCTCTCCTGCTGTGCCCACTGCTCCCTGAAGCAGTGTGTTTTGGTTGAGCTACCTGTTCTGTTCCCCACTCTGTCTCTGGTGGATCTCACCCCCCACACACACACACCTCTGGCCTGTACCCCGGGTCTTATATGCATAAATAAATAAGTCTTTAAAAAAGAAAAGTCTGCACAGTCTCATTTTTCTAAGGCTCTGTTATCTAAGCAAACAGCCACGGGACTTTGAAGATGGAATGAGCTTCAACCCTTGAGGAATAGGAGTTGGTGGGTAAGTCCTGCAGCTTGCTTGCTCATTGGGGAAGGCAATTCTGTTCCACACCATCTCCCAGAGAGTGCCCAGGGTGACTGCATCCCAGTTACCCACAAAGGTCCACCACCAATTAGCTCACCCTTTAATGACTTTCCTCCCTGCCTGTCTTATTGCCCTCAGCCGAAGACGGTGCTTCTTGGGTTCTCTTCCTGAGCGAAGAACTTGCACCCACATCCTTGTCTCAGAGTCTGCTTGGGAAACCCACACTAAGACAACAGTGCAGCTAAATAAAGTGACCTGAGAAGTCATCTCTCTCCACTTGACCTTTAGGCATTTTCAGCCCCTGGACCTCCCCGGCGGAGGAGAGGCCAGCATGCTCGCTTAGCTATGTAGCGAAGGTTCCACCGGCCTCCATGGTAACCCAGTCTAACGTGCAATTCTCATTGTCAGACCTTTGCTTTGAATTCTCGACCCTCAATCCCTCCTGCTGAAATTTAAAACCACTTCATCATCTTACTATTTTTTTCTTTTTCTGAGAGACACACAATAGCTGACCACCAAGTTCTGTGTAACACCCTCTTACATACTTGAGCGTGAATACTAATCTTTACTTCTCCAGGACGAATAATCCAGGTTTCTTAAAGAGTGTCCATCAGTCCCGTTTTCCAGGCTTTTAATCATCTTCACGGTTGTAAGCTGTCACCCCCAGCTGCTCACCGTAGACTGGCCTGCAGACTTCTGGGGACCACCAGATGCAAGTTTTAACCCAGAGAAGTTCACAGGCAGGGGGTGCCCCAGATGCTGTAAATCACCCTCTCCCTTGCCTCCTCCCCAAAGCCAGAGAACAAGCCCCAGCTTGCTGTTGAAGGCCATAAGACTTCTCTACTTTAAAGGGCCCCTTTGTTACACGTGTTCACTGCAGCAGGCTGCCAGTCCACCAAGGGCCCATAAAACTTCCCCAGGCTTTGTGTGGGTGACCCCACAAGCCTGCGCCTTAGCGATCCCACCCTTAAGCCCACAATGAAACTGTTGCCAGGTTCACCCAGCAACAGACTGGACTCAATTTGCCTTGTCATT
>JAGFMF010012069.1:5297484-5311176 GCA_019455555.1 Galemys pyrenaicus | reverse complement strand
CCTCTCCTGCTGCGCCCGCTGCTCCCCTCAGCAGTGTACTTCCATCGATCTGCCTGTTCTGCTTCCTGCTCTCTGTGGTGAATCCTCTCACCCCCCCCCACACCTCTGGCCTGTACCCCAGTGCTTGTATGCATAAATAAATCTTTAAAAAAAAAAGACATTGCACAATGCTTAGAAAATCTACTTGTGCTCACTTCTATATTGCACATAGACGTGCTCAGTGGTGACTAGTGTTTTTTCATTGTTTTGTTTTCTTCATCTATCAATGTCCATCTTGAACTGTGATGACTCACATGCCATCTTGAAATGCCCGATTGGTCTACCAGATTCCTGAAGGCAGTATTTGATCTTATTCATCTATTTGCCTATGACCACCATCTCTTTCCACCACCCTGTCAGCTGTTTCTCCCCTCAGATCTGGTAGCATTAGACTAGCTAAAAATTGGGAATTTGAGCTGTGGATTTATTTAATTGGGTACAGGAGATTTTGTGTGTATTTTTAAGATATTGCAACCATCCCAATCTAAGAATGGCTTCCAGGAACATTCCTACCACCTACTGGGTTGACTCCGCGGGTGAGAGAACTAAAGATTCAGGCCCAAAGCTGAACGTCAATGTGAGAATGTCGTAGGCTTCCCAGAGGCATGTGGATGGTGGAAGAGAAACAAGGTTTAGAAGAGATGGACTCAGAAGCTACTCTGTGGAAAATTCTTCTAATCATCAGACATGAAAAGCAGCAAACAAGGATTTCATTCTTATTTATGCCTGGACAAAAGAAATTCTCTCCTGTGAGGAATATATTCAGCAATGTCATGTATACAATTACGAATGCACCATCTATTTCTCTTTCCTTCTTCATGGAATGTATGTGAAATAGGATTTGTCAGAATTCCTGGTTTGTAGGCCATAAACAATGCTGAATCGGTCTGTCTGGAAAGGCACATGTTTTATCCACTCCAGTGAATTGGGCCATGTCTTAGAGTATCTGACGCCTCTTGTTCTGATGAAGTCTGGCAGTTCCAGATGAAACAGCAGGCAAAATTGCCCCTGACACAGCAAAATACCCTAAAGAAACATATTTATCAATGAGTCAATTTTTATCCCATAAGAGTAATTCGATTACATAATTATGTAGCCCAATACAATGTAGTGGCAATTTAAGAAAGCATTTGAATTGCTCTTGTATGTCCTAATTTCAGATTAACTTTATATACTTTTTCAAAAATATTGATCAAACCAAAAATCGATAGTGTGTGCAGCCAAAAACTGTAAGAGAAAATTACTATAGAGGTGTATTAAGCAGTTACTAAAAATACAATGTTACATCGTCTGGATTTCATGAAGTTTAAGGATTTGTCAACTCTTTCAAATTCAGAATTTCTTCTGATTTGTCAGACCTAATTTTATACTTGTATCTTCTTTTACTTAAAAAGTACCTCCCAAGATGTTTAAGGTTCAGGCCACACAAAGCATGGATCCTTCTCTGGTTTCACCCCGAAACACCACACACGTGTGCACCACCACCGCCGGCACCCACCACACCCCACAAATAGTTCCACAGCTGGGCATACTGGGCCATATCTCTTGACAGAGGGAAGAAAGAGCCAAGTAAAAAAAGGCTCCGGTTCTCTCATGTAATAGAGCTGAGACTTGGAAACCACAGAGGTGAAACGGTGGGGCAAATTCAATCAGCCGATTCCCACTTTGGGGACTGAGTCCCAGGAATGATATTTGGCAAATAGACAGGGGTGGGGGGAGGGAGACCCAGAGTAAGTTGCAGTTCTGCGACTGACCACAAGATGGAGGTAAAAGAGTGAGCCCTCCATTCAGTCAAAAACTCATTAAGAGCTAATCAAGGTAAAGCGGGTTTTTCGTGTTTCTTGCCGATGCCTTCTCTCCTTTGCCAAGCCTCAGTGCGCTTACTATTGTTCCATTCTTTTTGGTTAAAGTCGTCACAAATCTGCGTTTTTGTTTGTTAATTCAACTGTAGCCCGCAGTTCATCTTTTAGACAACTTTTCCCTGCTTCTTATGGTTAAGGATTATGTTCTTATTAACCATTATTAGAAGAATTTTCTGACTCAGAAGTTTCAGGGCGTAAAGCTATAGTCTTAGCTCAGTAATTGCATGATTATTTGCTGCTGTACTTGGAACTTTCATTACCTGGCTTCTGTTTTGTCTGCATTTCTCCTTAACCCCCAGCCGGGACGCTTGCAGACTGCTATCTGAAACACCAGCCCCCACTCCTGTCTGTCTGGGAGAGAGATGGTTCCATCTAGTTTTACTGGGGCCCTGAAAAAGCAGAATTACTCCTACCCTAACTATTAAAAAAAAAACAAAAACAGAGCAACTTGCTAGGAAAGACAGTGAGAGAAATAGTCAGCCCCCCTAGATCCAGGCCTCCATTTTCCAAGCTGCCATTGCCCGCTAATACCTCCCTTCCCAGCCAAATTCTGGCAGCAATTATTTAGGCCACCACCACTGGCCCAGACCACTTCGCAGAGAAAGCACAGGCACTGACCAGAGCTGACCAACCTCCTCGACCTCTTTTGAGAGCTTTGCCATCGCTGAGGGCTCTTGACCTGAACGCAGACTTGGCATATTGTGGGGCAACCATTACGGAAACCATTACGATGATGAGAAGGCCCAGGGCACAACCCAAGAGCCACCGCGCCGCTATCCTGAGTGCGCAGATGCCTGGGCTCCTGCCTCGCCCCGGTAGAAACCACAGCGGTTGTCTCTAGTGAGGTGTGGGCTTGTCTTACAGTCGTGATGCTTGGAGATGACACTTGCCCGCATAAGGGGACAGCAGCTTGTGCCTGCATGCTTGTAAAGCTCCCTTGTCCCTGGGCTGCTCCGGGAGTGACATGGCCCGTGGGACAATGGGTGCCTGTCAAAGTGCGTAGAGGAATCGGAAACATCATGACGTGTTTTCCCTGCTAAGGCCTGTCCAACTCCAGCCCCTGGTGGTTGTTTTGCTCTGCAGATGTGTTCCACTCTGAAGAGCAGTCGGGGTTCTCTGGCTGAGCAGAACAGGGAGCAGCACCGCACAAGGAATCAGGAGACCTACTCAGATGCCAGCTGAGTGATGGGCATCCCCCCAGGAATGAAGGACTCGTTTCCTTCAGCTTTAGGGAGTGCCCCCAGCAGGCAACCCCAGCCATCAGGCCCTTGGAGACACACTCTAGCCAAGGCCACACCTGCTTTCCCAGGGGAGCTGTAGGGTAAAGGTTGATCAGGTATTTCCACCCTCCCACCATTGACGATGGACACCTGAGGTGCTGTGAGCATTCCAGGGTGGGCATGCGCAAATGGGCGCACCTGTGTTGGACACGGGCATAAATGGGCGGCGTCATAAGGATGCCAGAACTGTGAGAACTGCGAGGATCGACCAACAGACAGAACTGTGAGGACGAACTGCGAGAACCAACAGACAGAACTGTGAGGACCAACCGAGAGAACTGACAGCAGCAGCAGCAGAGAGAGAAGAAGCAGCCGAGAGGGTGAGATGCGCTGGGGGCTGGGAAGCCTGCCAGCCTCCCAACCCCCCGGCACCCCTGCCTGCCATGTACCTGGCCACCTCTACTAAATAAAGCATAAAAGCCACCAAGGGCTCCAAGACTCTCCTTCCCTGACCCATCTGCCCAGAACCATCCCGAACCTTGCTCCTGTGCTACCTCCATCCTGCCGCTACAGGAGCACATCTCCAATGAGTTTCAAAGGGCTATTAAGAGTCAGCCCTCTTGGTCCTCCCTGGTGGCACAGGAGTTAAAGTCTCAGTGCTATCAAGCTATCAGCAACCACTGCGGCATGAGTTCGATCCCCGGCCAGGGAGGTGACCCACATGATGCAGCAGACCCCTCCTGTCTCACCTGCCCGTTGCTCCCCTCAGCAGTGTGTTTCAGTAGATCTGCCTGTTCTGCTCCCCACTCTCTGTCTCTGGTGACTCCTCTTACCGCCTACACCCCAGTTCTTGTATGCATACATAAATAAATTAAAAAAAAAAAGACTCAGCCCTCTAGCCCTACCTTTAGATGGTTGTGAGTGTCACTCACCTCTCGAACTCTCCACAGTCATCTAAGCTCTCCCGGAAGACTGCACCACAGTGCAAATTCTCCCTCTGAGCACTCTGGCTTTCTCCCCTCCTTTTCTCGGGGGCTGATCCCAAGAGCTGTCCCCAAACCAAGACTCCATCTCAGAGTCTGCTTCCCCGGTAGCCCAGCATCAGACAGTGAGCCCAGGCAAGATAAATGCCCTCTCTGAACCGTATCTTTACAGCCACCAATTACCCACTTTGTGCTCCTGTTTCTGCAGCTGTCCCCCACAAGACGCCAGCTCTTAGCAACTAGAGCCAAAGACCCAGAGTGTCAGAAGCCTGAGAACCCAGTCTCAAAGACGTGCTCACACGCCAAAGCGGCTGATACCAGCGGTAGGTGAGCAGCAGTGCCGCGATTCTGTAAGCTCTCAGCCCCAAATCCAGGATTACCGCTGTATTTGGTTTCAAACCCATGTGTTGCTTAACTCTAAGGATTTTTCCCCCCTGTTCTATCCCTCCAAACTGGAGACAGGCCTGGGAGGAGGTTGTCCTCTCACCTTGGAGATTGTCATTTTCTCACTTCCTATAGGGCAGCCCTAGGGAGCAATAGATACAGAAATAAAACAACAGAAATAAAATTCAAAGCACATTTGTCATCTTCAATTTTCTATGAACCACACTCACCAAAGAGAAATGGGCAACATTGACTGAGATAATATACTTCACTCAATAGATCCAAAATATTTTGCATTTCAATATGTAGTTGACATGAAATAATGAATGAGATAGCTGAAATTCTTTCTGTTCATAAGAAGTCTTTGAACTCTGCGGGCATATCTGACATAGGGTCTCAATTAGGACTAGTCACATTGCAAGTGGTCAGTAGCCTCTGTGGTGACCGTATTGGACAGCACAGACCCAGAGAGGAAATGTCCTCCTTGCCCCTACAACAGAATAATGCAGATGAGAATTGGGAGTTTAGAAGCCAAGCACTTCCAATTTTAGGACTGACGAATCCTAAAATTGTGTTCACAGGTTTTTGCTGGCACTCACCTCTCATTTATTCATAAATTAGGGATAATGTTGTACCTGCCCCTACTATGTGTGAGACTTTAGCAAGGTATTATCCTTTAAGCACCTAACATGCCTGCAGGTTATCCAAAAACAAGGGTTTCCTTGCTGCCCACCCACCCTGCCAACCCCCCCACCTACCCAGCAGCCTTGAGCAACATCAGCCAGGACTGGGACTTAAAAAGCTTTGAAAGCAATACCAAAAACATCTTTAATTCCAGTTGCATTTGTGTGTCTCGTATAAAGTCTTGACCAATTTTCTAATCGCAATCAGGAAAGGAAGCGTTTGCAAAGAGGTATAATGCTACGTGTTCCTTTAGAATGTAAAACGTTTAATTAGATGCCAAGGATTGAAAATCTTGATTCAGATCCCGAAATGGCTAATAAGGTTTTATTGTTGCTATTACTTAGTTTTTATAGAACTTTAGGCTGGCGGAGTGCTTTTCAATCACTTGAGAGAATCTAAGTTTGTTAACAGCAAGATGAGAAGATGTTCTATTCATCAGGAGAGACAACATACATAATATTTTAAGTATTTAAGAATTATGACCCTGCTGTGAGGACTATTGAAATTACTTCTACGTGGATGCCAGAGATTCTTGTTACAGGCACAGGACATTAATGCAGATACCAATGTTATTACCCTGCTGAGTCTGCAAGGGTGAACTTTTGCAAGTTGGGAAATGAGGAAGTTTCTAAAACAAACATTAGCTGGCTCTAGTTACACACATGGAGCTTTTTGCCCACACGTGATTTTTGAACATTTTTCTAAAGGCGCTCTTAAGGTTTTATGGGTGATCATATAAAATCATACATAGTTCCAATACAGCATAATTTATGACTGCTCTGGGTTATCGAAATTTCCCAGGATTCTACTTTTGGGGCTGCTGCAGTTGGAGACAAATTTCCACCGATTCCTCTATAAATATTACCAGTGGAGCAGCACTGGCTAGAAATCATGTGAGAAATGGATTTCCCTTCCCATGTGTACCAAAGGCCCATTCAGGCCCTCTAGCCTTTTTGGATATAACAGTTAGCTTCTGCCACAACAATGCTGCCTAACAAATGACTCAAAGCTCAGTAGCATAAAACAGGTACTTACACACGCGATAGTTGGTGAAATGGCTCTCCTGATCTCAACCGGACTTGCTCGTTGCTGATTGGTGGCTGATCTAGGCTGATCTTGGCTCCATTCTGCTCCACATGTCTCTCATGGTCCAGCATGCAAACCTGGGCATATTATCCCGAGATGGCAGATGCCCAAGAGAGAGCGAACTTCAATACAGCAGGCATTCCAAGCCTCAGCGGCACACCAGCTAGCCGCCCATTGGCCAAAGCAAGTCGAGTGGCTAAGCTAGCCCCTACTAATGGGGTAGCTCAACCCAGTCGCTGTGGGAAGGCACTTCGAAGTCACATGGCCAAGGGCACACATGAAAGGAGAGATGAGAATGTGGCCATCTGTGTGAGTTCACCCAGGTGAGACTGGATCAGGGTAATTCTCTTGAAATGGAAGGCCAAAACAGTCGAGTTTGCTTCCATCTTGACAGAGAGGGAAAGGTTTTCAACTGGCAACACCAAGCTAATGCCAACCCACTTCCCATCTGCACCTCTTTGGAACAGCTTTTAGGTCAAGAATTGTGGGAAATTTTTTAACTAAGTTCTAATGGGCAATTCTGACAGAGTGTGAAGCAAGAATGCTTCTCAAGTGGAGAGAAGCCCACAGTACTCTCCTGCCTGTCTACTTACAGGAACCTCCCCATAAGGCCCTAAGCACTGCGGTGAATTCTGCCTCAGAAAGCAGAAGGACAGGAGTTACGGGCCCCTGCCTTGACCAGGTTTGGGTGGTTGCCACACACACACTGAGGGAAAGCTCTGCTCTCTGCCATTAGGCCGAATATCAGCTGGCCCCGTGCCAGGCTAGTATTCTTGCCCATCTGTCAGGGTGGCACCTGGCCCTCTTCTAGAAGCAGATGGTTTCAATTGATCTTTCCTTGCGAGTCTTTCCTGCATTAACACTCCAAACCTGTCTGCTTCATCCTGGAACTTAATGGAATCCTCACATGTTCTAGTTTCCTGTATCTTTTCTCTGATAATCAAACCAAATTGTCTTTCTTTTTACTTTTCTCTTTCATTCTTTTTTTAAGTTTTTACTTTTCTTCAATAGTAGGATTATAAATGGATTTGTATATACAGAGGGAAAAATCAATAGCCTGTATTTTCTAGGACAAAATGTAACCTCGCAGCAAAGCACTGACAATTATTTAAAAAAAAAATCATTTGCTTTTCCATTTCACTGTTCTTGACACACAGCTCACCTCACATTCCTACCTGAAATCAACTTTGGCCTAACAGAACCTCTTAAAGTGAGATAAAATATGAAAGCCCATACCTTCCACACCTTCAGTCTCAGGGCGAAAATTTAGTGGTCAAGGGACAACATGGAATTAAAAGATGTTTTGTTTGCTTTATTAATTTTTTAAATGTTATCTTTTCCTCAACATTCCATTCTTTTTTTTAAAGATTTATTTATTTATACATACAAGAGCTGGGGTACAGGCCAGAGTCCAGGGCAGTGAGAGGATTCACCAGAGACAGAGCGGGGAGCAGAACAGGCAGATGGACTGAAACACACTGCTAAGGGGAGCAGTGGGCAAGGCAGGAGAGGTCTGCCTCACCATGTGGGTCCCCTCCCCGGCCGGCGGCAGGGATTGAACTCATGCTGCAGTGACTGCGGTTTGCTTCATAGTGCGTTGCTTAACCCACTGCGCCACCAGGGAGGCCCAACATTCCATTCTTAAAATCCCTCTGACCCTTTCTCCCTCCCCCTTCCTCTTTCCCTCAGAAACCTCACTTCATTTATTAATGACTACCAGTTTTTGTAAGTATTTCACCTTGTTCAGTCGTCCACTGTGGTGCCAGCAAGACACAGAGCAGGTTCTTGATGATTCCAAGCAGATGGGTCAAGGAGGAGTCTTGGAGCCCTCAGTGGCTTTTTCAGGCTTTTATTGATCTCTACATTAGAGGCGACCAGGTACATGAGAGGCAGGGGGTTCGGGGGGGCCAGGAGGCTGGCAGGCCTCCTAGACCCCAGCGCATCTTCACTCTCTGGGCTCTCTAGCCTCTTGTAGCTCTCTCTTTGCTCTCTCTTTCCTCCTGGCATCCTGGTGATGCCATCCTTATACGTCCCATGTCTCAGCCCAGGTGTGCCCACTTGTGCATGCCCACACCCTATTTGGGGGGTGCCCGCCACTAGGCATGTGTGCAGAACCACAGGTGTCCATCATCAACACCAATAGCAGAAGGGCGGAAAAGCCTGATCACTTTGCCATTTACCCTACATCCACTATGTAAATGTCTGATAATGTTCTTTGGCATTCTGGCTTTTGCTTTACTATACATAATTCCATTTGGCTGAAATGGCAACATTTTGTCTTTCCTTATGACCGAATAGTATTCCATTGTGTAGATAGACCACATCTTCATACACCATCTTGTATAGATGAGCAGTTAGGTTGCTGTCATGCCCCAGCTATTGTAAATAGTGCTGCAATAAACATTGTAGAGCATATAGTTTTTGCATTAATAGTTTCACACCCTTTATACCCAAGAGTAGGATTGCTGGGTCATTTGGTATTTCCATTTTTAGGCATTATTTTTTAAGATTTATTTTTATGCATACAAGCACTGGGGTGTAGGTCGGAAGTGGTGCAGGAGGTGAGAGAATTTACCAGAGACAGAGTGGGGAGCAGAACAGGTGGATCTACTGAAATACACTGCTGAGGGGAGTAGTGGGCGAGGCAGGAGAGGTCAGCTGCGCCCTGTGGGTCCCCTCCCCGGCTGGGGATCAAACTCATGCTGCAGTGGCTGTGGATAGCTTCATAGTGCTGTGCTTAACCCTCTGCGCCACCAGGGAGGCCATTTGGAATTTATTTTTATGTATGGCGTTAGAGATTGATTCAATTTCAGTCTTGAACGTATGACCATCCATTTTCCCAGCTGATGATGTATAGCTGTAGCTGCTTTATCATGAATTAGATGTTGATATGTGTAGTCCAGTGTAGGGTAAAGGTTGATCAGGTATTTCCACCCTCCCACCACTGATGATGGACACCTGCGTGCTGCGAGCATTCCAGGGTGGGCATGCGCAAATGGGTGCACCTGTGTTGGACACGGGCTTAAATGGGCGGCGTCATGAGGACGCCAGAACAGACAATTGTGAGGACCGACGGACAGTACCAGCAAGAGAAGCAGCAGCCGAGAGGGTGAGATGCGCTGGGGGCTGGGAAGCCTGCCAGCCTCCCAGCCCCCCGGCACCCATGCCTGCCATGTACCTGGCCACCTCTACTAAATAAAGCATAAAAGTCACCGAGGGCTCCAAGACTCTCTTTCTCTGACCCGTCTGCCCAGAACCATCCCGAACCTTGCTCCTGTGCCACCTCCATCCTGCCGCTACATCCAGGAAGGCAGCACTGAGCAAGTTTTGGATGTTCTAGCAGAAGAGGTAAAGGAAGAGAGTCTTGGAGCCCTTGGTGGCTTTTTTGGTTTTTATTGTCAGAGGCGACCAGGTACATGAGAGGCACAGGTGCTGGGGGGGCCAGGATGTTATGGATGTTATTTCTCATTAGGTTGTCCCAAAGAGCTCTTAGACTATGTTCATTTTTCTCTATGTTGCTCAATTTGTGTATTCTCCAAAATTGGGCTTTCGAACTCACTAATTCTCTCCATTACTTGCATTTACCAGCTGCTGTATTTTCTAATTCAGTAATAGTATTTTTTAGCTTTAGTAGTTCTAATTGTAACAGTCTCATAGTTCCATTGTCTTTATTCTTTTCCTGTTTTATATCGTCCATCTTTTTTTTTTAACTCAGCAAGCATTATTACTGTTACCTTATATTCCCTTTCAAATAAATTCTCAGTTTACATGATTGAGACTTGTTTTTTAAAGATGTATTTTTAGGGCCCTCCCTGGTGGCGCAGTGGGTTAAGCAACTCACTATGAAGCAAACCGCAGCCACTGCAGCACGAGTTCGATCCCTGCTGCCGGCCGGGGCGGGGGACCCACATGGCKTAGCAGACCTCTCCTGCCTCGCCCGCTGCTCCCCTCAGCAGTGTGTTTCTGTCCATCTGCCTGTTCTGCATCCTGCTCTGTCTGGTGGATTCTCTCACCCCCCACACCTCTGGCCTGTACCCCAGTGCTTGTATGCATAAATAAATAAATCTTTAAAAAAATAAAGATGTATTTTTATTTATTTATGCATACAAGAACTGGATACAGACCAGAGGTGAGGAGAATGAGAGGATTCATCAGAGACAGAGTGGGGAGCAGAACACACAGATCTACTGAAATACATTGCTGAGGGGAGCAACAGGTGGGCGAGGCAGGAGAGGTCTGCTATGCCATGTGGGTCACCTCCCTGGCCTGGCATCAAACTCATGCCATAGTAGCTGGTAACAGCTTGATAGTGCTGAGACTTTAACCCCTGCACCACCAGGGAGGTCCCTGATTGAGACTTCTTTCAGTGTAATTTTTTTGCTTCAGTATTTGTGATATAGTCGTCTGTGTCTTCATTTTTATATCTAATGGGTTGTGATAGATAAACATTCCGACTGCTGCCTTTGGACCTATTTAGATTGCTGGTACTGGGCCACTGGTACAGGGAAGGTGTAATAAGTAGGAAGGAACAGGCCAGTAGGGCACTGAAGGGTCTTCTCCACTGAGCTTCCAGGCCTCAAGATTCCCATTGTGGTGCAGGTACCAGAGGGGTGTGGTGAGGCTACACAGTGATCCCCTCCCCTAAGCCAACTCCTCAGCCTAAATGCCTCTTATGTTCTTGTGCCGTCCTCAACCTCTAAGTTGTGGTTGAGCATTAGATGTAGTTCTGGGTATGGATTGGTGTTGAGGTAAGTCCACACGCTAGAAGTTGATCTCTTTTCTTTTCCAGTACACTTACCCTAGGGTGCTTGCTCCCGTAGTTAGGATTCAGGTGCTTAAATTCTGGGTAGTGAGAGCATTTAGTTGTTGTCTCCGTTTGGGCCCTGGTGGGGGTGAAGCAGGTGTTTCAAATATCACAGACTCAGTTTGCAAATAATAGCCTCGCCTATGAGGAAACAGATGATCCAACCTGGCTCACCCACCAGTTCAGGCTCCAGCTGTTCTATATTGGGAGCTTCAGCTCGAGCCAGTAATCATGACGCTGCACCCCTACTCCCACACTTCTCCAATATGCACCCTCTATCCCAGACACCAACTCTGTGCACCCCCTGATCCAACACAGTGCCAGGTGTCCAATGCCTCTGGTGTGACTATGTGCCACTGAGTCAACCATAGGGGTGCTCTGTACAGCAGCCCCCTTCTTCCATGAGTTACACTGTTCTAGTATAGTCTGAACTGCAAACAGTTCAGTTACAGTGTTTTCTACCCCTCCCCACCACATTGTTGTTCCTGATGCATGCTGTACTCACTGTTTATCTTTCAGGGGTGATCGTTTTTTTGTTCTGCTACAATTTCGTTGTAAAAATATGGAGGAGGCCAACCCGGTATCTTCACTCTGCCAACAGCTTGCCAGACTCTCAAAAAGTTATTTTGTTTTTAAAGGGAAGAAATGAGTTCCGGATGCTAGATGTTTCAGATATTCCGAAGGCAAGATTGTACCCCAACCTTAAGACCCTTGCCTGGGAGGGAACAGGTGGTCCTGGTGATCTAGCCCAAAGATAGCAGGGTTCCTCCTCTGATGCTCTTGCTCCCTGACCCCTGCCCCCCTTCCCATGGAGGCTCAGCTCTAACCAACAGGACAGCCCAGACCACCCAGCAATATGCAAATCAGACTTGTTTGGGTGTTTCTTCTGCAGTATGTCTGAGATGCTACTTCTTGGGTAAATAAAAAGGGGAGAAAGACCTATAAAAATACCTCAAAAAACAATTTTCTTGTAGCCACCTTTTTAAAAAAGTAACAAGAAACAGATGAAATTAATTCCAATCTATTTTATTTAACCCAATATATCCAAATATTGTCATTTCAACATTAATTCACATGAATAGTAATAAGCAGGCTTTTTACATTCTATTTCATTGTACTAAGTCTTGAAATCCAGTGTATATCCATACTTACAGTGCATACCAATTCAGAATAATCACATTTCAAGCACTACACAGCACATGTAGCTACTGATCATCATACTGGACCATGTAGGCCAAGGCTATTTACAGAAGACTTAGGAAATGGTTCTCAGAGGTTGCTTCTCAGAAAGAGAACTAAGGGGCACTTGGAGAGAACTAAAGGGTAGAGGTGGTGACCTTTTAACTATAAACCCTTTTGTGCTATTTGAATCATATACAAAGTATATAGGTTTTGTAGTTTTTAAATAAATAGACCCTGGTATGTTTTGAGTGGTGACACTTAGTGTTGGCAAGCAAAGGGGAAAAGGCACACACCCCCACTGTTGGTGGGGATGAACACCCACACACCCACACCACTGTTCTTGTCCGGAATCGGTGCCACTTTACTATATTAGTTGGGATTCTTCAGAGAAACAAAACCAATAGAAGACAATTTTTTTCTATTTAAATATTCATTTGAATTACATTTAAATGTTTTATCAACACTGTGCTAATTGCTTTTAATCTTCATAATAACTTCAAGGTAGAAGATGTTGTACACTTCGTTTTACAACATGGAAACTAAGAGTCTGAAAGGTTAAGAAACTAGCCAGCTATAAGAGGGGGAACTTGAGATTGAACTGATTCTGTCTGGCTTCAAAGCCAGCAGATAAAGATAGGGAGAATGGACCCAGATGGTCCAATAAAAGAGATTTATTATAAGGAATTGGCTCTTGTGATCCTGGAGGTTGAGAAATCCCACGATCTGCTGTTTTACAAGCTGGGGGCCCAGGAGAGCGGTTGCTTAAGTCCCAATGCAAGGGCAGAAAGCCGATGTTCCAGCTCAAGTGTCAGGCAGAAGAGCAAGTTCTCCATTCCTTTACTTTTTTATTCTGTTCAGGTCCTCAACCACCCACAGTGGGGGCAGCAGTGGTAATCTGCATCCCTTAGCCTGTTGATTCCAGTTTTATCTCATTGAAAACACCCTCGCAGACACACCCTGAAATAGTACTTAACCAAGTATCTAGGTTCCCCATGGCCCGATCTCGTTAATATATAAAATTAACAATTGGGGCCTCCCTGGTGGTGCAAAGAGTTAAGCACCACACTATGAAGCATCGCAGCCACAGCAGCACGAGTTCGATCCCTGCCGCCCACCAGGGAGCTGACCCACATGGCGCAGCAGACCTCTCCTGCCTCACCCGCTGTTCCCCTCAGCAGTGTGTTTCGGTTGATCTGCATGTTCTGCTCCCCACTCTGTCTCTGGTGAACCATCTCACTCTACCCCACAACCTCTGGCCTGTATCCCAGCTCTTGTATGTATAAGTAAATCTTTTTTTTAATTTATTTTTTTATTCACACAAGGACTGGGGTACAGGCCAGAAGTGCGGGGGGGGGGGGTGTCTCTGGATCCATCAGAGACAGAGTGGGGAACAGTACAGGTAGATTTGACTGAGATACACTTCTGAGGGGAGCAGCGGGCAAGGCAGG
>JAGFMF010012069.1:5268436-5280258 GCA_019455555.1 Galemys pyrenaicus | reverse complement strand
CTCAAGGAGATGGGTAACTTTGAATACTTAACTTAGTAACTATATTCTTTGTTCTTTCTTTATTGTACCCTAGTTGTATTAAAGTTCCTTTCCATTAAAAGTTTTGTGTATTTATCTTAATGCGGCGGATGGCAAAACCCATTCAGAGAGGGCAAGCTTAAAAAATCTGGGTGCTCCTCTCCCTGCCCTGTAACATATTGGTTAAGACTGAGCTTTGGCATCTACCAGATCTGAATTCAGATCTAGATTCTACCAAAACCTAAGATACAAAAATAGGGGATAAGTTGTTCAATACATTGTTGTGCATCTGTAACAAGGTGGTCCCCAGGAAAGTGGGAAGTTCCAAAATCCCAGTTCCACCCTAAGTGGGTGGAGCTGAGCAGGGATAAGATGTTGGAGAAAAGAAAAATAGGACAGAAGAAAGGGAGAAAGAAGAAAGCAAGATAAAAAGCAGCAAAGAGACGTGGAGGAGGCACCAGGCACGTGGAGCAGAGGGACATGTGAAGAAACTGTGCTTGCTTTTTGGTCTTAAACTGGTTGAAACAGGTGTGGATGAGACACCGTGGGGAGGTTCCTATAAATCTCCACTGAAAGGTCCTTCCGACTTGTGGCATGCTTTTGGGCCTTGCTTTAGGCCAATCCTATTTAACTAAACTTTTACCCTCAAGGAAATGGGTAACTTTAATTTTTTTTAAAGATTTATTTATTTATACATACAAGAGCTGAGGTACAGGCCAGAGTCCAGGGCGGTGAGGGGAGCAGCGGCCGAGGCAGGAGCAGTCTGCTGCACCATGTGGGTCCCCTCCCTGGCCGGCGGCAGGGATCGAACTCGTGCTGCAGTGGCTGCAGTTTGCTTCATAGTGCGTTGCTTAACCCACTGTGCTACCAGGGAGGCCCCAGGAAACGGGTAACTTTAAATACTTAACTTAGTAACTATATTCTTTGTTCTTTCTGTATTGTACCCTAATTATATTAAAGTTCCTTTCCATTAAAAGCCTTATATGTTTGTCTTAATGCGGCAAATAGCAAAACCCATTTAGAAAGAGCAGGTTTGAGTGTTCTGGGGTGCCCCTCTCCCTGCCCTGTAACACATCCACACAATAAAATATCACAGAATTATTTAAAAGATTCATGCAGACATTTTGTGAAACTGCAGCATTTTGTGTAAAGGCAAAACACTGTAAACATTTTCAATGTCTGTTGAAACAGCTTTGGGAAAATAGATTATTGTTGTTACTGAGCAAAGGATCTAAAAATTGACATCAGGTTAGAATCTCTCTCACCAGTTCTGGATCTGGCTTCCCACCACCACAAATGCAAACAAGATGGTCTTTGGCGCAGAAAAGAGAAAAAGCAATTTATTCTAACCAACAGGTAGAGAGAGGAGAGAACTAACAGCGTAGAGGGAGAAGATCCAATTACCCATTGATGGTGCAAGGAGGAGTTGCAGCAACTGGAGCTGGCAGGACACAGCAGAGGGCTGCCTGCTGAGGTCAGGGGGCTCTCCCTACCCTGAGGGAAGTAAAGGCAGCAGCTCTGCAGCAGTTCAGATGGAAAAGAGCAAACCCGTGTGCACAGCTCCATTTTAAAGGCTCCAAAAATGGCTGCTTAGCCCCACCCCTTCCCAGCAGCCCCCTTGCTCCCTGAGTTCTGTTCCTTGTCTGCATTGGCCACTAGAACATTGAGAGCTGACGGAGGTCAACGTGGTCAGACACTCTTAGGAGAGTCTCTTGCAGTCACTGTTAGTTCCAAGTAGATGGAGCCTATTTATTGCCCACTTTGCCACTGAGTTATAACGAAAACAGGTCTCAGGTCCAAATTGAGTCCCCATTCTCATCTTTGTATGCAAGGTTCGTTCAAGGTGAAAGCTACATATTCTAGAAGCAGGATTCTGTTAGCCTTGTAGGCAGCATCAGCCAACCAGAATTTCCAAATTCTTGACTAGGGAAAGGCCCCATTAGAGATCAAGCTGTAGATGTCACTAAGCACAATCTACATACCTGCCAAGATTAAGCCCTTTGTGTGGGGGGTAATTACACAAACCTGGATGGTGTAGCCTACCGCATGCCTGGGCTACATGGTCTAGCCCACCGGGACCAAAGTCACATGTGCTGTCCATAGTTGACTCAAATGTCATTAATCATTGATGCCTGTATCTTCTAAATAGTTCTGTCAATCCAGAGACCTTGAATACTTAATTTAATTATTAGAGTCCCTTTCAAATACCTATTGTACAAATTAACTTGAACAATCATTGCGCTAATTAGCAAAACATCTAGTGTTGATGGGAGATAAAAGTAGATGAAGCACTTGGAGAGTGATTTTTATTTAAGATTTATTTATTTATGCATACAAGAACTAGGGTACAGGAGAGGTGGGGGGTTGAGCGAACTCACCAGAGACAGAGTGGGGAACAGAACAGGCAGATTGACTGAAATACACTACTGAGGGGAGCAGTGGTGAGGCAGGAGAGACCTGCTGTGCCATGTGGGTCACCTTCCTGGCCAGGAATCGAACTTGTGTTGCAGCGGCTGTGGATAGCTTCATAGTGCTGAGAGTTAACCCCTTGCACCACCAGGGAGGCCCTCATTCTACATTCTTGTTAGTATTCTAAGAGTATAGGGTTTTTCGCCTCAGGTCTGGTCACCATAGCTCTCCCACCACCAACGCACCCCTAGTCCTTAACCATTGTCCATTGTGGTCTCCCCGATTTTCACGCCTCCCTGTCCCTCCGTTGTTGCTTCAGATTACCTAAATTAATTTTAACTCTCACTAATGTATGGGACTGACACAACTATTACCCCATTCTACAGATGGAGAAACTAAGCCCTGAAAAGTAAAGTAACTTGTTGGAGGTCGCACAGGCAGTTGGATAACTGAACCAGTGCTCATACAAACTCTTTATCCATCACTGCTGTTACATGCCTTAGCGGCACATCCTGCCAAAAAGGTCTCCCTCTCTAAAATTTTTATTGAACATTGGTTTACAGCTATGCATATGTTTCAGTTGTACAGCATTATAGATCGACATCTGTCAATCTACGTTATGATCTCCACCAAAAGTCTAGTCTCCATCCAACACCACATGATTAACCCCCTTTACCTAATTTGCCCACATTTGTTCCCCCTTCCCCGTGATTACCACTGAATGGCCTCCTGTTTTTGCTAAGGTCTTAAGGTGAGTGAATGTGTCACCTGCAAGCAAATTATTTTTGAGTAAGCCCAGTATGCACCGGATCATTCCAGTTTGGCAGCATTTCAAACAACTAGCCATAAAGTGAGTGCAATAGGGAAGGGTGAAGGGTTGCAGGAAATGTTGGTTGTTCCAGGTACAAGTGCAGGTCAGAGCTACAGGTCACTGGGTTGAGGCCCAGTGATGGGGGTCGGGCTGAGGCAGAAGGAACTGCAGATGCACAGGGGGGAGGTTCAAGCAGAGGGCATCCATGCGCGGGTCAAGGCAAATTCAAGAGAAGAGGATGGAAGGAAATGTATCAAAACTCCACCTGGACTAGGTGAACACCGATGAAGTCTGAATAAAGGATGGGCTTTTAATAATAATAATAATAATAGGACCTTCTTGGTGGCGCTGCTGGTTGGGCACCGCTCTGTGAAGCATTCGCTGCACAGCAGCACAAGTTCGATCCCCGGCCAGGGAGGGGACCCACATGGTGCAGCAGACCTCTCTTGCCTTGTCTGCTGCTCCCCTCAGCAGTGTATTTCAGTCGATCTGCCTGTTCTGTTCCCCACTCTGTCTCTGGCGAATCCTCTTACCTCCCTTGCCTCTGGCCTGTACCCCAGTTCTTGTATGCATAAATAAATAAATCTTAAATAATAATAATGTGTTAATGTTGGTTCATTAGTTGTGAAAAATAAACTGTAAGATGTTAACAGTAAGGGAAACTGGGGATAGTGTATATGGGAACTCTCTGTACCATCTTTGCAACTTGTCTCCAAATATAACCTATCCTAAAATAAAAAGTTTATTCAAGCAAACTGCAACTGCAAGACTGAACCAGGCAGCAAGAGACAGTGTGACGGAGGATAAAGGAGAAAGCAAACATCAAACCAGAAGTGTGGAGCCCTTTGAGTTAGGAATGTGGGGTGTCACCTGGGCACCACACGTACTGCACACTGAAAGGGACAATGCGTGAAGGCGATGGCCATGCAAAGTCAGGGGGCTCGGACACCCCCTGAGCTCACTAGCAGCGGAGAGCAGGTGCACGCAAGGTGCCCCCACAGGCTGCCGTGTGCAGGCTTCCTGGTGGGACTCTCGCAGGGGTGAGACAGAATACCCAGAGACTGTAGGTTTTGTATTCATAAGTCATCACATTCATACAGAAGGGGAAGTAGCTGCCAGAGGAGATGAGAAAAGAGAACACAGCTGGTTTCCTGATGCTGGTAATGGATCAGTAATGACACATTCACGCTCCTAAGTCTAGACTCTTTCCCCTTATGGTCAGCGGGATGGGTGCCCAACCGCTGCAGGAGCTAGAAGTGCAGTCTCCCAGGGTGGGGGGGAGGGGCACGTGCAGGTCGGCGCTTGAAGACTTTGCTGAAAGCTTTAAATAGCTGTGGGAGTAGGGTGGGGAGAGAGGGAGACTCAGGAGGCAGTGACTAGGGGTGAAAATATGTAATGGGGGCCTCCCTGGTGGCGCAGTGGGTTAAGCAATGCACTATGAAGCAAACCGCAGCTACTGCAGCACCAGTTCAATCCCTGCCTTGGGCCAGGGAGGGGACCCACATGGCGCAGCAGACCTCTCCTGCCTCGCCCACTGCTCCCCTCAGCAGTGTGTTTCAGTTCTGCTCCCCACTCTAGTCTGATAAATCCTCTCACCACCCTGGACTCTGGCCTGTACCCCAGTTCTTGTATGCATAAATAAATAAATCTTTAAAAAAAAAAAAGAAAATATGTAATGGGCAGTGCTTTGCAGGAAGCGAAGGTGGGTAGCCGATGGATTCCAGGATCAGGGTTTTGTCCAGTCGTTCCAAGAGAGAAGCTCAGATGAACGGGACTGGGGTAAGTGAAGGGTTCTCCTGGAGCCAAAGCAGAGTGAAGAGGCAGAAAAAACAACAGAGAAGTTTGTGGGGGATAGAGAAGACCAAGGACTGTTCAGGTGACTGGGCATCCCAGCCAGTCCTGTCAGCAACAGAGACTTCAAAACAGCTCCAGTCAAAGCATGGTCTTGCCCTGTTCATGCCTTTTTAATTAGCTGGAAATGAATTTATCGTGATGCATCATTAACAGATTATTCCCTCCATTTCATTCTCATGTATGAAGAAAAGTCATCATTTGTTAATCTGTTCGCTCACTCATTCATTCATTTATTCATTCATGTAGCCAATGTTGTATGTTTTCAACGTGTTCTATGAACACAGGTCCCTGGTAACTCGGAGGTGAGCCAGATGTAAAGTTTTTTCCCTTTGTCCTTCAAACAGTTATGTAAATTCTCAGCTTATTTCCCTCAAATTCAACTCCAAGTTAGCAGGGCCCTGTGTTCACAAGAGCATTAAAAAAAAAAAGACTATGTTGGACACATGAATAAGTGAGTGAGCAAATGATCAAAACAAACAAAGAATCACTTATATATTCATGTTAGTTTAAATACCCACATTCACTATGCAAACTGAGAATGCTCTACTTTTTAAAGCGTTTAAGTGTAATTTGGTATATGATACAATGGAATATTATTCAGTCTTAAAATGGGATGATTTGCTGAGACATACTACATGGGTGAATCTTGAGGACATTATGCTAAGTGAAATAAGCCAGTCACGAGAAGACAATGATTCCACTTATATGAGGTCCCTAGAGTAGTGAGATTCATAGAAACAGAAAGTAGAATGGTGGTTACCATGGGCTGGGGGAAGGGGAAATGGGAAGTTATTGTTTAATGGGTACAGAGTTTCAGCCTTGTGAGAGGAAAGCGTTCTGCAATGGATGGCCGTGAGGGCTGTACATCAGTGAGAATGTACTTAACACACTGAGCTGTGCACTTAAAATGCTACATTTTATGTTACGTGTATTTTATCACAATTAAAATAATAGAAAAAGAGGTTGAATTCTAAGAATTCTGGCGCATCACACATATTTCCATGTCAGGCAATGAAAATGAGTCTCTCCAGGGGTAAGAACCAAGAATTTCAAAGCTGTCAGGGACTGTGGACACACCGGTCATACCTGTGCTTCTTTCTGGATGTTTGCTCATACCTGTCTTTCCTTAACCCAGCTTCTTGTATTCTCTGAGTACATGGAAAACCACGGTAACTCACGACTCTCCCTGGTCAAGAGATATAAGAGAATTTTTAGGGACTCTCTGGTGGCGCAAGGGGTTAAGGCACCGCACTGTGAACCCGTCCACAGCCACTGCAGCACGACTGGCCAGGGAGGGGACCCACATGGTGCAGCAGACCTCTCCTGCCTCTCCCGCTGCTCCCCTCAGCAGTGTGTTTCAGTCAGTCTGCCTGTTCTGCCCCCCACTGGTGACTCCTGTCACCACTACCCCATCCCACCCCACCTCACCCCCCACCTGCGCCTCTGACCTATACTCCAGTTCTTGTATGCATAAATAAATAAATCTTTTTTAAAAGAGAGAGAACTTTTAGCATCTCTTGGCCCCAGTCACAGAATTCTAGGATAGAGAAGCCAATCCGTTGAGAGAGCCAGGGAGCGGGGCTCATGTAGTACAAGCACGACTAACAAGAGAAGCCATGACAAGGGATGGAACTCTTACAAATAGACAGGTGTGGTCTAAGCAGTCACCTAAAAAGGTGGCTTCCTAAAGTGCTCTGTCAGTCTGACACAAATGTCTAGTCCGGAAAAGAGTAAAAGTGAGATGATACTTTAAAAAGAATTACCCGGGGCCTCCCTGGTGGTGCAGTGGGTTAAGCAACGCACTGTGAAGCAAACCGCGGCCACTGCAGCATGAGTTCAATCCCTGCTGCTGGCCAGGGAGGGGACCCACATGGCCCGGCAGACCTCTCCTGCCTTGCCTGCTGCTCCCCTCAGCAGTGTACTTCCATTGATCTGCCTGTTCTGCTCCCCACTCTCTGTGGTGAATCCCCTCACCTCCCACACACACCTCTGGCCTGTACCCCAGTGCTTGTATGCATAAATAAATAAATCTTTAAAATAAAAAGAATTACCCGGGGCCTCCCTGGTGGCACAAGGGGTTAAGCACCGCACTATGAAGCATCCACAGCATAGCGACACCCAGTTCAATCCCTGGCCAGGAGGGGACCCACATGGCGCAGCAGACCTCTCCTGCCTTGCCTGCTGCTCCCCTCAGCAATGTATTTCAATCTGCCTAATCCATTCCCCACTGTCTCTGGTGAATCCTTTCACCTCCCACACCTCTGGCCTCAGTTCTTGTGTGCATAAATAAAATAAATCTTTAAAAAAAAAAAAAGAACCACACATTTGGCAGGACACGGTGAGCCATGGAAGGTGCTTGAGCATTGTTCCACGCACATATGTAAGACTTGTTGGGGAAAAAAATTCCTTCTTTTCTCAATCCCCAGTCTCTGTAGTCTTCTTGGGATTAAATGAGGGAGAAAAAGCAGTGACCCCAGGAATTTCTGTGGCAAACCTAGTCCAGGAAAAACACACCACTAGATTGGAAACTGAAAACTGGCATTGGAAGAACACTCCCCCAATACTCAAGTTCCATCTTTCTAGAACCCCTATGCACACTCACTTTAGAGGATGGAATCTGCATTTCCTCAGTCAGTTTCAGGAAGCTCTTGACTCTAGAATTTGGATTCTTGCAGAGGAGAATTTGTACAAATGTGGCTTTTAGGAAATTTGAGGCAGGAAAGTTAACTTTCAGCTCCTCAGACAGGACAACAAGACCTAATTCAGGAACCATTTGCTGTGTATACTCACCACGTTGACTTGAGTAACCAGGGTTCCTGTGTCACTTGCATTTTTGGAGAGAATATGCTGATCAGACATGCTCATATATCTCATCATAAATTAACAAAACACCATTTGCAATGTGAAGATCTTATAAGTTTATTATTTTATGATGTCACAGAGTCAGATTCACTGTGGGACACAGACAGAATTGCAATTCTCAGGCGGGAAGGCTGAGGACTGGATTCTGCCTCGCAGTGACTCTCCAAGGTAGATGCCATTGCTAAGATCTCTCGGAAAACTGCTGCTAACACCCAGCCTCCACACTGACCTTTCTCTGGAAACTTCCACGCTCACTGAAGACATGTTTTATAAACACAAGATTCTCCAAACATAAACTGAAATAATTCCTACCAAGCCAAAGAGAGATACACCTCAAGATTCAAAACAGCAACCTAAATTTAAAAAAAATATTGTAAAATATAGCACACACATGAATATACAACTTCGATGTTCAGAATAGGATAAGCACGAAATGAATACTAGTTATCAATGAAATGACCAGCAACCCCAGAACCTTCTGCATGTTCCTTTCAGACATATCCCCCACTCTACCACCTCCCTCCAATTTTTTCTGGCAATCATTTCCTTGTCTTTCTTGTATTCTGACCATCTATGCTGCATCCCTAAATGACAGCTTCTTTTTGACTATTTTTGAAATTCCATTAAATGAAATCATGCTCTTTGTTTCTTATTTACATTTGCAGTATATTAAATAATAGATAATGGATACTATTTTTCTTAGTTCATTTTCACGGTGGTATGGTATCCCATTGTATTAAATATACCACATCTCATTATTCATTCTATTATTAATTGGCATTTAAATTACTTCCATTTTGGGACTACTGGAACATTGCAGCTCTTACATGTGAATGCCCTGTATTTGGGGACATGTAAGTGCCTGTTCCTACAGTATTTATTCAAGGAGTAGAACCTCTGTGTCATCGGGCATTATGTTTTCAAATTTAATTGCTAAGGCCATGTTTCCAAAGATCGTTGTGTCATCTTGTGCTCCTACCAGCATATTAGGAGAGTTTCAGTTGATTCATACCCTGCCTATACTTGGCATGGGCAGACATTTTAACCTTGCCAACCTACTGGTGTGTTGTGGGTTCTCATGGTTTCAAACTTGCATCTCCCTAACTGCCATCGAGGTTGAATATCTTTTCATATATTTACTGCCCTTCCAAACTTCCATTTTTGTAAAGTATTCAAGTTTTGGACCGTTTTTCTATCAGGTTGTTTTTTTTTTTTATTTGTAAGAGTTATTGATTTGTTCTTGATACAACTTATCTCACTTATCTTGTCCCATTTTGTGGCTTGGATTTTCACTTTAAGGCTCTTTAAAAAACTTTATTTTTTAGAATGGTTTTAAATTTATAGAAAAATCAAGAAGACGGTACAGAGTTCCCACATACCTCACATTCAGTTTTTCCTATTATTAACATCTTATCTTAGTATGACACATTTGTCATAATTAATGAACAAAGATTGCAACAGTGTTATTAACTAGCATCCATGCTTAGTCAGAATCCCACTCCCAAGTCCACATGACATTTAATTGTCATGTCTCTTTAAGACTCCTCCATGTCTCTCTTTTTTTTAAAGATTTATTTATTTATGCATACAAGAGCTGGGGTGCAGGCCAGAGGTGCAGGGAAGTGAGAGGATTCACCAGAGACAAAAACCTAAAAACCGGGAGCAGAACAGGCAGACTGACTGAAGCACACTGCTGAGGGGAGCAGCGGGCACAGCAGGAGAGGTCTGCTGGGTCATGTGGGTGGGATCGAACTCGTGCTGCAGTGGCTGCGGTTTGCTTCATAGTGCGTTGCTTAACCCACTGCGCAACCAGGGAGGCCCCCTCCATGTCTCTTTTAAGAGTCCTCTTTGAAACTCTTGTGACAGTTTCTCAGACTTCCCTTGTTTTTCATGATGTTGACAATTCTCAAGGAGCATCGGGCAGGTAATTTGCAGAAGGTTCGGCAATTGGAATGCGGCTGATGTTTTTCTCCTGATTACACTGGGCTTATGGGCTTGGTGAGGAAGGCCACAGAGGTGAAATGTGACTGTCATCACATCATATCAAGGGTACATGCTACCAACATGGCTTATCACCGTTGATGCTGTCCTTTATCACCTGGCTGAGGTAGTTGTCAGCTTTCTGGACTGTAAATTCACTTCCTCCCCATCACTTTTCCAAATTCTACATGGGGTCTTCTGAAGAGAAGATATTCTTAATTTTAATTGAGTGGGGGCTACCTGGCCTGGAGGAATGGCATGGTCTGGCCTGCCACAAGGCTTTCTGATGGCTAATTTGCAGGGACAGGCCATCTCATCATCCTCTGGGATCACTCAGAACTTACAGCTGGAATTAATGCGAGGGAGGGAGTTTGGAGAGGCAGAGTAAGGGAAGCAAAGAGAATTATAGACTGTTTTAAATCTTATATCAGGGCCCTCCCTGGCGGCGCAGTGGGTTAAGCAACGCACTATGAAGCAAACCGCAGCCACTGCAGCACGAGTTCGATCCCTGCTGCTGCCGGGAGGTGATCCACATGGCGCAGCAGACCTCTCCTGCCTTGCCTGCTGCTCCCCTCAGCAGTGTCTTTCAGTCGATCTGCCTGTGCTGTTCCCCACTCTGTCTGGTGAATTCGCTCACCCCCCCCCACCTCTGGCCTGTACCCCAGTGCTTGTATGCATAAATAAATAAATCTTAAAATAAATAAATAAATCTTATATCGGGACTTCTACTTTTGAAACGCAAGAGCCAAGAATTTGACATCTTTGTTTAGGGGTTCTTCTCTGGCGGTCCTCCCTTCAAGGCAATGATGGCTTGAATTTTAGCTGTTTGGCCTAAGAGGAGAGGTGAGCCCAGGGTTGGGGAAGAGGCTTCCTTTAGGCTAACATATGGGTTATTTACTTCAACTATTATCCTGCCACACACATATCCACCTCTAAATGCTTCAATGGAAAAGTTAACCACACATCACTGGTTGTTTACTGAGTGCTAAACATCGAATCAGAAGGGCTGCTGTGTTCATAAAGCAGAAATGCTGAAGATTCAGAATGTGACCTTGAGTACATTTGCCCTTCCCCAGGTTTCAATCTCTCAATCTCTGAAACAAGGAGAAGACTTCCTACAGTGTTTATTTTGCTGAATTCCAAAGCTATAAGAAGCAGCAATGCCCCATTTGAGACCTCAGATGAAAGGGGACCTTAGATTTAAAGGATAAGCTACTCACCCTTAGCTCAAAAAAGGATGTTATTTCTCAAGACATAAAGAGTATGAAAGATTGTGAGATTTTTAAGTTTTCTTAGGGGGAGAAATGGGGAGGAGGGATTATTTTATATTTGAGTCTATTTATAATATTTTTGGTCTTCAAATTAAAAGAAATAAAAATGTCCTAGGACTCTTTCAAGAACAGAATTCACTCCCTTGCCTGTTTCATTGGGATGCATGAAATTGTAGATCTGCTCCACTTTTAGTTGATCATGTCCTTAAATAAGATTTATGTAAACAAACTCTTTCCTGGCTTGTGGTTTAGAACCTATTCTAGGACATGCAGTGAGATGGACAAAGAATAAAGTTTTAGTTGATGGAATGAAAAATGACTCCATCATGCTTAAGCTTCAGACATTTTTGGTAATCTAAAAATTTCACATTCCTAATAGAAAATTAATCCTTACTGCTTCAAATTTCTTTAAAGCCACATTTGTGCAAATTCTCCTCTGCAAGAATCCAAATTCTAGAGTCAAGAGCTTCCTGAAACTGACTGAGGAAATGCAGATTCCATCCTCTAAAGTGAGTGTGCAGGGCCTCCCTGGTGGCGCAGTGGGTTAAGCAACGCACTATGAAGCAAACCGCAGCCACTGCAGCACGAGTTAGATCCCTGCTGCCGGCCAGGGAGGG
>JAGFMF010012069.1:5246840-5268336 GCA_019455555.1 Galemys pyrenaicus | reverse complement strand
TCTGCTCCCTGCTCTCTGTGGTGATCCTCTCGCCCCCCTACACCTCTGGCCTGTACCCCAGTGCTTGTATGCATAAATAAATAAATCTTTAAAAAAAAATAAAGTGAGTGTGCATAGGGGTTCTAGAAAGATGGAACTTGAGTATTGGGGGAGTGTTCTTCCAATGCCAGTTTTCAGTTTCCAATCTAGTGGTGTGTTTTTCCTGGACTAGGTTTGCCACAGAAATTCCTGGGGTCACTGCTTTTTCTCCCTCATTTAATCCCAAGAAGACTACAGAGACTGGGGATTGAGAAAAGAAGGAATTTTTTTCCCCAACAAGTCTTACATATGTGCGTGGAACAATGCTCAAGCACCTTCCATGGCTCACCGTGTCCTGCCAAATGCGTGGTTCTTTTTTTCCCTTTATGTATAATTGCCATTTTACTCCTTCCCAGAGGACAGTTTTTCTTCAGTCTGTAAGGAAGTCATGAGGCAGCAACCACAGGTCTAAATCTGGGTGGGGGTCTTTGGCCCTTCTGGGTTTCAGGAGAACACTGACTATCTTGCCGTAATAGCACCATTCACACGGTCATATAATTCTGTCTTAAGCTTGGTACGTACACAGCCTTCGAAGACACTTGCCTTAGAAATATCCCTAAGGTTTCCAATGCCAAACTTCTTTATGATCTTGTCCTTGACTGCAGGTGGCCACTCTCCTTTTTTGCCAGTCATTATTCCTTCTTTTGTTGGTCATCTTGGAAAAATAAGGACCCAGGACAAAATGTTGTTCATTTGGGGAAAATTTTCAATATCCTCAATAAACATGGTCCTGAATGACAATTTTAGTTCTATGTGCCTCCCCTATAAACCTCTTCTTTGGTTAAACAGTGAATACTCAAGCTGACAATGCTTTCTCCTGCCACACAGTAAAGTTCTTGCTACCTAGAGGAATCTCCCCATTTCTTATCCTTGCATAGTGAAACCACACCCATCTTTCAAGGTCATCAGCTGAGGTATCATTTTTGGACCACAGACGCGACACCGTGTCGCTTCTTGCTTCAAATCACAGGCAAAAACTACGAGTTGTGGGGAGGGAGGATCCTGGTCTATGTAAGTCTATCTAGTCCTCAACATTTCAGTGAATAAAGGAACTAATGAATGTTCTTGTCCAGTCACACTCATTAGATTGGGAAGTTTTAGGAGGAGGGTTGCCAGATTTAGCAAATCAAGATACGGGAAATCCTCTTATAATTTCAGACAAACAAAGGCTACTTAGTGTAAGTATGTTCCAGGAAATATTACGACACACTCAGACCAAAAATTATTCTGTATTTATTTGAAATTCAGACTTAACCGGACTCCTTGTATTTCATCTGGCACCCTGCTTGGAAGGCAGGGATCGATTCCTTGAGGCGCCCGGCTTCCTCCCAGCAGGTGCTTAGCATCTGTGTAATTGTCAGAGCGAAACCAGCCCCGCCGCTTTCACAGCTGCACGGGTAACGGGGTGGAGCCACAGCGCCCAGGAAAGACAGACAACCCGGAGGCTGTCGGAAGCTGTCACACGAGATTGGCCAAAGGGTCTGCACTCGGGAGGCAGCTCCAACCCACCGGGCTCTCTGGACGCCCGCGACCGTCTCCGTCATCCCCGTTCCCCCCTCCCCCAGCTCCAGACCACCTTCTCACCTCCCTCCCCCATCTCGTGACCGGTAGTCACGGGCCGGGGGGCGGGACTGTCCGGCGCCTCATTACTGCCTACTATTGGCTTATGTTTCCATCCATCACATTAGGTCCCGCCCATCATGCTGACGTTGCCCGGGCTACGTCTCTCCCGCAGGCCACGGCGTGGCTGGCGATTGGTGGAGAAAGCGGAGGCGACGACGGGGCGGGTCCGGGGAGTCGGGACGAGCCCGAGCGCGTCACCCTCTAGCGCTGCGGTGGTCGTCCGTGTCCCGCCGCCTTGTTCCGGGTTAGCCTGCACTGCTGCGTCCGCCTTGAAACTATGGCTGTATCGGTTGTGCTCCTGTCCTTGTTGGTGGCGGGTGAGGACCCGGGGGGCGAGAGGGCGCGCTCCGGGAGACCCTGAGCCCCGGGGGTCTGGGGCGGCCGCGAGTGGGCGGCCGCGGGGTGGGTGCCGCAGTGCGGACAGCCGGAGGCGGCCTTGCCCGAGCGTTCCCTTGTCCTCCTCCCCGGACGGCGGCGCGACCCGCTGGGTCCGGGCCAGGCTGGGTTGCGTGGGGGGCACCTGAGCCGGTCTCCACCCTTCGCTTCTGCGAGGAAGGTGCGTCCGCCCGTCGTCCCACCTGCCTCGGGTCGGCTCTGCCTCTTCCGGCTCGGGAGGCGCTTCGGAGAATGGGGATGCATTTTTCAATTAGCTGTTGACCCACAACCCTCTGCAGAGACGGAAAGGCAGGCTTAGCTACCGCGTTTCTTTGCATTTTCCAGTGTCTTCATTTCTAGCAGCTGTCATCAGTAATGTGTGAAATTCCATTTCCTTACTCGTGTATGTTTGAAGATACAAAAGTTGGGAGGTGGAGTAATTGTTCTTGTATTATTTTTTCTAGAAGCCAATTTTTCGGGGCCAATTCAGAGCCCCGACTTGATAGTTTGTTCTAGTTCTCAATTCTAGGGATTTGGAAACAGACGTGAGTCATGTTCTTAGGGTCACATGTCGAATAAAGTGCTAGCTTTGGGAATGGAACCTAGGCTCCCTAGCATTCAGCAAGGGGATTGTAAGTCAGCTAATATTTCACCTCTTACTGTGTTTCATGCGATTCATTTAATTTTTCAGCAATCTTTGAAGAGGCTATCCTCGTTTTACAGTGATCAAGCCTAAATAAATGACCCAATACTTCATAGGTAGTAAGTGGCAAAGCTGAAATTAAACCCAGATCAGCTGGTTCTGAGCACTGTATTTTTCCATTACATGTGAGGTAGCACAGATAATGGAAATGCTATCACTGTGTGGGGATGGGGGTAGTGATGAGGGCTGGAATTGGGGTTCCACACAGTGGCAAACAAGAGGCCAAGTTGAGAACAATTTGGAGGAATGGGGATTCTTCTCCAGTGTGTCAGTTTGAAATATAGGTTAAAATTAGAGGACCCCTGTGCTTTATCAGTGAGAGGTGCTCTGGGAGGTCCCGCTTTTGGAATGGTGGTTTAATCCTGCCGAGGAGTATACACCAATGATGTTCTTGAAATCTGCAGGTCTTTTCCTTCCCTGGAGATGGCCAGTGTTGTGTGTGGATGACAGTTCCATTTATTTTCATGTCCCATACTTTTAGGCTTGTCGTGTTTCTTTTATTTCTGCCTCTGGAAAGGTCATTGTGACCTGTCTAGTAAGTTCCTTTGGTGGGGGAAGAAGGGGAGGGTTTAATTTTCATTATTGAAATTCAGTTTTTGAAATTTAGAAATTTTTTTTGACACCGTGGTTTAACTGGACAGCTATTGAAATTCCATGTTTTGATGTTATGATTAATAATATATTGATTCAGGGAGGCTTAGGTTTTTCTGGGTTATTTTTGGACTGAGGCAAAATAATTGCTTCTGTATATAGTTTGAGCATGCTTCCCTAACTAGAATTATCTAGTTCATACAGACCAAGAATGTGATCTTGTCAGTTTTTGCATTGCTGGAACTTGTCAGATGAGGTTAAATTACTATTTTCCACAATGAGTAAATATGATTTAATGGAAAACAACTTCTAGAGCCCTGACTTCTCTATTTGGCAAAAAATGACCTTTTAACCATGGTGTTGTCAATCCAGAGGGAGACTAGAGGATGGGAAGTGTGGTTATGAATACCATGTCATGAGACACATTTGGAAAAATTCACGTTTAGCCTGGAGAGGAAAAGCCAAGCATAGACAACATGGGATTTAAAAAGGATGTCATGTAGAAGAGGTGTTTTAGTTGGTCCTGAGCCCACAGAGGATAAAAGTTGGACCTATTTACTTTTTCGCGGACTGATTTCATCCGCCATTCATAGATCACAGTACATTATGGTGGGAGTTTCCAAAGGGAAAGATACTTACTCTGGAACCCAGGCTGGGAGTGCTAAGGGAAATTTCCCTCAAGTAGGTGCCTCACAAGGCAGATGTATGAAAGGTTGAAGTGGAAGAAAAGGCATTTTAGACAGAAAAGCATGTATAGAAGCACAGAAATGTGAATGCAAAAGATCATATAGTTTGGCGGGGGGCAGAGTGTGGGAGATAAGCTTAAAGGAGCCATGGGACTAGGAGGAGATGCTCAGCAGACTGTTGGGTGTGCTGGAAATAACCTGTTTTTTGTGTTTGCAGCCTCAGCTGTGGAGAGATAAAGACTAGGAAAGCAGTGAGGGTCAAGAATGGAGCCCTCACATCCTCAAAGTGGAGTATCCTGAGTGATTATTGAATGACAGGATGTACTAGAACTTCATTTACATGCTTTTTAAATTTCATTTTAAAAGCAGTGATGGCCAGATATATTATAGAATGCCTCTCAATTTGGATTTGTCTGATGTTTAATTATGCTTAAGTTGGGACAAATACTACAAAATTATCTCACTCTTAAAAATTTCTATTTTGTGTGCTTAGTAACATATTATGAAATACAATCTTATAAGTGCCTATAAGTAGACATGTACAGGCTGGAGCTACTTTAGAATTTTGTACTGAAGGGGGTGAAATCTCAAGTTTGGACATTGTTGCTTGAAAGGATGGGAAGGGAAAGAAACTGAGGAGAAGCAGCAGAGGACTTGGAAGAAAAACCAGGGGCCTGGACTTCAAGAAGGCAATGCAAAAGACGGTCAAGGAGGGAGTTACCAGTGTCAGATGCTTTGGAAAGTTAAGTGAGAGACTGAAAATTGTCCCTTGTATTTAGTGAATTATTTCAGTATTTGGTGGGGTCAGAAGCTGTGGGTTAGGAATAAACATGAAATAAAGCCTCAGAGAAGCACCCTTTTAGGAATCTTCTTTTGAAGCGAAACAGAGGCAGGTGGAGGCTGGTAAGACCAACAGAGGGTTTTTGTGGTTTTAATTTCAGAATGGGAGCACTCCGAGTATGTTTTATGCTGAGTAGAAGAGCCAGTTAAGAGGGGGAAATTGTTAGTCCAACATGTGACTTCATTCACTCAACTAGTTTTTACTGAGCACCTAGGTGTTTTAGCACTGGGGATATTTTGTGAACAAGATAGACAGATCTCTGCCTTTATGGAACTTATGTTCTACAGAGACAACTTTTTATACCTGTGGCCACATAGCTTCACCTGTCTGTTCTGGAATAGTGGCTTAGTCAACTTTGAGTAATAGAAAATGAATGGTTTCTAAGAAGGCCTGCATGTGGAGGGAGATGAGATAAGGGCAGATAAATTTGTGGTAGAGGTGAAGCAGGTAATTGGAGGAATTCTCTTTTTCTGTGCGCTAGAGATGAGGTTATCTGGTAAGAATGAGTTTGGAGTCATAAAACGGGAAGTTGAAAGAAGCTGGGAAGCTGATTTCAATTCAGTACAAGGAAAAACTTTCGCGAGGACTATGTTGGGACAGTGGAGGTTGGAACTTAGGGTGGTCTCCCTCTTCACTGCCGTATTTAGGTGGAGGATGGGCGACTTTGTCAGGTAGCCTAGAGATACCTGCAGCAGTTGGGACAAGATAACCTTTCTCCGTGCAGGAGTACATAACTCTAGGTTTTCTCAATCTCTAAGCCCCTGAAAGAACTTGGGCAGGCACAGCAGCGAATTTTAACTACAAAATTGATGTAATATCATGTATCTTTGCTGGGATTGAGGCCTGTCTTCAGATCTAAACATGTTTTTTAAAATGTGTGTGCTATTTGGAAAGTATAGTCTCTTGCTGCCCCATTTTCCTTAGAGTCTGTAGTAACTACTGCTTTAGTGAACCAGGGTACCTTATCAGTTACAGAGTGCCATCCCATTCTGCTAATTTGTTGTTGTTGTTCCACCTTCAGCTAGAACAGTTTGGAAATTCCTGCTCTGGCAGCTGCGCTGAATTGAAACTCGTAACTCTTCATGTTGTATCAGCACCATCCTGAGGCCTTTTATTTACTGTCAATACTGTAACACCAAAACATTTACTGTTGCTTCTACCTTTATCCCCATATCCTGTAAATGGTACTTTACTTAGGTCAAAACAATAGCAGTGACGATTTATTAAAGTCTGATTTTTCCCATACTAGGCGTGATGGAGATTTGGTTTGGACTTGGAGCTCATCTTTTGATAGCAACCCAAGAATCTCCCCTGGCCTAATGCAAGTTAGGCGTCGAGGAAGGAGGAAGAGGCCAAATACCTCATCCTTAGCCTTGGACTGCCTATGAGATGGCCCCTTAGTCTTATCTTTCGCCTTGTAATTCCAGGCCCCATCTCCCTAGACCAGTTGTCTCTGTTACTATTGTGATAGCATGGTTTATAAGAAATATATATAATTGCTTTCAGATCACCAAATAAATATATTCCTCATATATAGTTAATCTTAATCTGCAGTTCCTGGTTTATTTCCAGAATAACTAGAGCAATGGTAGCATCTTTTCTGATATTTGATCTTTTGTTCTCAGTTTCTGAAGAGACTTGTGAGCCGTAAAAGCGAAATGGGTTCTTTGTTATCACAAGCCCCTTTCCACCACAGCTGGATTATGCTAGTGGGGTGGCTTTGGCCTACACCTGTGAATGGGGTTGGCTGTTTGGGAACCTACTGTGAGTAGAGGTTTGGAGCTTTAAGTCTCATCCCCAGGTTCCTGGGAAGGGGAAGGAAAGGGTTGGAGGTTGCATCAGTCACCAGTGGCCAGTGACTTGTTTGTCAATCATGCCTAATTAAAGAAGTGTCCTTGAAAAACAGAAGCAGGGCCTTTGGAGCACTTGCAGTTTGGTGAACAAGTGGCAGTGTGGGGAGAATGGCAGACCCGGAGAGGGCAGGAAGTACCATGCCCTTTCCCCATACCTTGCCTTATGCGTCTTTTCCATCTGGCTATCCTGAGTTGTATCCTTTTATTAATAGATAAACCAGGGCCTCCCTGGTGGTGCAGTGGGTTAAGCAACACACTATGAAGCAAACCACAGCCACTGCAGCACGAGTTCAAAACCTGCCACCGGCCAGGGAGGGGACCCACATGGCGGAGCAGAACTCTCCTGCCTCGCCCACTGCTCCCCTCAGCAGTGTGCTTCAGTCAGTCTGCCTGTTCTGCTCCCCACTCTGTCTCTGGTGAATCCTCTCACCGCCCTGGACTCTGGCCTGTACCCCAACTCTTGTATGCATAAATAAATAAATCTTTTTAAAAAATAGATAAACCAGTGCTCTAGTAAGTTAAACATTTTCTGAAGTCTGTGCAACTCTCTAGCAAATTAATTAAACCCAGGGAAGGAGGGAGGGTGTTACAGAAACCACCAATCTACAGCCAGTCAGTAAGAAGCACAGGGTATAACCTGGACTTGCTGGAGTCGGAGGAGGGTTAGGGAGTCACCTAGACATGAGTGAGCCTTTACCGTGTGGAATCTGATGCTGCCTCTGGGTAGTGTCAGAATTTAGTTGACTTCTCTAGCACCCTGTTGGCGTTTGAAGAATTGCTCATTGGTGTAGGAAACCACCTCCTCTGTGTGTTGGAAATTGTGTCTAGAACACTTACAAGAATGCCAGAATACTTTTCCTCACTCTCTTGATATATGCACTGGACGCTCTATTTACTGGGCATTGCTTCTGAAGCCCGAGTGTTTTACATTTTGATGTAACAAGTGCACCTCCCCGCCACCCTCATCCCCTTTGACATTCCTGACATCACTAAGTTTGCCTGTGGGACATAAGATATGATCTGCCCTAAGATAATACTAACCTGCCATGTTTTAGAGTGAAATTCTAGGAATTATGACAGGATTGGTGGTCAAAGTAATTTAATGATTTAAAGTTTTGTTTTTTACCATAGTATAATGAGTTTATTTGTGTTTTGAAATATTTCAGCTATCATCATGCACCTTTCCACTGTGACTAAGTAGGTCATGGCCAACATAGAACTTGGACAGGAAAAAATATGGACCATTTCATAAATTTGCATGTCATCCTCATTTAGGGATCATGCTAATCTATTAAGGTTCATTCCCGTTTTAGTGTATATATTGCCAAAGCAAACACTCATGTTCCTTTTCTCCCTTTTTAGTCTGTGCCAGTGTCTTTTTTTTAAAGATTTATTTATTTATGCATACAAGCACTGGGGTACAGGCCAGAGGTGTGGCGGGGGGTGTGTGTGTGTGATAGGATTCACCACAGAGAGCGGGGAGCAGAACAGGCAGATCAACAGAGGTACACTGCTGAGGGGAGCAGCGGGCACAGCAGGAGAGGTCTGCCACGCCATGTGGGTCCCCTCCCTGGCCAGCGGCAGGGATCGAACTCGTGCTGCAGTGGCTGTGGTTTGCTTCATAGTGCGTTGCTTAACGTTGCTTAACCCACTGCGCCACCAGGGAGGCCCTGTGCCAGTGTCTTTGTGTTGTAAATTCTGGGAAAAAATGCAGTTGATTTCTAATCCTTGCCAAATTTGTCCCTGTTTAAGGGTCACCAAGAGGAAGGCCTCTAGGTCATTAGGAGATTCCTGTTTCATACTTAGACCTTTGTTACAGCAGAATTTATGAACTTGAATTTATAGAGTGATCTTTGAAAAATAATTTGTTGTTAAAGAGTCAGCATTTTGTCCACTCATAATTTAGTATGCTAAATCAGTGAAGGGAGAAACATGTATTCTGTTTTCAGTACGGATGCAGAAGATTTATGATGCTGATCACTCATTTGCTATCTGTTTTCTTCTCAGGTGTTTCGGGAAATGAGTTTAGTATATTAAGATCACCCGGGTCTGTTGTTTTCCGAGCTGGAAATTGGCCTATACCTGGAGAACGAATCCCAGATGTAGCTGCATTGTCCATGGGCTTCTCTGTGAAAGAAGTATGTGTATCTTGGTTTTAATTTGGATCTACTTCTGAAATTTTTTTATTTCTGTTAATAACCCAAGAAAGCAAAGTACATTTAGTACAGCATGCAAAAGTAAAACTTGTTTGTAGTTAGGAAAATTTTAGATGTTTCCAGCTCAGCTTATGAAAACAAATCACTATAAAGCACTAATTATGTAATAGTTTATTCATAGTAGTGAAGTTCTTATATAGAAGAAAATGCATCTGTCCTATTACTGGGATATAAAGTTTTTTTCAGTACATGTGATGAAGATTTGTATCTTAACCAGTTTAGGCTGCAGACAAAGTGCCATAGACCAAGTGGCTTATAAGCAAAAAATAAATTTGTTTATCACAGTTCTGGGGACTGGAAGTCCAAAATTAGGGACCTAGCATGGTTAGGTTCTATTGAGCACCCTCTTCTAGATTGCAAACTGCTGACTTCTTGTATTCTCACATGGCATGGGGAGAGAGCGCTCTTGGTCCCTTAAATAAGGGCACTAATCCCATTCATGTAGCCTCTACCCTCATGACCTGAATACCTCTGTAAGGCCTCGCCTCCAAATACCATCATATTGGGGGTTAGGGTTTCAGCATATGAATTTGGGTGGGACACAAACACTCAGTCCACTGCAGTTTGTTATGAGTGACAAAATGTATGTGCATCTTGCGTGTGTTTTAGGATCATAGTGTGGTCAGTAACTGGGACAGCCTTGGACCTTAGTTTCCTAGAATTAAGCCCTAACTTATAATTGACTGCGTACCTGATTTTAGCAAAGCGGCCTAGATCCATTTAGTATGTGTGATCTGAAGGTAAGGGCCAGAAGAAAGGAGATGCAGGTGGTTCTGTTTATCATCTCCTCCCCTCCCACTTTATACGTTTGGTGCTTTTGATGTGGGCTCTAGATACCATCTGTCACTCAAAGGTACTTTCCTCCTAGGTCCCGAATGCCCCTGAAAGGAGAAGCAGTGTTTGGGAACTGCCTCTCTGCTGGGCCTGGGGAGAGAGGGGGTATGAGTGGGGGAGGAGCCCCTGATCTCCTTGCGTGAACCTGACCATTTACATTTAAGAATGAAACTTACAAAGTTAAATTTGATGACAAACTGGCTGTCAAGTTTTACAAACAGTTACTAGTAAACTAATGTGAATTACTTCTAGCAGGAGTTTTGCTTTATTTTTGAAGTCTAAAGAGAATGTTTGAATCAACAGTCTTGCTACATCACTTTGAAGATAAAAGTGATGCTATAGTAAGGGCGAAAAATGATGTGGGGGACGAAAATGGCCATGGTTATGTGACGAGAATAATTTTACAATCTAATTTGAAAGGTACCCATGTTTTATTTACTTGCTAGCTTTTTTTCCACAAAAGGTTTGAGATGACTTACTACTAGATTTTATTGTTTCAAATCTCCGTACGTTTTAGAAAATGAAGCAGGCAGAACTCAGTATCCTTGATTAGGAGATTGCAGCTCCTGCCTTCTGTAAGACATTTGCCTTTCCTGTGGACTTTCATTACCACTGTCAATCCAGAATCCCTTAACTCCACTTCGCAGATGTCATGGGGGGGATGATTTCCTGAGTTCATATTTAAGCTTCTTTTGTGCTTTCAATGTTTAGGACCTTTCTTGGCCAGGTCTTGCCGTGGGGAATCTGTTTCATCGTCCTCGGGCTACGGTTCTGGTGATGGTGAAGGGAGTGGACAAACTTGCTCTACCCCCAGGCAGCGTCATTTCATACCCTTTGGAGAATGTGAGTGTATATTATATAAAATTAAAGGGATGCACTTTTAATTGTCAGCTATCATGATGAATTGTGTACTAAGCATGCCTTTCTTGTCTTTGTTTAATGCACTGATAAGTAAAACGCAGTTTCTTGTTTTTTAAATGATATGAGGGTTGAGACGTGTCTATTCTGAGAGTACTTTCTAATCAGTAAAGAAATTGCCCCACTTAGAAAAGTCTAAGGCTCAAAAAAGAGAAGCCAATTAAGCGTGTATCCTGCTGACATTTTCTTGAGCATTATCTTGTCACCTTTCCTTCAGAATTTTACCTCATTTTTATGTAAAGAGGAGACAAGTCTGTTTTGCTGGCTCACTTATTCAGGCAATAGGACTGATTGAGCTGTTGTGAGAGCCTGCCTTCCACTGCAAGCATGTGGATGTCACCAGCACAGGCTTATGTGCAGCGCTAAACTTCAAGAAAGGGGTCCACACAGGTGCCAGATATGAATAGGAAACTCAGAAGCCACAGTGGTGAGCAGGAGCTGAAGCAGAGATTATTCCCTGCAGTAAGCCAGGCACTGTAAAATGCTGTTCTGCTCCTGAAAGGAGGACTAGTAAAACCCCAGCTGCCTGGGGCTACCGCTGCGAACTGGCCTGTCTGTGGGACCCAAAGAATCCCCCAAGAGAAGTTGGAGTGACAGGCTGTGCCATGCAGAGCAGCGTGCTCCAAATTCACATCACCCACCCAAAGGGGACACCACCGCCTCCCAGGACTCCTCTGATAAAAAGCTGAAGATGAGTCAAATTTATAAAACACTTGACAGAAAAAAACACCATGAGAAAGCCAGCAGGTGCTGCAGCTAGGATTCCTCCCCCTAGAACTACAGATAATAGACCAGTCTCAAAAAAGAGATTTGAAAATACATGCATTCGAATTGTGAAGGAGTAAAGGAAGACATAGAAACTATTAGGCCTTTAAAAAGCATTTTTGATATGTGGTCCTTTCATTGATAATCACTTCTAAACACTGCATAATTTGTACTAATCTCCTTAATCTTTCAGTTATTTAGAAGTATTTAATGTGTGAGGATTCTTTTAAATTTTTAATTTTTCACTTTTGAATTTCTTTTTAGATTTATTATTTATACACACCAGAACTGGGGTACAGGCTAGAGGTGTTGGGGGGTGAGAGGATCCACCAGAGACAGAGTGGGGAGCAGAACAGGCAGATTGACTGAAACACACTGCTGAGGGGAGCAGCGGGTGAGACAGGGGAGGTCTGCTGCGCCATGTGGGTCACCTCCCTGGCCAGGATGGAACTCGTGCTGCAGTGGCTGAGAATGTTTCATAGTGCAGTGCTTAACCCTTTGCGCCACCAAGGAGCCCCCTCAATTTCAAATTTTGTTGCATTATAAGATTGCACTCTATATAAAGCATCACACAGATGGAATTTTCCCCCCAGACTTTCTGTTGGTCTAGTATAGATTATTCCAAGCACACATGACATGCTTCCCCCCCCCCCAAAAAATGCTCATGTGCTTACAAACTAGGTCACAAGGCAAATTTCAACAAACAGTAAAGAATCCGTATCATATAAACATCCTCTCTGACCATAGTGCTGTTAAGCCTAAATAACAAAATATCTTAAAAATGTAGAAACAAGCAAAAGCTACATGACCCCAGGTTTAAAGCACATTGAGCTAAAGCCAAATGAACACCTAGACATAGTAAAATTGAAGAACCATGAAGGACACTGAAAATCTTAAACGTTACCAAGAGAGAAGACATTGTCATGACAAAGGAGTGAGATGGAATGATAGCAGGTTTCTCATTGTTGCCACGTGGGACCAAAAAAGCAGGAATGGAAAAGCATTAATCATGTAGCATAAGCTAAGCTGAAAATATTGTTTACATAGTCACAATAAAATTTATATTGACCTGATGAAAATTATGATATAACAGTTGGGAGGGTGGAAAGATAGAAACAGGGTATGGTGTGGGCAGAGGCTGTGGTTGGTGATATAGAGAGCTACATCCTCATTTTCTATAATGGGCAATAAATAGATATTGATTGCTTCATTCTGAAAAATCCAGATGTAGTAATATAAACTTTTTTAAAAAGATTTATTTATTTATACATACAAGAGCTGGGGTACAGGCCAGAGACACGGGAGGTGAGAGGATGAGAGGATTCACCAGACAGAGTAGGGAGCAGAACAGGCAGACCGACTGAAACACACTGCTGAGGGAGCAGCGGGCGAGGCAGGAGAGGTCTGCTGCACCATGTGGGTCCTCTCCGGTGGCAGGGATCAAACTTGTACTGCGGTGGCTGCAGTTTGCTTCATAGTGCGTTGCTTAACCCACTGCGCCACCAGGGAGGCCCCCAGTAATATAAACATTATTTAGAGGTGCTGGGGAAAAGAAAAGGAAACAGGATCTCGATGTGAGTGCCTCAGAGAATTGGAAAATGAGGGAGGTTTTAAGTCAGTAAGAAAGTTGAAATTAGATGCACTCCTAAGTCATGGTTGAGGAGGAAATTGCAGTGGAAGTTTGAAAATTATCTGGAATTGAGTATCAGTGCACTATATGTAAAAAACTAGGGTGCAGCTAAAGTGGTGCAGAGTGGGAAATTTATAACTTCAAATGCATATGTAAAACAGTTTAAAAGATTAGAAATTAATGAGCTAAAGAAACCAGAAAAATTTCAATGTGGAAGGAAGAGAACAGTAAAAATCCAAGGGTTAAAAAATTTCTCTCTTGTCATGTGGTTTCTGTGAAAATTATCTTGGAAGTTTCCTTTAAATATACACAATTTCAAAATGCCATTAAGGCATTAGTGTACAATCCTAAACAAAGAGTAGAAGCTGTGAAAAGAGCTGCCATTGTTGCTAGACCCTGACTGACCATCTCTAACACTTTTCCTGGCAGTAAGTGCTGAATGCTATAAGGCTCAGGGCAAAACCTACAAAATAGAAAAGAAATAGAATGTCTTCAGATTCCATATAACAAAACTTCTATTTGATTAGCTTAGCTGTTTTCATTAGAATTTCAAGTCATCAGCTATAGAAATTCCATTTTTTTACAGGACAACTGCGCATATACCTATGATACAGTGGAAGAAAACAGTTACTCGATTTTAGTCAGCTGAGTTTTTCCTTTTTTTAATGTCTTTTACTCCAGTTTTTAATTAAGTCACACAATTCAGAGCACCAGGCCCTATCAACCTCATTAGAAACCCCTGGGGATTGTGAGGGGACCGAAGGGGAAGGGAAAGATCCACCCTCCTCAGCCTTTCCCTGTAGGGACTGAAAACACCAGGAGTTACTTCCCAGGAGATGAATGGGACAGGGATTGCGAAAGTCACCTGAGGCCAGCAGGGTGGAACCTCCTGGAGGAATGTCATGGTTTCCTTATCACCTTCCAAGGAAAGAGGCTCCCAGTCAGGACACCTGCCTGCAGTGGTCTGGGCGGCTCAGTACAGCTGGGGTGGGAGACTCTGAGCTGGGAACCCTTGCTCCGTCAGCCCTGCCTGGGGATGAAACTTTGGGGGAGGCAGATTTGGGTAGATAGAAGTAGTGCCCTGGCTCCACTTCCAGAAGGCTGTTACTTGAACTGGGTAGCTGTGCCCAGGTGCTTGGAGAGCAGAGGGGCAATGGTGCCTCAGGGGCAGAGGAGCAAGGCGGATAAAATTATGGCAGGGTCTACTCAAAAATACACAGCCTACTCCAGCACTCAGAGATAATAGGTTTCCCAAATCCCTCAGTGGCCCAAGGTGGGTCACATGACTGTCCTGAGTAGACTTGAAGACTTAATGGCCTTGTTGGAGGGAAAGGATGTCCTGAACAAACTCCACAAACAGGTTTTCTGGGCCCTACCCCCCCCTAAACCAAAGAGATCCAAGACACCAAGGACTACAAATCCTATAATGTCATCACCACCGAAGGGAGGATTGCCGAGAACCAACCGAGGGTGGAGTTAAGCAGCTAGCCTTGGTAGATAACCAGACATGTGGGTCTTGGGGGCCCTTGGTTTTTGCCGACTTTCAGCGTGCTATTGGGGTTCCAGCTCATTGGAACTAGTAGGACACATTCACCTATCTCTCTCTTTCTCCTTAGGCTATTAATTTCTTCGTTTCCCTTTTTTGTAAATAAACCCTTTATTACCCTTTTTGTGTGTGCCTACAGTTGAGTCTCATTGTAAATCCCTTTTAAGTGTGTGGGTGAGGACCCGCAGGCCAACCCATTTCACACTGGGGTTGCCCTGTAACAGCCTTGCCAAAACTGTTCTTGTAGCCCATCCACAACCCCAAAGGTCATGTGGAGGTAGGAGGCCCTGGAAAGTGGGCAGAAGGGGTGCTGCTCCTCCACCTACTCCCCAAGAGCCAGTGCTCTTCCAGAGAATATAACTGGCTAGTCCTCTGGGGGCCCCTGTTCCCTAGGGGAGAACAAAAACCCAGACATAGTAAAGGAGGTGGACTCAGGTTTGGCAGCTTCCAAACACAGCACTCCTCTTGGCCCTCTTGGCCCTCCCAGGGCCCCTGGAGGAGCTCACACCCTCAGGCTGCTCTTTGCCGTTTTGGGGCTTGGTTCCTATCGAACTTTCATGTCCCAGACCCTGGCCCAGGTGTAGGAGTCTACCAGAGGAATCCCTTGTTCACCTGATAGAGAGAACAGTCGGTGCATTCTGGGCACAGGCCTTGGTCTTGCCAGACGTGTGGGTCAGGGGACTGGTGAACTTAATCTGCAATCCTGCCACACAGCCAAAGGCAAAGCCAGACAGCCACCTAGAGTGATTATACCCAAGAATCAGGCACTGCCCACTGGGTAAAGTTGCGGAGGGCCTGAGCCCCCTCAGCAGGAGCAGGGGCAGGAAGAGGACAGAGGCACTGACGTTGTGGAAGCTGCTGTCTACCCCGAAAGCACCTTCTCGATGTAGGTGGCATTCAGGGAGATGCAGAGGCTAGCTAGCACGGCGAAGACAGGGTGCCCTCTGGCCCGCAACAAACCAGTGCTGCTGCTGCAGGTGAGCCAGCATCAGAGGTAGTCTGTCTGTGCAACCTGTAGGAGAGCCAAACTTTGAAGCTGATGGCGAGAGCGGCCCAGGTTGCAGAAGGTCACAGTCACGTGCTGAGGCAGACCACCCGTGCAGTCTGCAAGGCGTGCAGCAGAGAGGCCTCTCTGCATCTCAGAAGAGGTCAAAAGCCCCTTTCAGTGTCCAGCAGGATCCCGGCCCACTTCAGGAGGGCCCTGTTCATGGTGGCAGAGGGAGTGGGTCCCTCTGGAGTGTAAGGGTAATGAGCTCTTGTCTGCAATCCGCACCCCTCAACTGTACATATGAGTGGCCTAGAGGCCCCCTTCTTTACTCTTGGAGAGGTTCTGCTCTGGGGTGAGCTCTGCATCTGGCTTCCACCCTGAGGGGGCTCATGAGCCAAGACTCAGAGAAGGGGTGAGGGACAGGGGAAGGTTGTACCTGACAGGGGACAAGGGGCTGGGGGCCTACTAGGATCAGACACAGGAAAAAGGGAGGCGAGAGGCATGGAAGGCAGGAACGAGGAATGCAGCACAAAGGTGCTAGTAAAGAAGGGGGGTTTGGGGATCGCAGTGGAAGCCTGTGCAGAGAGGGAGGCGTGGGATACTCTGAACTGAGGGGCTTGCAGCAGAAGGAGGAGTATTTAGGGAGCTGACTGGAGAGAGCCATGGGGGTGTGAGAATGGAGTGAAGTCGGAAAGGAGAGTGCATTGGAGTTCAGAGGTGCTCAGGAAGGGGTTCAAAGGAGGAAGGAGGGGGACAACTTCCCTGATCCAGTTGGGACCAGGACCCAAATTTTTTCCTTTGAGTTCCAAGGTCTGTGTATTGCAGCTTTTTCTTTTCCTTCATAGTCTGGTGTTCATCACGCAGTACTGTCTCCAATTTTGATAGCTAGGGGATGTGTTACCTTTAATCTTCAGCTTTCTACCATTTCACTGGGTGAAATGAGGCTGGAGAGTTTGTGTTACATGTTCTTGTATGCCTTCCAAGCCTGAGGAGGTGGATTGTGTGATTGCAAAAGGAGAGCGCTAGCAGTACGTTTTTGCAAGTTTGAACTCTCTTCTGCCTTCAGTGACTCGTTAACTAATTTTAAGAGATTTTTGGGGAGAGTTATTAATATGCATCTTGAATAAGTGAACAAATTGATTTTACTTCACACTATCATAAAAATTGATAAACCTAATTTTGATGGTAGGATTTAATCAGATTGATGTAATTTATGTAATATTTCTGCCTGTACCACATTAGTATTAATTAGCTACTTATAAACATGAGCCTTTTAACAGCAGTAGCTGGGGATTACTTTTTAAAAAAAGGCAATATCAAAAAAAAAGGCAATATCTAAGAAATCTCCACAAAAACAGAAAAACTGGTAGTATACTGCATGTTTTAATATGATGATGTTGAAAATGAAATAATTTTTGAAGGGGGAAGTTACTGCATCTTATTTTTTAAAATAATGGAGAGCAAAAGCATATTTATAGGGAAGATAAAATTTTTAGTTACAGGCCTCCCTGGTGGCGCAGTGGGTTAAGCAACGCACTATGAAGCAAACCGCAGCCACTGCAGCACGAGTTCGATCCCTGCTGCCGGTCAGGGAGAGGACCCACATGGTGTGGCAGACCTTTCCTGCTGTGCCCACTGCTCCCCTCAGCAGTGTACTTCTGTTGATCTGCCTGTTCTGCTCCCCGCTCTCTGTGGTGAATCCTCTCACCCTCCCCCACACCTCTGGCCTGTGCCCCAGTGCTTGTATGCATAAATAAATAAATCTTTAAAAAAAATTTTTTTTTAGTTACCCTTGGAGGTGGAGGGAATGGATGGGGAGGCCTCTAGGGTGCTGGGGATGTTCTCAATCTTGTTGGGTCTCATGAATGTATCTGTTTGTAAACATTCCTGAGCTGTTTATTATCCCAATATTCGTGTACTATATTGTATGTATATTTTAATAAAAATTTCAAGGAAAAATAGACTTCACTACAACTGTTTAATTTAGTAATATTTCATGGTCCTGAGATCAAGGCTTCAAAATTCTTTTTTTTTTCCACACCAGGGCTTGGGTTCACACTGTCAGGGCTTCAGGATTCTTGTGACACGCTTTATGCCTTGTTCAAGGGTCTTCAGTCTATCCAAAGATATGCCCTAACCCTTTATTTAATTAAATGTTTTTGAAATGAGAAATGAGACCCTCTTTCTTTTCAGTTGAATTCAATTCTTCAAATTCCTCTGCCCTCTTAAATGCATGTTAATACTTGATTGTAAAATAGACATTAGTTGCAGCATGCTTAATCAATACTGAAACTGGTTGTGTTGATGCTTAAACACATGACTGGCCACCAGGAAGTGTGTCCGTGTCAGCGGCTATTTCCCACTTAGGTACATTGGGAGAAGGAAACTGCCTGGCCCACTAGGGGCTGTTTAATCTTCCCTGCCTGCAAAAGGGCTCTTTGATTTTGGGTAGGATTTGGGGCTTTTGAATTTCCGTAGAAGATGCTGGGGTTGGTTGGTTTTCAAAGGCTCAGGCTTTTTTCTTTTTCTAAACACCATCTGAATGATCTTTCTTCTTCCCACTTTGGTTCTGATAGTAACTAACGCCTTACTCTTAAATTTCAGGCAGTTCCTTTTAGTCTTGACAGTGTTGCAAATTCCATTCACTCTCTGTTTTCTGAAGAAACTCCGGTAGTTTTGCAGTTGGCTCCCAGTGAGGAAGTAAGTGATAAGTTTTTAAGATGCTTTCAAAAATAAACTTTTATTAGTGAAAATTTAAAACTAATTTCATGAAAAATGCTGTGTTTATTGGAATTAATCTGCGGACTGTAACTTAAAATTTTGGGTTCTTGCAGAGAGTGTATATGGTGGGAAAGGCAAACTCAGTTTTCGAAGATCTTTCAGTAACTTTACGACAGCTCCGCAGTCGTCTGTTTCAAGAAAATTCTGTTCTCAATTCACTTCCTCTCAATTCGCTGAGTAGGAACAATGAAGTAAGTAATGCAAGTGTTGAATGAATAAATGACTATCATTATTAATCTCCCATTTTTTATACTCCTGCCTGTAGAGCAAACTTGAAGTTGAAAATGAAAGCCTTCACAAATTTACTCCCAGACTAGATTCTGTCTTTCCTTTATAACCTAGTTTTCTTGTGAAGATCACAAATAAACTGACTTTTTGTGAATTGAGCTGTAGTAAATAGTGTCTGTCACATTCTAGCACAAGGGTTGCTGCCAGTTAATCCAGTCAGGTCAGAAGTCACATTTATCCACTTAGTGGCTGTTGAATGGAAGCCATTATTCACTGCCACTTCTGATATGTAACTTCATTTTTCTGACTCATTCTTGACAGTACAGTGGAGGGAGCCACCCTTACTTTTGTCTCTTGTCAGCTTTATCACCTGCTCACGTATCCTCTTGCCTACATGGCAAGCCACCTTTGTTGCAGCCTCCCCTCTTTATCTGCCATGGATGACCAGGAGCATCGTCTTTTATTCTCTGATACAGAAAGTATTGAAGGGAACTAAGCAAACAGGACCTCATTGCAGTGGACCAGAATATTCTGATGCCCTGAGGGAAAACCACATTAAAAGTTTGGATGCTTTATCAAAAATACTGCTTTGATGGTCACTGTGGTGGGAAATGACTATTACCTCTCTGTTAGGAAATAATGTTCTATATGCATTTTCAGTTGAAATGAACCTACCAGCTTAAGTGCTTAACGTTTGTAATATACTGTACCTTACTTGACAGAGGGCAAGTACAGATCTGACATGTATTTAAAGTAATGCCCATTTCTTTTGCAGGTTGATCTGCTCTTTCTTTCTGAATTACAAGTACTACATGATATTTCAAGTTTGGTAAGTAAGAATTAGTCTAATGAATTTTTCAGTTCTATTTGTTTTGGTTCCAGAAGATACTTCTAGAGAAACCTTGAGTGATAGTGAAACCAGCTGAAATTTGGTTTTAAGTATGTCCTGGATTTATGGTACCCTGTGAGTGGAGAAGTTAGTGGTGTTGGGAATTTTGAACTCCTCTCATGTTACAGTCAAGTTATTTTGCATTTCTACTTTTAGGAGAGACAGTAATTATGTTCTCTAAGAAATCAAACCTGGAAGTAAAGTTAGTGCTATCAACCAAATTAGGAAAGGAATAAATCTGCCTAAAGGGGTATTCTCTCTTTTTGGTGAATATTTTTTTTTTAATCATCCTGTGACTAAAATAGAAAAACTTGCCTATGTGCTACATTTGACATTGTCACCTATATTTTTTCAGTGGGGTTGATTCTGGGAGCCTGGAAACAGTGCTAGGAGCTGGTGAGGTGGCTTGGGAGGACATGTGGGAGGTGTCTACTCTCTGAGCACCAGTGACTCATGCTCTCCTGGGATCACACTGGCCTGGCCATCTGCTCTTTCATACCCTGGCCCATGTCTGAGGTTTTTAAACTAAGATTTTTTTTTAAGGCGCTTTTATTAAATAATCAGGAAGCCTTATAACTGTTCCTAAAAATGCTATTAGCTTTGGGTTTATCAGGAGCGCCTGTTCATACCAGGTCCATTTTCCACCATTTTAGACAATCGCAATAAAATTGGTGCATTTCTGTTTGGCGTGGTTCAATCAGGTATATAGCTTCAACTGACTATGTTTGACATTACTTTATCCTTTTTGTTCTCATAAGTTGTCTCGACATAAGCATCTAGCCAAGGATCATTCCCCTGATTTATATTCACTGGAGCTAGCAGGTTTAGATGAAATTGGGAAACGATATGGAGAAGACTCTGAACAATTCAGAGATGCTTCTAAGATCCTTGTTGATGCTCTACAAAAGGTAAGTTATTGACAGGCTATGAGAAGTTTGGGTATGATGGTCTCACTTTTAGCCTCTTGATGGAAAAATCTCAGTGAAACACTGCTGACTGCAATCTTGCCTTCTTTGGAGACCTGCTAGTTTTAACGACTAAGGATGAAGTAGGTCAAAGGTATATTTTGGGATGTCTGTTTCTAATGCTGGCAAGGGTAGCACCCATGGGGATTTCTGTAGGAATAACTAGTGCGGTGTTTTCATCATGGTAAAATTACATGGCATAAATTGCCCATGTTGACGGTTTCTAGGTGTGCAGCTCTGTAGCACTGGCATTAAGTGCGTTCACGTTTGTGCCCCTGTCATCACCATCCATCTGCAGAACTTTCATCTTCCCTACCTGACAGTCTGTCCCCATTGAACACTGATGCGGTCGAAGACTACATAGCACAGGACCAGTCTCATAGATTCTGCTCTTGAAGGAGATGACCCTCTCCAGTGAGGTGGCGTGGCTAAACCTTTGTAGATTGTTGTAATTTACCAGAGACCACCTTGGAGGATCTCATTTCCCTTTTCTACCTCCCTTTGCCCAATTTCTATGCCAGCAAATTCATCTCTGTTAAAGTAATTCTATTTTGAACATTTAAATATATGTTGAAGATTAATACTTCTGGATATTTTAATATAATGAAAAGCTTTAAGACTTGCTTATTTAAGGTAGTTGATTTCATGAATGAATAGATAAGTAGATGTTCTTGTAGCTGCACATTAACTTTACGGTAATTTTAATTACTGTGTATTTGAGATTCATAGTAATGCCAGTAACTTCAGTTTGCAGACGACATGTACAGTCTTTATGGTGGGAACGCAGTGGTAGAATTAGTGACTGTCAGGTCATTCGACACATCCCTTATGAGGAAGACAAGGACTATCCTTGAAGCAAGAGAAGAGGTAAGTACATTTTTAGATCCTGCTTTTTTTTTTTTTTAAAGATTTATTTATTTATGCATACAAGCACTGGGGTACAGGCCAGAGGTGTAGGGGGGTGAGAGGATTCACCACAGAGAGCG
>JAGFMF010012069.1:5187503-5204872 GCA_019455555.1 Galemys pyrenaicus | reverse complement strand
CCCTCTCTCTCTCTCTCTCTCTCTCTCTCTCTTTCTTTCTTTCTTTCTTTCTTTCTTTCTTTCTTTCACATTTTAAGAGGACAAGCTAATTAGGAAAAGGAAAAAAAGAAAAGCGAGGAGACTGCTTAGTCACAGGCGGGCAGGAGAGCTGCTCCCCGTAGTTCCTTATGCCAGAACTGTCAAGTACGGTTTTTACCTTTTCTATTCTGGCGTACACTGCCACAATCTCTGGGATATCCTTGAATTCATTCAGAAAATTCTGGATCTTCACCTGAAAATCTCGAAGCCAGACACAAGACACTTTCATATCTGAAGAGTGCATGATCTCATTGCGACACTTAATCACCTACAGAAAGACAAAAAACAAAATGAGAGCCTTCAGAACCAGACAATGAGATAAACAGATTTTGTAATTCCAAAGAAAAATTATAGAAAGGCTTTACTAATTACAAAATCCAGACGTGTGGCCTATAGCCCGTATCAAGGCTACAGGGGATAATCAACCTTTGTCACTTGAAAAATAAATTAATTGGGATAAGAAATACAAACAAGCCTATAATTACCGTTCACCCTTGAGACCTTGTGACTGGCTGAATATCTCTTACCGCCTCCCCACCTTCTCCAAGTCCTTTACAACCACCTGCCAAAGAGCAAGAGTATTGGCCATTGGCTCTGGATAGACCCAAAGGCTGAAGCAGGTAACGCAAAAACCCTTTAAATAGTGTTGGAGCTTCAGGAAGCTGGGCCAAAGGTGTTTTTTTTTGATGCAGAAATCATGATAGAAAAATACCAAGCTTTGCCCACATTTTAAGACAGAGGGCGCTGTGGGATCATATATTAATGTGTACTTCATGTACACATTGAAAGATATCACAGGGATCAACTATGCTGAGAGTTGTCTGCTATCATAAAGGAGTCTCAGTATTTTCTGCTGCAGGCATGCTAGCAAAACATAGATGCATTTCCCTCCACACATTATAAATTATCCAGAAATGCTATATATTCTTTTTCAGTGACCATTTAAGTAATAAATGTGCCAGAGCTGTTCTCTGGTGAGACAGAGCAAGTCTAAATCTCCTAGAGGAAATGTGACATTGTTTATCCACTAGTGTTTATATTGTCTTCTGTTCCATGTGATTTCATCTTGCAACTGTTTAGCCAATGAGATTTATCAATAGAAGGGCAAGATTAAATGCTGGCTTACAAAGGCCAGAATGATGGCTTGCTTTGCATTTTGTTTTAATATGGAAAATTGCTTTGTTTCTGTTTATGGCAGAACAGGGAGGAGAAATTTGAGGTTCATCTATTTAGCAGCCAACAGCACATTAGCATTGTTGAGAAACTTCAATTAGAGAGAACTAAAGGACCAGTCTGCTGACCGCATTCGTGTGGAGGCTCTTGGACATTGCAGAAGGGGCATGTGAAAGAGCCTCATGAGCCTGCTTCGTGATGCCAACTTGCAAGGACAGTCTTTCTTTGCACATTAGTCTTTTGGGGAGAGCACATGGGTTACATCTGCAAGGCTGCGTTAGCATCACAGGGTGTATTTCTTGGCTGGTCCCAACTGTCACGATATGATTTCAAATCTGACAGCTCTTACCTCTATGACTTTCTTTCGGTCAACCTTGAAGTGATCACAGGAATTGATGAGGCTTAAAAGAGCAACTGCATCACACTCTTCAGGTCCTGCTTTGTCTACTTGTCCTCGGGGCATGAAGGCCTGGAGTAGGGGAGGGATGAGGGGCACCTGAGTCTCCTTCAAGACTGGCAGGGCAAATGTTATTGCCTGTTTCCCAGATGAAGACTGAAATTCTTACTGCGGTTTCAAGTGAGTAGAGCATCATGAGTCCAAACCACAAGCTGGGAAACTGTGTCAGGTAAGCCTTGGTCAAGGGCAGTAATGAGAGGCTCTAACTACCTGTCCCTCTGCTACCAGAAACATGTGTGTGCTTGACATGACTGGTTTTGTGCTCTCTGAATGACATGTAAGCAGGAAATATGGATGGAAAGCACTTTTTTCCTTTCCTTACTTAAGTTTCAGTGGCTGAGTGTTAAAGAAGATTTAAAACTACTGGTTACTCTAAAGTGAACACTATAAATGACTTTAGAAAGCTGTTATGAGACTGGCCTTTGGAGTACAACAGAAGTGGGTTCAAATCCCGGCTCTGCCACTTGCCAACTGTGTAACCTTGGGCAAGAAACTTACCCTCACATGCCTCATCAGTAAAATGAGGATAACTGTCCTCATCTACCTCAAAGGTTGTGAGAATTAAATGAGTTAATGTAGGTAAAGCATTTGCATGACGGCTGATGCATACTAATAAACAGGCCACACAATTTGGCAATCATTATTTGATTTGCGAGATGAGAAAGCCCTACAAAAGAGTTACAGATGGAGTACTAGGGCTTAAGACACTAGATAGACCAAAATGGCGTGTTCTAACCTGATAGTGCTTTTTATATGGCATGGGCCCCCAAAATGGTGTTAGGGCAAGGTTTGGGCCTATTTTCTGAAATATTTCCAAATTTACATCAGCATGCAACAACTTCCCTAAGAAGCTGAGGAGTATATATTCCTGTCACAGGAATAGAAAGGATGACATATGAACATTCACTTTACTCTAAATAAAGAGGCCTGTTCCCTTGAAAACAGACACACTGTGGTAAGCAACTGCAATATTCCCCATGGTGCTGCTTGGAACGGTATTCTCAGAAGGGCTTGTGGTAAATTCTCACATGCCCCGAAGAGAGTCAGGGTTATATTCTTGATGGAGTGGAATCACACACCCGAGCCTCGAGCCTCGCATAAAGATTCTGTGTGCATGGAATGGCCCCTATCAAAAGATACAGTAGCCAGTACTGCCATACTCTCTCTCCTAACAGCCAGGGGCATGCCAATGCTCTGAAATAAGTCCATCTGAAGTAAGATGCTACACATGCCAACAAAGAAGCTAACCGATGTAGCACAGGCAAACTAGTACAATGAAACACAAGAAAATAAACTGCCTACTTCAGCTGTCGCTGAGAGGAAAATCCAAAGCCAGAGGGGGTCTCAGCTGCCTCAAAGCCAGGCATAACTTTTCTTTTTCTTTTTAGACTTAATTATATTTGACATCATTTGTAGTAGACTCAAGAAAAACAAAGCCAACAAACCAATCAAAAATGGGCAGACGAACTTAAAAGTCACTTCTCCAAAGAAGACATGCAAATGGCCAACAGGCACATGAGAACTTGCAGGCATAATTTTTCTTTTCCAGTATAAGGCATGTCCTGTCTGGCATTTTCTCACCAATATAAACCTGCCTCTCCCATGTTAAAGTTTTAGTCTAGTAATTATTGCCTTCTTTCGGAACCAGAAGCCGGCAGGGAGGCTCTGCTGCCTTTCTGCCACTGACAGCAGCCTTGCAAAATCGGGCGGCATACCATGCATCCCACGCAATTGCCTCTCACCACCCTCGACTGTTTCTTCACTGAGCAGCAGAAGATGAGGTTGGAGAATAAACAGAGGCCACATCATGTTGGGCCTTAGGGGCTGTGGAAAGGAGTTTGGAGTTTGTTCTGTGAACATAAGGAAGCCATCTGTGAGTTTTAGGCAAGGGAAGACAGAGATGTAATTCCCACTTGAAGACCACACTTCCTGCTGTGTGGAAACTGACCAGAGGTGAGCAGAGCCGCAGAGGTGGCCAGGTGAGGCCAAGCAGGAGAGAGTGAGAGCTGTGACTCAAGATGCAGAGAGCACACATTCCAAAAACACCTTGCAGGTATAAATGAAGAGGGGAGGAAGAGGGCAATAAGAATAGCTGTGGGTAACTGGTGGTGCCACAGACATAGGTTGCCCGGGGGAGGGAGGGGAAAGGAAGAGGTCAAGCCAGCAGGTGGATATGGGCCAGGCATGGGGAACTCAAGAGAGAGCAGGTGTAAAGTTAGCATTTAATATTTACCTCCACGGGCCAAAGCAACATTACTAGTAGAGAAGAACAGAAGAGGTCTGAGGAAGGCCAAAGACTCTCAACTCAGGAGGAGTCTGAGGAGGAACCAGGGAAGATAGGAGACCCAGGAGAGAATGGTGCCACAGAGCATCAGGAAGAGCGTGAGCAGCGCTGAATGTCAGAGGGGTGAGAAAGGCGACAACAGAGGCAGTGGAGTGGCAGGGGCAGAGGCTAGGGTGGAGTGGGGTGAAGAGTCCATGGGCGCTAAGGAAAAGAGAACAGGCATAAAACCTTTGTAAATCTTTGTGAGAAATGTTACTGGGTAGGTGCAGGGGAGACAGAGAAACAGGGATAGTTGAAAGGCACAGATCAAGGCAAGTTTTTTTTTTTTTAATGTTACTGTCCAAGTAGTTGTTCAAATGCTTTTTAAATAGTTTTATTGAGGTATGATTCACTTGCCACATAAGAATATCAGTATGGTGACTAGAGTTAATAATACGGTGTTGTATATTTGATAGTTGCTAAGAGAGTAGATGTTAAGTTCTCATCACAAGGGAAAGTTTCATTATGTACAGTGATAGGTGTTAAATGTTGAATTATGATGTACATATAAAACTAAAATACTGGTGTGTCAATTACACCTTAGCAACAAATTAGGTGTATAGTTCAGTGATTTTTGTATATTCACAGAATTGTGCAACTATCAACCACAGTTGATTTAACATTTTCGTCACCCCCCCCCCAAAAGAATCCTCTAAACATTGGCAAGCAACGGCCTAGACAACCACTAATCCACTTTTGTCTCCACGGGTTTGCCTGTTCTGGACATGTCATATAAATGGAATCCTATTACTGGCTTCTTTCACTTAGCACGTTTTCAGGGTTCACCCAAAGCTGTAGCATGTATGGGAACTTCATTTCTTCTCATAGCTAAATAATATTCCATTCCTGGGTAGACTATGTTTTGTTTATCCATTCACTGGTTGATGGGCATTTCTGTTATTTCTATCTTCCAGTTATCATGAATAGTACTGCTGTGTTTTCCTTGCACAGGTGTTTTGTGGATGGATGTTTTCATTTTATATAACTATTTTCTCAACTAGTTAAGTTTGTTTTAAAAAAAAATTAAATAAACCAAGGCCATATTCAAGCTATTTGTATGGTGATAGGAATAAGCTGAGAGGTAAGCAGAGTAGCTAACTGAAGACTCGGTCTTTGGATAGGTAGGAAGGGATAAGGTTGGACATACAAGTGGAGGGGTAGGATGCCAAGAGATGTGTTTATACTTCTTTGTACCAGAAAGAAGACAACAGCGCACATGGAGGTGGTTGGTAGGTGTGGTAAAAGGGGAGAAAGCATGTATGGGAGCTGCAGGGGTGTAGCCATCAACTCCAGGAGACATGAGCAAAGTCAGCAGCTGGAAATGAGGCAGAGAATGGAAGTAGGCACTTGGGAGGGGAAGCCAGCAACAGCAACAGGAGCCAATGGAGAGAAGGCCAGACTGCTGGGGCTCTCGATCAGAATTGAAAGCAAAACCAGTTAACTCTCTTGGGAGATTCTTCCCCTGAGCAGAAGCAGATGAATGTGTCATTGGGGCACGGTTAGGCCTGGCAAGTTCAAAGAAAAGAGAAAGAAGGAGGATGGGTGCAAGAGATTGGTGAGAGTAAAAACAAGGGAAGAATAGAAGGTCTGCAAGTGACAGCAATGACAAGTGGCATAAATAGGTGACATGGCTCCAAGAGGATTCTGAGGTTATGAAAGCAGTAACAGATCACAGGGGAGGGGCAGTCACAGTAAAAGGGAGAGTTTAATTTTTCCCCCCTCTTTTTGGTAAAAGCAGGAACTGGCAATTCTCTGGTGACAGCAACAATAAAAATAGGGACTAGGGTGTAGGTATGGTGGGTTTACTGGTCCATTACAGCCAAAAGTCTGGGGGCCACCGAAAGATTCCAACTTCCCCACTGTTGAAGTTAGGGAACAGAGCTGGCAGAATTTCACAAGGCAGCTGAGCTAGGACTGCTTCCCAAGCACCAAGTCTGTGCCTGCTACTAACTAGTGTGTAGACTAACTCCAAATGTTAATTTGTATCTGGAGGCCATTCTGACTGCCCCTCCCCACCCCGAGGGCTTCCGGCAAAAATCAGAAAGTAAAAAAAAAAAAAAAATCCCCAACCTGCCCACCAAGTAAGTTACAGTGTCAAGTTCTGAAAACAGTCTAACAGTCTGCTATGTAGCTACCTACTCCATCAGTATCTCCCCAGCATTGTTATTATTTAGCTGGGTAGTTAAAGTCTTTCTATTTTAGCTCTAACCTTCCTTGGAGTACCCTGCCACCTTCATAGCACTCTACAGTCATAACCAGCTACCTAAGGAGCCTGCCCTCAAAAACACCTTACCTGGGTGGGTTTGAAAAGGGTAAAGGGGGTCGAACACATGGTGATGGATAGAAAGTGGAATTTGGGTGCTGATCATGATGTAGAGTATATAGATCTTGAATTATAATGCTGCACATCTGAAAACTAATTCTATAATTCAATACTAACTCATTAAAAATTCATTAAACACAAAAGCCTTCCATGTTTTCTCCACTGTGCCTGTGATTATGATGCTCGCTCTAAATCTTGCCCCAGCATCTCCAGTTGCAATCTTTCCAAGCAGGAGCAAACTCCAATGCCTTCAGGATATAAACAAATAGAAAAAAAGCTTCTACTTCATTAACCTGTGTTGGTTCCAATAGCAAAGCCCTCAACCTCCCAGACACTAGAACCTGAATCAAAGACCCAATCTCTTGTTTATGCGGCCTGGGCCTCCACATAGCCGAAGCTCCAGGTCACCCCTACCTGGTGGGTTCCTCCTACCCTCCCGTCCACAGGTCTTACCTTGGCCACCTCCCAGGCGTCCACGGGCCAGCGGCCTGGTCGGCAGTTTCCCCAGTGGACGTCTCCATTTCTGTTGTTGTGATGTTTCAAAATCTCCTGTTTCCACTCTGAGCACACCTGACACTGAGGCTGAAACTACAGGGGGCGGCGGTGAGGAGGTGCCGGGACAGAAGGGAGGGGCGGACTGCTGGGACAGCAGAGCCCTGGGCTTGCGATCAGCCCCGTCGAGACGAGGGCACGGGACAATGAGCTGGGAGACGAGGACGGGGATGGATATGGGGTGAAGGGCGGTGGTCAATGCGCCGCCCAGGTGCTCACCTGGCGGGCCCGCGGGCTGCACCGCGAGAGGCTGCAGCAGGCTGCACGGGGACCCAGGCCCGGGACAGCGGCGAGAAGGCCCTGGTGGAAGGCGAGGACCTCGCGGCCGACGAAGCCCTGCAGGCAGCCGCGCAGCAGCAGCAGGCAGTGGCCCGCCTTCACCCAGTTCTTGTACTCCGCGCAATTGAGGCGCGCCGCCAGCTCAGAAAGCACCATGACGCGCTCGGGCCTCGGGCCTCGGGGCAGGGCTGACGGCAGCGCGCAGGCGCAGGAGCGTGGGAGTTCCCAACGACGCCACGGCCAGCGCGCCCCGCCCAGAGACCGCCCCCAAAGCTCCGGGCGAGAGTGGCGGAGAGCTGCGCGCGGCCCTGGTTCCCAGGGCGGGGCGTTCTGACTTCCGGGGCACGTCGGCCCCGCCCCAGTCTTACGTGACAGCCCACGCGTAAGCACTTTCGTCAATCCAGAAAGCCTCTACCTGAAACTGTACCCTCTTCTCCTTCAAACTGAGTTCACATAACTTTAGAGATGTAGAAAGTGCTAGTGCACACTTCTTGAATTACTGGTGTTCCTTGCCTTACACGGCTCTAGCTTATTTAACCGTTTCCTAACTCGACAGATTGGCTGCAGCAAATTAGGTTGTGAAATGTGACCAATGATTGCCTGTAGTTCCTATGGTGCACCTGCTGTGTGCCAAGGTGACACAAAGCTGCAAAAACAGCCAGCACTAAGCCAGAAAAGGGTTTCCTTCTGATCTGAAACAGCTAGTTTAGGAGATTCAGTAGTCTTGGTTATAACGAGGTCAAATTAACATTGAGGCCGTCCCCTGTGAATTGCAGAAAAGTGGGATAGGCTTAGAAGCACTCTTACCAGACTCAAATGACTCCTTCTTAGCTGTTTGATCTTAACCAGTCTTTATTTGGTGTCAGCAATTTATTTGATTTCTCTGGGCCTGGGTTTACCCATCTGTAAAAGGATATTAATACTTACCCACTGGGTTGTTGTGAGGATTAAATACACACTGAAATACTTAGAACAGTGCCTGGCAGTATAAGTTTTCAGTAAATATTAGCTATTATTTTATATTGACTGAAACATGACTTTTATCAACTTGTCATATCAGTGGGCAAGTTATTGTAACAAATCACTGGCTATTTGGAAGCAGAAGCAATTTACAGAAAATTGTGAGTAGATTATGGTCTCCTGGAGTTGAGCAGTACAATGTTGGCCAGCCTCTGCCTTCTCTTAATAACTTCAATACTAAATTTTTGCTAACTAAATTTCCTATCATTCCCATCAAGTCCATTCCCATCAAGCCAAATGAAAATGAAAATCCTTCAAGAAACAAATGAGCTATCCATTTTTTCCCTTTCTGTCCCTCCCTGGTGGCGCTGTGGGGAATGGACTAATGGACTAGTGCGTTAAGCAACGCACTAGGAAGCAAACCGCGGCCACTGTGGCACGAGTTCAATCCCTGCCACCAGCCAGGGAGGGTACCCACATGGCGTAGCAGGCCTCTCCTGCCTCACCTGCTGCTCCCCTCAGCAATGTGTTTCAGTTGCTCTACCTGCTCTGCTCCCCACTCTGTCTCTGGTGAATCCTCTCACCCCTGTACCCCAGCTCTTGTATGCATAAATAATCTTTTTTAAAAATTCTGTATATTGATTTTTTATATCAAGAACACATAGCATTAAAGTAAAATGCAATAGGAATTTCTTGGGGGAGATGACAGAAATGAACAATTTTTATATTGAAATGGGATCTGAATCTAAACTAGCAAAACTATGCTTCTTGAAGTTATCAAATTAACCATCGCCCATTCATTAGTATCCTATGGCTGAATAGATTAGCGTTATAAATGCAACACAGCTTTTAGTGGTATATAAATTCACTGTCATGTATATTTCAGTTCATGCTTACACTTAGTTCACTCAGTTATTTTTGTATGTAAGGTTCAGCCTCTGTTATTAAGTTTTTGCTTCTTCCTCTCTAATTTTCTAAAGTAATTCTATATATTCTAAAACAGCATTTCAGCAAATGGGGAAAAGGTGGCACATCAGGACCAATTCTTCTTTCAAGATTAAACTAGACTACTTACTATCTAAAGCATCATAAAAATTAACTAGAGAGTTGGTAGTTCTCTGAAACTTGTATAAATTTTATTTATTACTGAAATTACTAAAATCACATTGAAAATACCTTGAAGTTAAGACCCAAACCACCTATTAGGAAAAATCACTATGGGCATCCAGTTTCTTTGATTCAATCTGGGTAACGAAGGTTAACAAAAGAGGCAAAAGACATGGTTTGTGATGAAACCTAGGACTCAAATGCTAGTTTTTTCAAACTTTAATAAAGTATATACCAATTCCAAGTACCAAGCATGATATCAAAATTCAAAATCACGGGTTTACTCTTAATGAGCATGAAAAGCAAATCCTCTGTATTGAATCCTATATTACTTTTGATTTGTACAATGCATTCAGAGACAAGTTATAATTAGGGGAGGGGGAATGCCCACTGAATGCATCATGTTCAAAAAGGCAACTAACATTTCAAAACCACACTTAAAAAGGGAAAAAGCTGAAAGTTAACTATATCAGTAAATTTGAGACATTATCCTACAGATAAAAAATACATTTCTTGTATAGACATGTAGATTTCTACATGAAAGAAAGGATTCAGTTTCAAATAGAAAAGGGCTGACCCTTGAACAAGACATCTTAGATTGCCAAACTGACATGATTACCACTGGAAGGAGAATTGAAAACAGAAGGACAAAAGGTAAGTTAAGGGAACGATAAAAGCTTAGCTACCTGCTCCTGAACAGTGGCAGAGTTGGGCGAGAAGCAGGAGATGAAGGCAGAAATAAGACATAGAAGAAGGGCGAAGAAGGCCTCAACTCTGACCAGAAAGATATGGAGAATCAAGCAAAGTAGAGAACAGATGATACAGCTGCAGTTAGATGCTTGAAACTAGAATGTGGCAGTTGATAGTTATAGAAGCTCAAAACAACCTCAAAATGGAATTAGACAAAGCATCTAAAATTTAATGGAGAATCTGTATTATTGTGACAAGATATTCAGCATGATTCAGCACGATATTATCATTTAAAAAACTTTCCCAAATAACATCAAGTCATCAGAAGACCCAGATCATATCTTTGAAGCTTAAAAAAGTCCCTGACTAGGAGAGAGACACAGTGCTCCAAAAAGAAACCCTGCTGCAATGTGTCAGTATCAGAGATTCCACTTGACCCTTGACAGGCCCTGGATCTTGGATTCTTCAAAGTGAGGGACTGCACCAGACTTCTTCCAAGCAAAACATTTTATCATTTTGTTGACAATGAAATAAACCGGGATTGCTTAAACCAATCCCAATGTTGGTGCGGAATGTAAGGGGGGGAAAAGTTAAGCAAGAGAGAGAAACATCACAGACATTTCACACAAGGGTAGAATGTATTCAAGTTCTTGTTTCCTAATTAATGCTGTATTTATAAGTATACTTAAATTAAATTTGCCTAACAAAAAGTTCCCACATCCTCAACAGATGAGAATGGTTGTAGTAACTGGGATCCTTGATTCATGAGCTATTTATTATCTCTTCTCAAAGACTGGATTCTTTTATTTACTCAAATCCTATACTGAAAGACAACCAAGGTGGTAAATGTTAATCACCAGTCAAGTTAGGAATGTTTGAAGAAAATGAATTAAGCTTGAAACAAAAAAGTAGATGTTCTGGTCAAATTTTAGACATGTATCATTAGAAATTAATTACTGGCCCCACCAGGTTAAAGATGAAGGGAGGCCCTGAGAAGTCTATAGAGCTGATACACACACGAGTGAGTGTCACTGTTTGTTTGTTTGTTTTTAACCTAGTTTTATTAAATATTGCTTCTTTGGGATGTGTTTATAACAACTCCCAGAACATTTTCATGTAAGGTTTCAAAGCGATCATATTAAAATACAGCTTCAATATAAAGTTTATCACAGTTTTACAGTATTCAAAAATGACAGACCTGCCTTAAAAAACAAAACAAAAACCAAAAAAGGACTATTACACCCAAAAACATAAGAAAACAATTAAATAAACAAGTTTGGCATTTCCATAACTTTATAGTATAAAACAGAATATTAAATCTATTACTGGCAAGCGGACACGGATGTATTACCTAATTTGAAATGTGTCCCATTTAAACACACTATACAAGTTCACTATACAAAAGATTGATGGTCTTTTTGATGAAAGAAGTGCACCCTGAAAAATTTTGCCAGTTTAGGATATTTAGCTCTTAAAGTCAAAAAAGTCCTTTTTTCTTTTTTAAACTGAAGGCTGAATTCAGTTTTTTTTTTTTTTGTTGTTTTGTCTCATTTTGTCAGCCTTCCTGGTTTAAAAACAATAGTGTCTATGGACGCCCACCAGGGGGCAGTGTAAGATTAGCCATTAAATCACGAACAGCTGCAAATATTGTGCATTCACCTGCAACAGAGAAAAATGGTCATTAGCTATTCGCAATACAGGAAAGATGATGTTAACACACCGGTGGGGGTAGGGGTAATTAAATCTAAAACTAGCGAGAACTTTAAAGATCAAAATAAATGACTAAATTTTAAATGTATAGGTTATAGGGGATGAAGCTTTAGTGTTAAGTATTGATGTAACATTTGGTTTGGGTTTTGTTTTTTCCTCATGAGGAAATTTTGAGCAAGTCCCGGTTAGGTTTGAATTTAAGAAGATATGCCTAGAGTTTCTCTACAGAAACACTGGAGCACTGGATAAGCTTTGAAGTTGGGCTTCAAGGCTACTGACCATCTGTTTTATACATTTTGAATCTAATGAAAAGCTCTAATTTATATGTATGCATTAGTTACAATACCAGTGGTGTCCTCAAGTTGCATGAAAAGGTCAAATTAAAAGGTCTGGGACAATACTGTCCAATAGAACTTTCTGTGATAAGAGAGATTTTATGTGTGCACTGTAGCTATGGAGTGCACTTATAATGTAGTTCATATGACTAAGGAACTGATTTCTAAATTTAATTTTAATTGCCTTATTAGAGTTATATAACCACATGTGGCTAATAACTGTTAAATTGGACAGCGCAGGACTGTATCATCTATTGAAGTTTTCTCCCAAATTTCAAGGAAATAGTCAACTTCTGGAGTTCAGCATTAAAATTAATACAAAAATAAAGTGATTTTTCTTAAAAGCACTTCACTGGGGGGTAAGGGGAGGAAGTGATGGGTTTGGGAGGAAAGGAGGGAGACTGAAGCACGCCATACCAATAATCTAAAAACTAGATTTGTTTGGGGAGAGGGGGACAGACTAACGAGTCACCCTCTTAATTTGCTCAAAAAAAAAAAAAAAAAAAACAAAACCAAGTACCCTGGCCTGCCTCTTCCTTCTTATAAATATTATATTTCAATATAATAATCTCCAAAACAGTTGTAAATATTATAAAAAGCTAGATTCCTTCCTTACAGTAGGATCTAAACCTACAGTGGCTGGGAGAGAACCGAAGACCTCAATTGAAAAAGGAACTTCCGGTAAAGGGCAGGATGTACACTGACCCTGTGCACATTACCCTGTGCACGTTTACTACTGTAAAATTCAAGTACAAAAGGAAAATGAAATCCAAAGGTTTAGCCAGTCTGAGGTAGGAATAAAAGAAAAACACTTCCAAAATATCCCAACAATTTCTTAAATAAGTTGTAGTTTTTTGTTTAAAAACACATTTTCATTATTGGTAGGCAGAAAAACTTGCTCGATCCCAACAGGATCAAAACATTCTTTCCTTTTAATTTTAAATTCCCACAAGACACGATAATGGTAGTCATCTGCTTGTGAAGGAATGGTGCTTATTATCAGAGTTCTACTGGACTACAATTTTGGAAATTCTGATAGCTTTAAACTTTGACTCTTAAGGACCTATGTGTGGCTGAAAGAAGAGATAAGTCAAAGGATGAAGGCAGAAAATTGTAAGAAGTGGAAGAATTATTACAACAAAAGAAGCACACCCTTCTCTACTGCCCAGTGCATTCCTTATAAACTACACTTGAGTGAGAACTTGCCTGTGTATACAGTATGGGGAAACAAATAGCTAAAAACAGAACTTCTCCCATGATCCTGTTTCCAGTAAAATGTTAAGATGGTGGTACCTAAAAATGTTTCAGAGAACAACTTTCCCTCATTTAAAAACATAATTCTGTTATCTGTTATGCTATATTGCATAGAAAGGTAGAGGACTTCCTTAATATTAGAATTAAGCAAATTTTATTTAATATCCTTAATATTAGAAATAAGCAAAATGGAAGAAAAGTTCCCCTTGTTAATCTTTATGTCTTGTAACCAAAAATTTAGCACTGCCAAGAGTTATGTGTAAATGAAGGCTACTACTCTATTGAGGGGGGCCTTGTTTATCTGCCAGAAACAGTCTGGTTTCCTTGAAAATGTTCTGTTTGAGAGCTTCATTGTGCACTTGGCGAAAAGGTTCACTTGCACCCGCCTGACACTTACATAAGAAGCCCAAAAAGCAGTGATGCCATTTGTATCAGCTTTTATTCTTCACAAAACATTTAGAAGATACAGAACTTTGAATGATATTTTTCTATTCATGATTGAACCATGAAATATAAGAAACCAACATGCATTTCCACTTGGTGATGTACAGAATGGCAGGTATCAATGGTAGGGCAGGAATTCACAGCCATGGAAAATTCTATTATCCTAACCTAGGGCTTTGTGGCAATGTGTACTATAAATACAAGCTTCTGGCATTAGCAACTGGGTCAGTCCCAACAGTAAATCACTAACAAAATTAAAATCCAGGCAGCAGAGACATGGACAAAAATGAAGAACCAGTATGAGAAAGGAAGAAAGCGACAGGCAGACATTGAGGCCATGGCCAACCAGAGCTCGAGTACTAGGACTGGCGGGTACGGTGGGTCAGGAGGGAGAAGAGGGGAGAGGAGGAATCTCTCACATAAGAACTTCTACAACATATATGCAATAAAATACCATCTACTGGTCATGTACCTTGTCGTGGTGGGTTCATCTCTGCAAACCTCTTCAGAATGTTGCTGACCATCATGGGAGCAGCAACAGAAGAGTTCTGCTGTCTGGGAATGTCTGCCTGCTGGGTTGTGCCTGAAGCCATGTCATAAATGATGGGAACTATAATACTAACAGGTTCTTGGGGAGGGACTGACGTTTTCTGAGTTAGTTGAAGCTGTAAACACACAAAGAGAATAAGCATAAACATATAATAAGAAAGCAAAACATTTGTCTAAATTTATCAAAGGTACCATCATTTACTCTGTCAGAATAAGATACATCAAGCAAAAGAAAATATGACAAGAAAAGTGACAAACAAGTGAATATTATGATTAAGATGCAATGGTCACACAACTAACTACTTGAATAAATTTCTATCATTCCTAAAGGACAGAATTACACGGTCTAAACTGGCAATTTAAGAATGTGGGCTTATATTTGGCAGCAACAGGTGACTTCTGCAGTTATCCAAAATTTGCTCTATTAGCCTCATGTCTCTTTCCTCAGAAGTTCTGCACACACACACACACACACATGTTGGGTGGTACTTACAAAAAATAGCATTTTGGATTTCAGCACCACCGCAGGCGTGCCAGGAGGTGCAATTGGCGGTGCGCTGGGAGGGATCGTTAGGCAGAACTGAACGTTCCATTTAAGCTGTGTCGCCTGGTCAGGGAACTATTTTGGGGGGAAAAAATCACGATAAACTCATATGAATGTTTATAGTCTAGTACAGCAATCTAAAAGGTTAGACAGAATTTTATTTTATACTCATTATCAACAGAACATAAAGTTGATGACCTATACTTTTCTGAAGGATGTATATGCAAGTAGATACTAACTGAAAAATCAACTCTGGGTTTAACATGCTACCCTTCCTCCCCTCCCTCTTCATTAATTCAATTCCCAGGGCCTCCCTCCTTGGCGTCTCTGACATCTATTTCCTTTCCTTCCTCTCTTTTTACTGATGTCACCAAACTCAGGGCTTTATTACTTGTCTTGGGCCCCCTAATGGCCCCTTACAGTAGCTGCCTCTCCCAGTCAGTCCATCTTTGTATCACTACCGGAAATGTCTTAAGAGCATGGCTGTAGTCCCTCTCCCTCCAAACCAATACCAATACCTGGCATCTAGGGCCTTTCTTAAGTGGTGCCAATCTAGGCCTCCCAGTCCCATTTCCTACTCCTCCTCTAAAACAAACTAATTAAACTGTGTTAATAAGTTATACCCACTGGTATAGCTATATATTTACTCCTTTAAAAACAAGTAGATCTCTTATTGACAGAAATAATAATTCTATATATTATCAGAGCAGAAGTCAAATGTTGAGACTATTAGCAAAGGAATATTGCTCTCAGTATCAGTTAAACATCAACTGAAAAGGAGGTATTTGGAATTACCCCAAATAACACCAGAAATAGTAAAGTGAAAGAACTACTGTAAGATCATCTATATAATTGCATGCTTTCAGAGGAAAGAAGAGTAATTAAAAATCTTCCAGAGATGGCAGATTTTTCATAAATGGTTACCAGGACAAGTGGGAACATATAAAAAAGTTGGATTCATTTTTCCCATTTGACACCATGTATTTAAAATGGACCAACAATTCAAATAATTAAAAAATGAATCCTCAAAGGCAGTGGCAGAAACTACAGGAAGATTATTTCGTTATCTGGGAGTCAGAAGAGTATATTATATGTTATGCTTTTATAATAGGCAAGCCAGTGGTAATTCCACCTGCCTGTACAAAGAGGGGCCAGATGACTTAGACAGGGGTGGATGGGAATTTTCCCTCTCTATCATCTTGGTCTAAATTAAAAAGATACAAGAGTATTGTTTCCTCTACAAAGAGAAATTTAAGTTAAATTTAAAAAAAAAAAATAGAGGCACATAAATGAATGAGAGCCAATAAACACTACTCCCATTAACTCCAATCTCCTCAAACAGACCTCACTATACAAGTGCGTGTTTCTCTGTGACTTACCAGCTCTAGCTTCATAATATGCACACAGTCCCTGAGGATGTGTGTAGGAGCTCCTAACAGCTTGGTGAAGGCTATTAAAGTATTGGCTTTAAATGGCGGTCCTGCAACCTAGCGGGATAAATAAAGCAAGTTAGTCTGTATCATGATTCTTCTGTTCCATTGATTATATTAAAATTATGTGTTAATACATACTCTTGTTTCAAAGAATTTCTCCAAAACTTGAAGTTCATCAGGTTTCCACTGTCCTGCATTTTCAGGTGTCACTTTTAGCTGAAGTGTTTGGTTGGTTTTGGGACTAAGGGCTACTCTGCATTTCAGCGCATCAGTCTTAAACATGATCACTCCGGGTTCATTGGAATTTATCAGTTGTAGCTGCAAAACAAGAAGGATGTATCAAATCAACAGGAGACAATATTTAAGACAGAGAATATGAAAATGTTACCTAGAGAACTGTTTCAAAGGAAAACAACTAAGTTGATAACTGTTCCAAAACAAAGCTATCTAGGCGCTGAGCACCAGTAACTGCTAACAACACGGCAAGGAAAGGCAATCAAATATTATGTGTCTCTGAGTGGAAGAATGTAACAATACCTATGATATTCTTGCAAAACAACAAACTTCATCCTGAACTCAGTAGTTAGAGCCAAAGACTAATCAATATTACAAAATTGTGGGGGGAGTGTTAAAGAGTATGTTAATGGTTCCCATGGGCTGCAACTAGACTGAGAGGGTCTCTAGAGGGCAAATAATTTGGTTTCTTCAAAGAATAAACCATGTAAGGAGAAGTGGATGCAGAACCTATATCTTAAAAGAGATTTAAAAAATAAAAAGGTATCTGGTTTCTGATTCAGACCATAAAACTCTAACAATTTGGGAAATGTGGACACAAACCAGGTATCTGATAGAAAAGAAACTATTTATGGAGGTAAAGCCTGGGATTTGCCATCAAACAATATAGGGGGAAGAGCTGTAGATGAACTAGTATTTCGTGAGTTCACTGTTGAAAGTGGGTTGCAAGAACATAGAGGTTTGTTACACTATTCTCTCTACTTCTGTATTAACATTTTCCATAATGTTTTTTTTTAAACTGGCCCATTAGAAAAAAGAATAAAGAGGGGCCTCCCTGGTGGCGCAGTGGGTTAAGCAATGCACTATGAAGCAAACCGCAGTCACTGCAGCACGAGTTCGATCCCTGCTGCCGGCCAGGGAGGG
>JAGFMF010012069.1:5169671-5182435 GCA_019455555.1 Galemys pyrenaicus | reverse complement strand
TATGGGTTGGGGGGGGTGGTCTCAGATGCTATGGGACTTACAGGTCACTCTAAGGACTTAGGGTTTGCCTTGAATAAGATGGGAAGCCAATACAGTTGGTAGCAGGAGTCATGACCTTCTGTTCTAGAAGGAACACTCTAGCTGCTACGTGACTACAGGCAGGGAGGGGCAGGACAAGGGTAGGGGGCAGCATACTGGTAGAGACAACTACAATAATTCTGATGAGAGATGGTTAGTGATGAAGAAAAGTGGTTAGACTCTGGATAAATTCTGAAGAAAGTGCTGTCAATATTTGGTAACTAAATGAATATATGTGGGAGAAAGAGAGGAGTTCAACATGACTTAACAAGTTTGGCCCAAGCAAGAAGGAAGGGGTTGCTATTTACTCAGATGGGGATCTGTGGGAGGAGCAGCACAGAGTTAAGGTTTCAGATGGCAGGAAGGGGCGGGGTCAGGAGTTTAGTTTTGGCCATGCTGAGTTTCAGATGTTGACTAGACATCTACATGGAAATGCTGAACAGATAGCTGGAAAACATCGGACTCAAGTTCAGGGGTAAGGCCTATGTGGGCGGTATAAAAAACTGGGAGACACAAGCTTAAAGATGGTAGTTAGCCACAGGACTAGTTTTTACTTTAGGATTAATAAAGGGGAAACCATGGGTACCAAAACTATGAATAAATATAACATTAAAATACTTCCTATATTACCATAACAATTTTTACTATCAGCAGGTTTCAAATTCTCTACCACTATGTAAGAGAATTTCTATCTTTTATGTTCTATTACCTAATATAGTGCCTTACACTCAATAAATATGTTCATCAACTTTATTTACTTTAAGTGTTATATTTACATATTTAGCAGTATGACCTGGACAAGAGACTTAATTTCTTTCTTCTATAAAATGAGGATAATGATAGGACCTATGCATACGTTTGCTAGGGGGATTAAATGAATAAAGTGCTTAGAATAGGGCTTGGCACATACTAAGCACTATACTTGTCTCATAGTATATACTACTAGATATACCACATAAAAAGGTTTGCTTATTTTTCAAGGAAATGGGTGGTGGGCAGGACTTAGCTCACATGCCTTAGTTCGCTGACCTCTTACAGAGATCATGTTGTGATTGACATTTCTGTTATGAATCTGACTCTGGGTGATGGTACTTCTGCTTAATTCAAACCTTTCAAAAGTGCTCTTGAACCATCAACACAGATTCACAACCCTGCTATAATGAATGAATGGTAAATACCTAGCCAGACTACGAAAGAAAGCTCTCTCTGAAGTCTAAAGTTGCACATATAGTGCTTCTCAGTGTGTGTCTGTGTGTTTTGAATTTGAAAGTTGAACATGACCATAGAACAAGTAATATCTTACCTGGAGAGGGTGTATGCATCATAGAAGGAGACTGGTTAACTGTACTGTGATAAGATGTAGGGGGTGAAGTAAGAGGATAAGCGCCTGATGATCCCGGCTGCTTTGGAAATGGCTGAGAAGAAATTAAATTTTGTTTAAATGGCCATCCATATATTTAGGATGAGTGTGTGGTCTTCCCCAGTAAAAAGCTAGAGTTAACATTTACAAACTTCATTGGTTACCAAATAGGAAACATAAGGTATGAAAATGCACAAAATATACATCAATAGCACAAGTTTTTAAAAGCTCTCTTTTAAAATAGCAACATTCTCATTCCTGACCTTACATCACTTATATTCCTGCAGGTGTTTTTTGCTCATTTTCTCTACCATCATCACTGATTTATCTGTACCACTTAGCTATTATTTCACCGATTGAAAGAAATTTCCCCCCATGTTGTAACATCTTGAAATCAGGTGTGTCATTCAAGTCATGGCATGTTATTTTTAACTGGGAGTTTATCATGGATAAAAACATTGTTATGAACGTTCTGTTTGTGATGCATTTCTGTCGCATATAAGCCTAAGAGTAAAACTGTTAAATCTTGAGTATGTTTAGCGTTAGCACACTGGAAGATGGATAAACACCACTGCAAGGTAAACTTGTACCCCCAGTAGTAAATGAGAGTTGCTCTGACGTGGTCAATGCTGTTTCTGATATTATTCACTTGCCATCACTGAAAGCTCCTCTGTCTCTATTATTCATGTGGTAGGTTTCTTGGGCATTTTGGGCTCACCAAGGACTGCCTCCACTTTCAACAAAGAAGCGCAGATACCTGTGGAACCTGTTAAGTTACACATATGTGATACCATTGGGAATTTCAGTTACACATCACCTGTTGCTGGGGTGGTGGCTGGATTTGTGAGATTAAAGAATCCATCATATCTCCTCCTATGGGAGAAGGGGGATTATCGTCCTCATTTACAGACCTTCTTCGAGCATCCTGATTGCTGTCAACAAACATATTCAGGAATGTCTATGGATATAAACAGGTACAATTTAGATTATTTTACCTAATTTTAGTAAAAATACCCTACTAAAGATATTTTTAATTATTTTAGAATACTTTAATAGAAAAAAAAAACAACATTATATCTTGCCTGAAATGTGTTTGACAAATGGCCTCTATTATTAGGACAAACTGGAAAAGATAATTTTTGAGCAAAGAGGGGAAATTAAAGAAAGCAATTAAACACAAAAATAATCTAGGATAAAATATTCTATCAACTGAGAAGTATTGCGCTAGCAAAATTTGAAGAAAAAAGTACATTCTGACACCTCTTAACACCAAAAAATATTTTCTTATTAATTTCTGACCCCAAATGGGAGGCAGGGGTCGTTAAGTTGCTTGTTGGCCATGTAAGTCACTTCACATAAGTCACTGATTTGGAAAGTTTTCCTATTTAGTGAGAGTTCTCATTTTTTAACCTAGAAAATATGACAGAGTAGCAGTGGGGTCAGTAAAGAAGCAAAACTAATTCCATCCAGATCCCAAAACACAGAAGAATTGGTATCACCAAGAAATCCCTGGAAATGGGGATGAAGGTAGAACTAAAACAAGACTTGGTAAAAGTCTCTAAGAGACACTTAAGTCCTCCCAAGTCCTTTAATCATTCTCTTTAGGTTAGACTGATCTCTACCACACTGGTGGAGGGTCTCAGATTTTGGGAACATGCTAAGATCAACTGAGAGAAGGGGTACCATATTAAAAATGGAGAGTAAAGTTTACATACTGAATGGTGAGGATGCTAGTTCTCTTATTTCTTTACCAAAACACCATTTATGTAGGAGACCTTGATATACTTTTTTTGGTAGTCACACCAGCCCAACAAATTTAGAGCTAAAGTACTGACACTAGGAGCTACCCCTCCAAAATAACGACCAAAGCAGATTATCCTGCAATGAAGACCACAGTCAACAAATCTCACTTTGAAATAAGAACAGAGAGTTAAGGGCCCTCCCTGGTGGCGCAGTGGGTTAAGCAACGCACTATGCAGCAAACTGCAGCCACTGCAGCACGAGTTCCATCCCTGCCGCTGGCCAGGGAGGGGAAGCACACAGTGCAGCAGACCTCTCCTGCCTCGCCTGCTGCTCCCCTCAGCAGTGTGTTTCAGTTAATCTGCCTGTTCTTCTCCCCACTCTGTCTCTGGTGAACCCTCTCGACTGCCCCACACACCTCTGGCCTGTACCCCAGTTCTTGTATGCATAAATAAATCTTTTTTTAAAAAAAAGAACAGAGAGTTAAGAATCAGTATTTGAGATCAGACTCTAATATGAAAGTCAAAACAACAAAACAAGAAACAGGGTGCAAGAAATGGAGATTATACAGAAATAAAAGAGGTAAAAAAAATAATGTAACCATATAGAACGGGATGTCAAAATGAACATTTAGAAACACAGAAGTGTTCTTGGAAATTTTTTAAAGGAAGGCAAAACAGACATAAGAAACAATAAAGATAAGAAAGTCAGAAGCCAACTCCACGATGCCCAACATTAGAATAGTAGGGGCATCAGAAAGAGCTAGCAGAAAAAACAAAACAACTGCGAAGAGTGCAAGGAAATTCCCCAGAACAAAAGGATGTATGTCCCACACTGAAAGAGCTCTTAGTTTCATAAGGTTCAACAACTGGAACAGGATTAAATGTCTTAGTGGTCACAATGGAAGCTAGAAGACAATGGAACAATGCTTTCAAAAATTCTTACAGAAAACAATTGCAACCCAAGCATTCTGTACCTAACCACTCTCAATTACATGAGAGTAAAGTGAAGATGGTTTCAGACAAACAAGGTCTCAAGTTAACATCCCGTGTACTGTTCCCTAGGAAGCTATTTAGGAGGTAGTGCTCCAAACAATGGAGTAAATAGAGAAAAAGACAAGCCACCAGGTGTGCAACATGAGAGAAGTTAAGGACTCTCTCCCCTTCATCATCCTCCTGCAGATCCTAAACCAAACTGTGCAAAAGGTCTGGAAAACTGCCAATCCAGACTGGAGGTCAGAGGACTGTGGAAAAGATTTCTTCAAGATGAAACCAGTAAGGCATCTGATATGTGAACATACTGAGGGGAGAGTTGCAGATATGGGAAAGACTGTACCCTGAATTAATGATACACACAGAAAAAAGTACAGAGAAAGGGAAGATAACCCAAAAAAGGAGGTCAATTAATGATTCCCAGGAAAATAAAATGTGTTAAGAAAGGAAAAGTATCATAGGAAGTTTGGGAAAATAAGTGTTTATACATAATTCACAATAATGTGAACACTGAAGATTTTAAATCAAAATCACTATCTAACCATATTGCAAGGATAGGAGGAAAGGAAGAAATTGTGTACTGGGAGCAGTCTGAGAGAGGGAAGAGGCGTTTAAGAAAGAATTTAGTAGTGATGAAAATTTGCTATTTGGAGATAAGGGTGTAACACCGAGAGAATTTCCTATGTCAGAGTGTAAAACAGAGCAGTAATATGGCAAGTGAGAGTTACAGGAAACTAATTTTCAAAACAGGCCATTTAGAACTATTTGACTCTAAGCTGTAAGCACATACAATTGAGCTCTTGTACCAGAATATCCAGGGGTTGTGGCCCATTTTGAGAAAGCATCATACTTAAACTGATGATCAAACTTTCTCAAAAACCAATGAGAAAGTCTTTTTAAAGTCCCTTAAAAATTTCACATAACAAATATGACTCTCTTTAGTATCTTCCACCTTCCCAAGCAGGGGGTAAGGAAATAATGAACATCTTATCAACTTATATGCACACATTGCACTTTATCAGAACTTCTGGTTCCTTCACAACGAAGTTAGAGATGATGTATATATAAGACTACTTATTCAATTTAAATAGGAATTGGTTACTCCCCCCCACCCCATTATTCCTGCCAAAGGAATTATTTCAGAGATCATATTTATATTTATTCATGCCATAATAGTAAAGTCTGTTACCTTTAGTCCTGGTGCAGGATAAAAACCTTCAACCAACTTGCTATTATCAAAAAGACTATAGGCACCATCCCGTATTGCCACAACACCTCGACTCCGACAGTATATATCAATGCAATACATGTTCCTGAAGGCCAGCCTGATGTGGGTGGATGACTGTGGCAGAATGGAGAAGCACTGGTAGGCAGTGTTGGTTCTCTGGGTCAAGCCCAACATCGGCACAGTGGGGAGTTTGTTGATGGCATTTAACGGAGCCTGAGTATCAAAGAGTACCTATAAGGAACAAATACAGTGAGAGCAGCCGGTTTGTATACAGATGCTAAAACCTTAGAATTTTTGATGTACAAATGTCACAAATGAGACAATATCTTTCTGGAACATTTCAAAAAACTTTCTAAGAGAATATATAGGCTGCTTTGAGTAAAAGAAAACTTACAAAGTGGGCAAGATATAAAGGACAAAGGTACTCCCTCTTGTCAGTAAAGCTAAAGTCACATGATTTTTCGAGGATTTTTACATGAGACACTAACACCGAGTCTTATTTTTAAACAGAACATAACTTAATTACCTGTAATAATTGAACCACATTTGGTGTTTTGTTGAACATTTCTTGAAGCTGATGGAGAATGGTATTGTGACAGTTACTGCAACCTGAGTTTGGGCCAACAGTTCCCAAAGAAATATGAAATTTCTGATGTATGGAATTCCACTGGATACTAATCTAAATCAAATAAATGACATTTTTTTCAGAAATCGAGAAAGTAAGAGACTTGACTAGAAGAAAAAATGTTTCAACAGTAAGGCAAAATGCCAAAGATCTAGATGAGATCTTTTTTGAATGCAACTCTTCAAACAGGAATCTACAACTCCAGGTATGCTGTTACTAGGAACCAGTACATTTACTAAGCATGTGTGCATTTGTTGTATGACCCACTTCTAAACAAAGCAGAAAGAAAACATGCTGAAGGAAAAATTTTGATTAAATTTTATTTGAAAAGTATCATTAGTATTTTTTTTATTTTTCATTTTTCTCTTGAACTGAATTAGTCACCTCTGAGCACTATCATATAGGGAAAGCAAACCAACCCCAACACAAATGCCTTCAGTTAAGAGATTCTGAAACCCTCAAGTAATTTCTGATATTACTTGATGTGGAAGAATCCAGAGAGAAGTCAGTTGGCTGAGTTTTCATATTAAATTTCTAGGACTTCACATATGGGGTGGGGGGGGGAATAAGGAAATGTAGATTACAGGGAGTACCTTCTAGATTAAGATAGGATCAAATGATGTTAATAATCCTGTGACCAAAAGCATAGACATACCATACTATTAAAACCATTCACACTAAATCCTTATTAAAGTAACCATGTTTAAAAAAGATAAAGTAACCATGTTGCTAAGATTTGAAATCAATGAAGAAAAAATACAAACACCAAAAAGTACATTACATTGTCCAAAAGTCTTTAAGATTATGTACCCCATCAAAGTGGGTATAATCTGTGTTTTTAATTATAGAATTTAAGTATTATAGTATACTATATCAAGAAAGTCATTAAAATTTATCATATTGCCCCTAATCTTTACCTGAACCCTCAATTATTTCATGGCAGGTTTCATAATTTTTAAGTTCTTGATTTTTAAAAGATTTATGAGAAGAACTTCAGTTTTAATTAATTCATAGACTTACTGAGCTTCCCTTGGTGGTTCCATAACACAAGATAAGTTTTCGGTAATTATAAACACGAACTTCTGAGAAAATATTTAAATGAGCAGGTATGTCTACATAGAAAGGAAACAAAAGGAGATAAAGATCATACATGCAAAATTAAGAAATATGTTTTTGAAAAAGAGAGTATATGGGTAATATTATATGCCTAGATAGAAAGGCCTCTTTATACATAATTAAAAGAAAGGAAGTAAAAGCAAAAATGAGAACGCAATAGCATGAATGAATAGTAGGCTTCCAGTTCCATTTCTACAAAAGGGAGCCAGGGCAGGGGTGGAGCTATACTGAAGCAGTATGCGGGTTCCAATTCCACCTTGGCATTTACTAGATATCTGACCTTCAGCAAGTTTCTCCATTTCTGTGACTTGTTTATTTGTACAATGAAGACTAACAAATACCTACCTCATAGGGTGCATGTGAAGATTAAATGAGTTAACAGAAGCAACTATTACTATATGGCACATGGTAAACTCTCAGTAAGTACTTTTCCTGTGTGCAAAAATTCCTTAAGGAACTTAACTGTGATTGTTTCTGGGGGAAGGAAACTGAAGTTTGAGGTGAAAGGGAAACTGTTTATTACATTTTTGAGGTTTTTTTGTTTTTAATAATGTGCATATTTTACTCCTTCACTTAAAAAAATGGGGGCAGTGTTTTTTGCGCCAAAAGGAAGATCACCAAATATACCTGGTAGAGACCGTGCAAATTCTAAAACACACTCATATAATCGTGCAATGCTATTCCAGTCATTGAGGAACATTTCGACCACTTTTCGACCACCAACTGGTTCAGACAGCAGGTTTTCATATGTCAGATAAACATGCCGGGATGGTCCTAATAGGATTAAAGGAGAAGGTTAATAGCAATCAATACAAAAAATAATAATAATCCAGAAACAAAGGCAAAGTGTGGGAATCATCTCACCTTGCTCCCTGGTAGAAGTGCCATTAAGTGGACAATTTGCAAACACTAACTCTGCCACCCATGTGCGGTTATTTCTTCCTTGTAATCGAAAAGTGCAATCAAGAAGAGAACGGTCCAGAGCTTTTTGGGTTTCCTCATTTACACCCTTACAGGGAGGAATTCTGCAGATGAAAGATAGCACATAAAATGCACTTCACATTACATAAAGACAAAAGTACAATATACACAATGACAGGCAGGGTACACATTAGAGCCTCAGTTCAAACTCTACTAGGCACCTTCTGCAAAGAGATAAAACAATTCATAGCAGTACATAGCAATTAACAGCATATACTCCATTTCTGTTCATATCAGTATGGATTAGAACGCTCACTTAAAGTGATATTTGCCTTCATCCTTTATCTGTGTATTAGAAAAGACTACAATTCTTCAGAATGAAAATCAAGGACATTGGTTTTCTACAAAGCTACCTAGAACATTCTCAAGGAAAAGCTAAGTACAACAAACTACCTCTAAAAGTAGTCCTTGAAGGCAAGATACTATCATAGAAAGAAGGGCTCTGGAATCAGGAAACAACACTCTATTTTTCTTTTTTCTAAATTCATTTCTTTATTTTCTTATATTGCTGTTCATTTTTGTACAGTAACTGGTTCTCTCCTCAAGTGTAGTCCACGTAGTTCTCCCATGAGCAAAGCACTAGTGAACGATCACCATAGTCCCTTATGCTTGCCGTTCCCCCCTAATGACCCTTTGCCCTCCTCTCCCCGTCTCTCGCTATATGCCTCAGATCTATGGTCAGCTTCCAAGTTTTATCTTTTTTTCTTTTGTTCAGTTTTTCTATATTCCACATATAAGTAAAACCATCCAATACTTATTTTTCCTTCCGACTTATTTCACTTAGCATGACTCCTTTTCAGCTCCATCCATGTTGCCACAAATGGCATAAGTTGATCATTTTTGACCACTGAGTTCTGTGCACCTCTGGTCACTACCTATCAGATACAGATAGCACCTCCTAATCCTTCTTCTTAGTTAATGATAACCAAAACTATCTCCAAACGTTGCTAGTTGTCCCCTGGAGGGCAAAACTGCCCTGGAGTTGAGAATCACTGACCTAGAATAAACAACTTAAGTGAGCAAGAGATAGAGACTGAAGATGGTAAAAACTAAAATTCAGAGGGGAATAAAGCTATGTAGGTTACATAAAAGTAGAACTAATATAATACTGAAATCATCTCAATTAATGAAAAATTTCACCAGAGCGCCTCTTAAATGTATAGGTTAAAATTTTCAAAAGTTAATCTTTCATATTACATATTTTTTATCACCACCAGAAAGACTTTATCCGATGTTATCTGGGGTAGTTATTACAAAAATTGCATATATGTTTTTCAACTTCACAGGTACATGGAGGACCTCTGCTCTTACTACTCAAAACATAAATGTAACCTATAGGAATCATAAGGTAGCCAATTCGAATCAATTTCTAAATCTTGATCTTGAAAAAATAAATTCATTAACAGGACCTCCCTGGTGGCGCAGTGGGTTAAGCAACGCACTATGAAGCAAACCACAGTAACCTTAGCACGAGTTCGATCCCTGCTGCCGGCCAGGGAGGGGACCCACATGGCGCAGCAGATCTCTCCTGCCTCGCCCGCTGCTACCCTCGGCAATGTGTTTCGGTCAGTCTGCCTGTTCTACTCCCCGCTCTGTCTGGTGAATCCTCTCACCTCCCGTGACTCTGACCTGTACCCCAGCTCTTGTATGCAGAAATAAATAAATCTTAAAAAAAATTCATTAACAATATCTTCCTTTCACATAAAATGGGTGTTTCGTGAAATCCACCTGGAAAGGAAATGAACACACAGAAACCAGAATGTTTTGTAGTATGTATTAAGGTAAGACTCCTTTCAATTTATGCTCTTAGGGACATCACAATGCTGAAAATGCACTCCATCACACCTTCTTAATCTGTGATGCAGATATAGTTGGCTCTGCTTCAAAGAACCTGTAAAATATTCTAGCTTTTATGGCTATCAATGTAACAGAAAGAATAAACTACAATTATAACTTTAATCCTCCCCCACATGATCTAAGGGAAAGGGAAAAACTGGTTCCCCGAAAGGAAACCTGACAAGACTGTTATGAACTCAAAATACCGCTCTATTCACCAAAAATTAACTTAGACATTTTCCAAACAATGGATTAACCTTATCTGAAAACCGCCATTTCAAAAAAGCTACACCTGACTGATTTTTGTGCTATAATTCTGAGTACCGAACAAATTTAGGAACCATGCTTTTGTCTGTTAGGGCAGATGTGTGTCAGAACTGCTCCTTTTTGGCTGTCATGTGATGTGTGTCAGTTTCATTCTGAGGGGTTTGACAAACATCAGTGACCACCCTATGTCCTTGTGGTGGAAAAGTGGAAAGATCACTGAAATGTGCTAGTAAAAGCAGCACAGTTGTGCCTACAAGGAAAGTGAAGAGGGTTTTATGAAGGTTGCTGCACATGGATACACAGAAGGACTGAGACACATAACTGAATATAAGCTGAGTCACAACTTGCAGAAAAGAGCTATATCTAGTGTGCTATTTGCATAAGTGACAGGAGTCAAAGAGGCACAACGGACAAGATTGGAAAAAACCTTGTGGGTGTGGGGAGAGGACCAGAGCCACCGCCCCTTTCTTCAGTGTTAGTTCAGAAAGTGGGGAGTTTGGTCAAGAACTCAAAACTAGGCACCACAGCACGCTGCTCTTGAGACATGTATCAAGTGCATGTAGGGTCAAGGTTCTTTTGAATCTGCACAAGGGAACAGGTTCAGGAACCGCAGCAATCTAAAGTGTTAACCATGATACTTTCAGATAGAGCAAGAAGGCCTGCTCAAAAGATTTTGAAGGAAATAAGATGAACAAGAACGGGACATATTTTCAGCAAAGAGGAGAAAAATGTGCTCAATTTTAGAAATTTGAAGTATTAACCCATACTCCTATTAAGTATTAATTTATCTATGATTAAAAACTTAAAAGACTATTTCCTTAAAATACAATAGCATTATTACATACTTATTAGTTCTATGCAGGATTTTAATTTAATAAAATCATGGTTAGGCATTTGTTGTTTGCTTTTTCATCCTTCACTTCTATAGCCTCCCCACTATAATGGACAGCATGCACCAGACTTAGCTTTAACCATTTTAAGTTTTAAAAAAGGAAACAGTTTATTATTGTTAGGTTATAATAAATAATTTTTAAATTATTTTAAAATGAAGCTAAAAAATAATAAGTACATCCTCTCTAGGTGGGATCATTATGAGTTCTCAAGTTCCAGAAAAAACAGGACTGAAATTTATTTTATAAAAATGCTAAAAAAGAGCTATTTTAGAACTCTTGCTAAACATGAAAAATATAACTAAGAGAAACCAAATGTTAACATCATCCACTTAACTGCAGTTGCCACAGAGTGAAGAGAAAAAATTCCTTACATTTTAGGCAGAGGTAATTCAAAACCAAAGTCATTTTCCTATTCATTTCCATTGTGAAACAAGCCCTCCCTTTCTTGAAAGCTTTTTGTAGAGATGGCATTAAGATAGCCAGGACAGGAAGCTATCCTAGTTCTTCCAACCCTCTATCTGAAGTGAGCACTGTTACACAGGTGGAGTACATGCTATTTGCTCACCCCTCCCATCTTCTACACAAACAAACCGATGCCCAAGTAACAAAAATTAAAGTCCCACTGGATCAAACTGCAGAGCTGCCATGTCTTGACAGGGGAATTGGATAAAACTAAGAGTTCTTTGCCACCTTCTCCTCTGTCTCACTATTAACATTAATCTAATTGCCAACCCTTAAATATTTCCTCCCCTAAATCCTTGTGGAACCTTCCCTAGTCCATGCTACCTACAACTCTGCTGTGAACCAAGTCAGCAACTGTTTTTTTTTTCCAGTTTACTTTAGTCATGGTCTCCTACAATTCTCCATACTGTCACCAATGTGACCTTTCAAAATCCTTACTTAATGTGAGCTCCTGCTTAAAATCATCTGATAGCTTTTTATTGCCATTAGAACAAAGTCTAAATTCTTTAAGAACACTCACAAAGGTCTACAGGATCTGATATATTCCTGTTTACCTCTCCAATTTCATCTCTCCCTACTCCTGCCATGCTCAACTTCCTTCTGTTCCAAGGATGCCACATTAGTAGTTATCCCTTCTAGTTAGGACTGCCCTCTACCCTACGCCCCCCCCCTTTCCTCTGCCTAATTCTCAGTTTTAGTCCAAGTAAAAATTGTACTTTCTTAAGGATAACCTTGCCTGGCTTCTGAACTAGCCCAGATCTCCCTGCTGTCTTAACACACAGCATCCTGAAAGGCCCTGTTAGAATTCAAGCCTGAAACATAGTTGTACCCAGTAAACATTTGCTGAATGAACAGAAGAAATACAGAGGAAAGACATCCGAAAATACCAAGTGATACTAGATCCCTACTTGGCAGATGAAAGACAATCCTCCCCTAGACGGTTATGCTACCTCAGGGAAGAGGAGGAACATCTCTGGTAGTGTGGTTACAATGTACAGCATCAGGGCCCTTCCTGGTGGCGCAGTGGGTTAAGCAATGCACAATGAAGCAAATCGCAACCACTGCAGCACAAGTTTGATCCCTGCCGCTGGCTGGAGAGGGGACCCACATGGCGCAGCAGACCTCTCCTGCCTCACCTGCTGCTCCCGTCAGCAGTGGATTTCAGTCCATCTGCCTGTTCTGCTCC
>JAGFMF010012069.1:5151460-5161752 GCA_019455555.1 Galemys pyrenaicus | reverse complement strand
GACAGACTGGGGACACCTGGTGGGGAGGGGAGGGAGAGGGTTGAGGGAAGATGGGAGCACGGGGGACTGAGGTGATGGTGCACTGGTGAGATGGTGATGCGGAATGCATGGGGATTACAATTTATGGCAAGTATATGTAAATTTTAAAATATTTTATATTAATAAAAAATTTTTTAAAAAAATGACAGACATTTAAAAAGGGAGATCAATTGCACCAAGCCTCTCCAATGGTCTTAGAGCCCATGGTGGTAGTTCCTTCTTCATCAATGAATACAACACTCCTAAGTGAGAAATATGGAGGATGAAGAGTAACGTACATTCAGCTTTGGCCTAAACCATGTGAAACAAATTATTGTTTTATAATAAATCACTGGTCATGGAAACTAAAGCCTAGCTGTTTTGAATACTAAATAAGGTCAGAAAATACTAAATCATGGCCATTTTATTGTGTATTTTGTGTATAAGCTGTGCTTATGGGTTTCACTATACATACAATCTGCATATCATTTCACATGTAGGCCAGGCAGTTCTCTGAGAACTAAAACAATAATCCTTGTCAAGTGCCAAATCTAGTTCCTCAGCTGGTATTTTAAAATTCAGAAAAAAGTGAAATTCACATCAATAACAAACATATTAGACTACATGAGTAACTCTAACTTAAGTCAGGTTATACAGAGTACCGTTTAAAGGTAATTATCTTTTAAAAGTATAGCTAAAAACCTTAGAAAAACTTACTCCTATTACCTTCAACTAACAATCCTGTATTAAATTTTTTAAGTACTTTAAATTCTTAGCCAAAAATATCTATTTGGCGTACATGAAAATTTCTACAGCAGGGAATTATATTAAGGGTGAGTTCATATTTCAAATTCTTGCAAATTTTAACCAATTCAAAGACCTCAAAAAAATCAATTGGAAAACACAGAGAAAGTGAAAAGAGAGTAAGAATTTTACTGTTCATTGAAAGTTACATGCAATCAATAGATATATACATGTCTTCAACCAATAAGGGTAAAAAACAGCTATTTCAGCCAGCCCATATTTAAAAGGTTGAAATGCACGTTAACGTTTAATTAGAACTAAACAGGTTTATTGGACACCAAAGCCTTCATAGCAGTTGCTCAATTTTTTTCTTCTTACAGGAGGTAGCACCTTCCAAAAAGAATTCCCCAACTCTGCCTGTTCACTGTATTTCTTAGAAACATTACTTTCTTCTCTCTGCCGTCCCCATCTCCTGGGTTGAGAATGGCTATACAAATGTCAAATATCCAATGTAATATACTTGCAAATTAAATTAAACAATAAATCACTCAAGATATTAATAGTATTACTGAGCTCAATCACCCAAATCACCCCTTCACATACTTACAATGTAGTATTGTGGAAGACGGGTAAGCTTAATGAATAGTTTATTCTTCGAAAGGTTTCCTATAGGATGGGTTGAGTAATTGGACAACTGCAATGTTTCAGTGCTTATTGTAGGGAGATGTTTAATAGATTGTTTACAGCGCTGTTGTCCAAGCCAAAACCTTAATTTAAAAAAAGACAATGTACATCGTTAAGAAACAAGATCGTTTGTCGCATTGAAAATTCTACTGACATGAAAGATATTCATTTCAAAATGCATACAGATTATTATTTTAGTCTTGGTTTTTTTAATTTCATTTTGACTTTATGAAGAAAAATTTGAGCTTAAGTGATTTTCTATATTGTTGATATATACAATTTCAATTAAAAAGGTATCTAGATTTTGAATTTTCTTATGTTTGTTTTGATTATATTTACTGAGATGTAATTTTATATCTGTTCACGCTATTAAAAATATGATTGTTTGTTCATAATTTTTCCCCTCTTCTTTCTTTCTTCTTCCATCTGGGTCCTTTGTGTATCATGATCATCTAAGTCACCAGTACTCCATTTGATCTGGTCTGCTTCCAGAGCTTACTGAAGAAATTTTAATCTTCTCGACTGATCCTTCTGCATCCTGAAGCTCTTTTATTTTCTTGTTTAAATCTTCAATTTCTAATTTCTGTTCATTAACTGTATTCCTCAAGTCATTCATTTCCCCCCCTGCATTTTCTACCATTCCTTTGAACTTCTTTACCATGTCAATTTTTAACTCTCTGTCTGACAGGAAAAGAAGGTTTTCTGTATCTTTGTGACTGGAGAGTTGTTCCTTCCTTGTGGTGACATATTTCCGTGAAGTCGCATATTGCTATGTATTGTGGGGTTTTAATCATCTGCTCATTTTGCTATATTAGATCTTCTCCCCTGGAATCCTGTACTCTCCCGCATTAGCAAATTGATAGCTTCAAAGGAAGCCCAAGTGAACACGCTTGAAGGGTGAAGTGGGTACCACGCCTGCCTCCCCACCCTGGCCACCAGCAACCAGGAATCCCTTTTTTCACAGGCTCTATTCCTGTGGTTACCTGTAGTTTCCGGCTACACACTCTGGACACAGGTCCACATGCTGTGGAGGAGGGACAGGTGGGTGTGCTCTCAGTGTCTCAGAAACCCAAGTTCTAGAAGCCACTTGCCAAGAAGTCTATGCATATGATATGCCTGGCAGTATGCCTTTTCCCCTAAAATGGGGCTAGACAGGTGTCTGTTTTTGCAGTGTTTTTCTCAGTACAGGCAAGGTCACATACTGATGGGAAGAGGAAGGTTGGGCTTGCCCTCAGTCTCTCTGAAGCTTGCAGTCTAGAAGCCTGCTGCCAAGGTCTATGTACACAATATGCCTCTATCATTTTTCCATTTAAATGTTAACAGCGGGGCCTCCCTGGTGGCTCAAGGGATTAAGCACCGCACTATGAAGCATCCGCAGCCACTGCAGCAAGAGTTCAATCCCCAGCAGGGAGGGGACCCACATGGCACAGCAGACCTCTCCTGCCTCGCCCACTGCTGCCCTCAGTTGATCTGCACTTCAGTTGATCTGCCTGTTCTGCTCCCCACTCTGTCTCTGGTGAATCCTCTCACCCCCCCACACCTCTGGCCTGCACCCCAGTTCTTGTATGCATAAATAAATAAATCTTTAAAAATAAATAAATGTTAACAGCTGTTCATATGTTATTCATCTGTTGGCATTAAAAATCATTCCTTTTAATGAAAGAAATTACTTGCTTATATCAGAGTCCTCAAATATTTACAAAGTAAAAAGTGGCAAGACTAGGTGGGCTAGAAGATCACAAAAGCAATAGATCACACTGAATGAGCAATCATCCGTTGCTTCAATCACTCATTCAATTGTTCATTCATTCCTTCATTTTAGTTTTTGAGCTTACAACCTCTCCCCTTTGTCAATTTTGGATCTCTGAAATTTATTTTTATTCCTTAAATTCTTTTGTATTAATTCTGAAGAACACTTGGTTAAAGCTGCCATAAGTGATACCTTTGTGTACCAGGGTGGTAATGAAAGCTTACAAAATTATCTCTACCTCCATTTTCAATTTTAATTAGTTTAGCAGTACCAAGTATTCAAAGGAAGTGACTATTCTGGAAGTGTCAACTGGTAGATTCATAGCATGAAGATTATCCTGGATAAGAACAAGACTACTGGAGAGAGTACTAGATAGAACAAAATTTATTTTACATGTGCTTTGTTGAGTGCTTGTACAAGAGAAAATGTAGCATGGAATGAAAATTAAGTGCTTCTGTATTTGTTCTCCAGGGGAATTTGATACAAAGCACTGTCACTTGGATCTATTAGGAGAAAATTTACATTCTCTTGGCACCACAAGGTGCTCAAGTTTCATGTCATAAACATTAAGGACAGTGACTGATCAAGAGTAATGGTGAGGAAAATATATCTTGCTAAAATAAGTTTCTACTTTTAGTCTTGATCTAAATAAAAAAGCTTACTTAAGTTGCTGAATCCAAGGAATGATCCGTTTCATATCATCATTCACAGATTTCTCCATGTCATCTAGTGTAGCCTGATCTATAGAATAAGGAAGTTTATTAATAGCTTATACAAGGCACAAAATTTTTATCTAGGTAGCACAAGACATAAATGAAAATTATCATTTTAGGCAAAAAGTATTAATTTTGAATCAGAACAAAACTAAACATATCATTAGGTATTAACTTAATTTGTTCTCCCTCATTAACATTTAGGGAAAATTAAGGTTAAGAAAATGAATAACAAACATAACTAGTAGGAAGAACAAGTTACAAATATATGAATTAATTCTTTACCTATTTCATTCCTAAACCTCAGTCTACTTAATATTTTTAACTATGTGTATTTAAAACTCATAGTATGACTAGACTTAGAACCTTAAGAATTACAAAAGCTATACAAATTAAACACAATTTTATTGTGTTATTAAATACAAATGGTCTCTGGCATAAGCCAAGAGTTGTTCACCGAAGACTGACTTGCTACCTGTCACTTAGAATTTTTAATGAAACTACAAAATGCTAATAGAACACTGAACAAAAAGCAAGATATAAAATAATTTCAACTAAAGAAAAAAAGCATAAAAAAAATTAGAAGGGCATATTGCTAGGAGATGGTTTGTATCTCTCCAAATCCTATGTTGAAACTCTTAACACCTAATGTGATGCTAGTCAGAGGGAGGGACTTTGGTAGACAGTTACGTTCAGATGATATTAGTGTCCTTCATGATGGGATTACTCCCCTTATAGGCAGAGGTGCTAGAGCTTTCTTTCTCTCTTCCTGCCATATGAGGGAACAGTGAAAAGGCCGCCATCTAAAGTTAGGAAGAGTCCTCTTGACCATAACTTGATCATGGTAATCTGATATCAGACTTCCAGTCTCCAGAACTATGAGAAAACAAATTTCTGTTGTTTTAGCCACCCAGATTGCAGTTCTATGTTATGGTAGCCCAAGCAGACTAAGACAAACATACATCCCTTAAATTAACAATGATTGCCAAAGGGCAGCTATTTTTCTGTGTGTGCTTCTTTTACTTTTACACATATTTAGGTTTTTAACATGAGTAAGTACTGTGTTGATCATCAAAAACAGTTTTAAAAGTTTTGAAGAACAAACAATGCCCTGTTAGTTTATAACCACAGTTAAAAGGTACTTTAAAAATGTATAACTTATCATTTAGACATAAATGTGATGTTATTCAAAGTAACGAGGACAGTATTTTATGAGCAACTCATAGAAAATTCTATCTTTATAAGTCATACAATCAGAAAATCGTTTTTAAAATCTATCCTGCTTGATATTAATTTCAAGCAGCATATGTGCTAACATAGTCAAGAACACAGTTCTATTAGTAATACAGAAACACTAATTCCTAGTATTTCATTTCAGGACACCAACTTAGTAACAGGTCATGTTAGAAATCAAACTTTAATTTTACTATGTAAACCAGAAAAACATCCTTTCCTCCAGGATACTATATCCCAAGCTATCTTAGACGTATATACTGTCATAAATATGTTCTTCAGCCACGAATGACATTAGAATCCCTTGTAGTCCTTTCCATGTTACCCAGCTATCAGTGGTAAAATAGTTAATCTAAAAAACATAAGCCATCAACATTACTTTCAACATGAGAAAAATAACATGAATGCATTTCACATTGGGAAATTTAACTTGTACAGGAAAATCCAAAGTAGTGTTAAAATAGGGTGCTAAGGAACAGACATCAGGCAAAATTACTACTTCCATACATACTTTCCTCACTACTTATACCATCCCTCCCATACCTAATAGCAGAAAATTTTCACTTTGCCTCTGTTAGAAATATTTTTCCTCACAATTAGTGACTAAGTTGAACAATGATTTAGCAACTTACCAAGTCCATAAAGCATCAACTGGAACATTCCAGAATGCAAATCTACAAAAATGTGTAGACACTCGGAATTACCACAGGGCTCCAAGATCGGAACAATAAGAGCAGGAAGTGCAGTCTCTATAGAAGCTGAACAATTAAGAATTAAAAATTATTATTTCTATCTCAATATTCCCTACTACCCTCCCCAGTTTTTTCCTGAGTGAATAGAAATAAACCAACTACAGAATTATCCCAAATGTTAGAAGAAAAACTTGATTGTACAAAATTAGAATAACATTATATTAACTTGTTGCTGAAAAGGAAGAATATAATCTTCAGGATGACTCTGAAACAAATATACCTGTCTCAACACAGAAAAACCTCCAAGATCACTTTAAAAAGGTTAAAATAGTTTTAGTAAAAATTATAACCTCATCAAGTTAGATGAATTTTTGACTCTTACTCATAGTTAGTAATAGGTTAGTTGTAAATAATTTCCTTTTCAATATACTGGAAAAAATTAGTTGGCAAATGGAATAAACTTCTTCTATGACCTAAATATTTTTAATATCTCTCAATAAAGAAATTTTCTTCAATTAAGGGCTCAGGTGTTAATAAAAAGTTATTGGTGTATCTCATTTCCAAGTTAAAGATGAAATAAGAACACAGGTAGCTATTAAACACAAATACTCAAAGCTGTCAATATACTTTTCTAGAGTTTCATAATAGATCCACCAGGCCCAATTAACTTCTCCCTTAATCCCAGAAATAGGCATAACGAAATCCAGTAAACGAGCAAAGCATTGAATGCACACCAAGTGCCAGTCAGATTGAGAAGTTGTAAAAAGAATACATTCTTCTAGATCATAGGTTCCTCTAAAGTTACAGTAAAGAAGTAAGTCAGGGAAGAAAGCGGTAAAGTAGACCTGGCCTATCACTGGGTGTGCTTTCTCTGTGCTACTTCTGTTAAACAAGAGAATAATACCTTTCCATCTTTGCCATTATAAAGGTGCTTTAAAAAGAAAAGTGCTCAAAAATGTACATTATCTGTGCTCTTTTGTGAATCAAAGAAATAAAGCAAAATCTTATTATTAATATTTAATAATTGAAATGTGTGAGGTTACCACTAGTACTATTTATATAAATTATTAAACAATTGAATAAAAGCAAGAATACTGCAGAAGACATATTGATTAGGTGAAAATATAGATTTCAGAAAAATCTAATATATATTTGCAACAAATATTTAACATGCAGGTCCAGCAGAACTCTTATCTAAAAAAAATGTAGCATCTTTGAAGTATTTTAAAGGGAAGTGGTGATGGTTGATGACAACTTCCTTTGCATTTTATTGAATTATTAAGATCCAACAAATCTTATGCTAAACTCTGATAGGGCTACTGGACATATCCATACTTCCCACAATATATATTTAACTACAACATTCACCAGATTTCTGGCAAACCCTTTATTTCTTCCTTAAGCCAACACTTGCATTTTTGTTAAATTAAATTGCCCTAGTTTTGGGGTTGTCTAAGACCGTCTTTTACATCTCTATCCTTTCAATTTCCCTGAAAGAATATTATATTCTAAATGCAAATTTACTTTTTGTTTTGTGTTTTCTATAGCCAGTATTTTTAGCTACTTTGTCTAAGTGGTTTTAATTTACACCTAAAAATCTGCTTTGTATAAAATGAGCTGGGATTTGTGATGAACTTGAAAGTCAGTAACTTTATTCCTACTGCTACTAAGACTTCATATTTCTACTGCACTTCACCTATGTCATCTCACTAAATTAGAGACTGTTCACTGTGGGTACAAGGTAATTGCAGCCAAAAACAACTGGGCTAGGGACAGTAAATAAACTCACTGTGCTATTGCGAAACTATATTCTTAGAATGAAAGCACTTATTTTCAGACTGAGTGTCCCCCAAAGCTCTGAATATATTTAACTGCTAATTAAATTTAGAATATTTTTTATTTTTTAGTTTTTATTTTGAATCCTACTAATGTTAACAATTCAAAACTTTTTTTAAAAAGAAAAAATTCTGCTTCAAAGAGGTATATTTTATAAATACTAATGAATATGTTTTATAAATACATAATTATTTGCAAAGCTGCTTCACTTAGTCCTTAAGAGAAAGGACATATTAAAATGTTAAAATAGCTTTCATTACAATAGGAAAAATATAAGGAGGGTCAGTATAGATATATTTCAAAAATCAGGCCTATCTAGTAAGAACAAGGGAAAAATTAGGACAAATGTGGTTGATCACAAGTTAAAATGCAGAAATGCCCAGCCTCCACAACAAAATCAGTGTTAACGGAAAGTCATGAAAGTGGATACCAATTTTAAGTAAAAGACAGACAGAAACATTAAAGAACCTACAATTTTCATTGGCATTGAAGCCTCTAAGAATGGCCTTCAGTTCCTGGAGCTTCTGATTAGCCCTCGCGTGCACACTGTCAATCAGGAGTTTTTCTATTGATAAGTGATCAATCTGCATGAACAAGAACAGGGTAAGAATGTGAAATGTAAACACTTTTATTTAAAAGCCTAAGAATGGATTATTGTGCTCCAAGATATTTCCTTTTAAAATCACACTGTTGGGCCTCCCTGGTGGCACAGTGGGTTGAGCAACGCACTATGAAGCAAACTGCAGCCACTGCAGCATGAGTTCGATCCCTGCTGCCGGCCAGGGAGGGGACCCATATAGCACAGCAGACCTCTCCTGCTGTGCCCGCTGCTCCCCTCAGCAGTGTACTTCTGTTGATCTGCCTGTTCTGCTCCCCGCTCTGTGTGTGGTGAATCCTCTCACCCCTCACACCTCTGGCCTGTACCCCAGTGCTTGTATGCATAAATAAATAAATCTTTAAATAAAAATAAAAATAAAATAAAATCGTACTGTTAAGCAGTAAAAGAAAACAAATGTAAAGTTTTTAAAAATGAGCTTATACAGTATTGGTAGCTTAAACCCTTTCGTAAATATAGCTCAAGATATGAAATGTCAGTTTTAGTGAGCAAATGTCAGTTTTGAAAACCAGGAAAAAAGGTTATTTGATCTAAACTACAAAATTTGTAAGAACATCTTAAAAATGATATAATAAATGTATTAAAAATAGAGGCAAAATATTAATCAAACCAATATTAAAATACATAGATGTCTTGTACCTTCATGGCTCTTTCTACTAATTTGGAATCAGAAGCTGGCAAAGGAGGATCATGGAAAATCTGTAATGGTTTGGAGACATCATTCTCATCAATTTTGATTGTAACCTTGTGAACAGATGCCGTTCCTGTTTTCCTCCCAAGAACTTGTTGACTAAAGAAAAAAGAGAAATACTAAGAATTTTTTCATATAACCTATTGACTTTGGAATAAAATTTGGTTAATCTGCTCTGTATCTTGGCTAGGGCTGATCATGGTAGACCCTGACTATTTGTGAAGAGAAAAAAAAAAATACTGAGAAGATAGCTATTCTGTAATTCAACATTATATTTCCTATATTTTGAAATAGACAGAATTTTAAAACACAGCACATGTACACAGATACACAAAATCTCCAAACAAAACAACATGCCTTCTAAGTAGCATCTAGTCATACCTCAATTTCCTTTATAGAAAACGATAATCAAGGAGAGTGTGATAATTATTTTCCATAAAACCTTCCGAAAAGTTTTTAAAAGGTGCAATTCAGAATAAAAAACTGTGATAAGCAAGCATGTTTTTAAAAATGCTATCCAAGGGCCTCCCTGGTGGTGCAGTGGGTTAAGCAACGCACTATGAAGCAAACCGCAGCCACTGTAGCACGAATTCGATCGTGCTACAGCCAAGGAGGGGACCCACATGGCACAGCAGACCTCTCCTGCCTCGCCTCCTGCTCCCCTCGGCAGTGTGTTTCAGTCAGTCTGCCTGTTCTGCTCCCCGCTCTGTCTCTGGTGAATTCTCTCACCTCCCTGGACTCTGGCCTGTACCCCAGCTCTTATATGCATAGATAAAAACCTTTTTAAAATATGCTATCCAACGATATCTAATAATGTTCTGTTAGCAATCTGGTATAAGCCCAGAGTAATCTAACATTTTAAGAATACTAAGTTGTAGTACAAATAAACCAGCCACATATTAAGAAAGGTGTTGATTATGGAAGCCCTATGTGGTTTATGATACTATAGAACCTTGTGTGGTTAGAAGTACACAGCTACTGAGAGCAAATCAGATATCTGAGGAAAAAAAAAACAGAAACAAAACATATTTACAATCATAGCATTAACCCACCAGAATCAACTTTACTTACTTCCAAACCGAGAGAGAAAGGCACTTTCCAGTATGATACCTTTCCACCTGCACAAGGTCTCCCCACCGCTCTCGGATTAACATTAGCGCTTGGGAATGTAGTACCTCTAATTGAAGTGATAAGCAGAAAGAATCTGATGGATAACGTTAAGTAAATCTAATATATTACTATAACAGTCAATGAAGGAAAGCAAACTTCATTTTAACAAAAGCTTTATTCCCAAAAAGCTAGCAATAAAGAAAAT